>MQVO02000278.1:0-11938 GCA_001986395.2 Irpex lacteus | reverse complement strand
ACTGACTGAAGGTAATATGTACTCACACGACTTCCTATGTTCTGTCTACGGCTTTACACAGGCAGGTAAGGCTATCGCTCGAGAATCTGCAAGACAGGATTGGCTTAAATAAGCGCCCAAGCCGTTTATTACCTAAATATACAGTCATGATCCTGTATGGAAGCGAACCTTCGGTTCTGAAGGTCAGCTGCAACCACCATGTCGAGAAAGGAGTGTGATCAAAATCACGAGCTGTATCGCAACGAGAGTAGTGAGTGCGGATGCTTGATAGACATTGCAAGCTGATGAACATACAATCGCATTCACAGATACTACCATTGGCGGACGGTGGAAGCCGTGAAACCAGACTCTCAGCGAGCGCAGGCGCGGCAGCCACTGCCAGCGCACGATGCGTGGACCAGGAGTTCCCACACTTGCAAGGCATCTAAACTACCCCATGCGACTGGGGGAGAGGTTCGCGGTGCCCCAATGCGTGATTCGGGACTCGGTGGATCGCACAGCAGCGTACAACGAGGCCTGTTTCATTTTGAAGCAGTTTGGCGAAGAAGAGGTTGAGGAGTGGAAGTTGCACTTTACCTCCAATGAGTTGCAAGACGTTGAGCTAATTGCGGCACCAGTTGATGAAGACGACTGGGATGCATGGCAGGCGAGACTTGCTGCTATGAAGCCACGGCGTCTGCGTCGTGGGTGTTGTAGCCCTACGGAGGACACGATTTATATCCTCTGGCATCGTTGCGACTTGATGGACGAAGCATTGTTGCATGCTACGCATCGATGGATACGAAGGCGAGTGTGATTGGAATATACGGATACGTGGAGGGAGAGGGGGGAGTAAATGAACGATGGAGTACGGAAGGATGTGTGCATGGCGAGGAGCAGCTGGAGGACATGATTCGTAGATGGTGCCTCATCAAATCGGCGGTGTTTCGCTTGGAATTACTTCGACGACGTGTAAACATGCACCGTTAGCTGCGTTTAAAATAGGAGCAATAGTATTGATAGTACTTCGTCCTTCTGTCCTACAAGAACCGTTGAAGATGTGGATACGGATGTGCCCGAGGATCATACACGCGATCGAATCTGAACAGTTCCCGACAGCGTTTACCGTTATCTGTCGGCGAAACGAACGTTCAGCGATATGACATTTCGCCGACGGCCACACAAAAATAATGTCGGCGAATCGATATCAATGCCAATCTGCGCGCAGTTAAGCTACGAAATGCCTAGAGCTGGGATGCTGAATGACAATCTAATTCACGTGACAGGATCGGAGTTCTTGACGTGACGTCACGCGTCACGCTCTATCGATGGCCGCGTTTGCGTCCATCTTCTCGCTCTACCACAACTCTATCGAGCACCTCATTGAATATCTCTGACACGACAAATGGCACCCGCTACATCAGCGAACAAGAACACAGGCAAGAGGACAACTGGCAAAGGAGCTGCCAAGGTACGTCGATGGATCTAATGAACGATGAGTGCCACAACTGAGCGCATTTAGGGCAAATCCAGCGCTACGAGTACTCCTGCAGTGGTTGAAACGGCCGCGAAGACGGCGATTACATCGGTACGCTTTGATCTGATATTGTTAACCTGGTATACTAACACTAAGTGCGTACCAGAAAAAAGAAAAAATCGAAGGAGGTGGTCGAGGATGAAGGAGATGACACGGGGGCCGCTGCAGGCAGCGATGATGAAGAGGAGGATGATGAGGATGAACTGGAAGACGAGGAGGCGGAAGACGATGATGAAGATGAGGAGGAAGAGGAGGACGAGGAGGACGAGGAGGACGAGAAGGATGAGGAGGAAGAGGAGGAAGAGGAGGAGGAGAAGGAGGAGGAGAAGGAGGAGAAGGAGGAGGAGGAGAAGGAGGAGGCGGAGGGAGGGAACGATGTAAGTGTATACCTGTCGTCGTGTCGATTTTGCCGTGCTGACAGTGTCCTCGTGCTCGGACCAGTCGACCATATCTGAACGCGAAGCGGAGGCCCTGTTCGGAGAGAGAGAGGAGCCGGAGACGACGGCGGTCGATACGAAGAAAAGAAGGGTAAAGAACGAGCGTGAAGGTCGAAGATGACGTGTACGGTATGGAAGTGGACGAGGATGAGGAGGTGCGACCCTTTGGCATAATTTGTTGCGAGCTGTACGTTCTCACGCGCGTTTGAATTACAGGCTGCTCAGCGAGCTAGAGACCTGGAAGCTACGCGGCAGGCCGAGAGGCGTTTCAATTCTATCAAAGGACGTCCCGTGGATTCGCAGAACAAGGAGAAGACGGCTGTGAAGAAAGAAGCAGAGACAGGCTTTTGGGGCTACGTAAGGCACAACATCAAGAACGGGTCGCCTCCATTGTTTTATGGGCGCTGGAACAACCGTCCGTTGATCCCGAAGGACGCGGAAACAATAGCGGCCGCAATGTTGAAGGAAGGCGTGCGTCGATGCGAAGAAAGGACTTCGATTCCCATCGTCGTCAAGGAGAGCCAGCTGAGTAAGGTCGCTCCGGTGACGACCTTCCAGGACGACTTGAATGAGTACCCTTTGCTTAAGAGCGTGCTCATCGACGGTGTCCGTCGAGTCGACGCGTTGGGTGGGCAGCATCGTGCGGCCGCCGTCGATATTATCGTCAAACGGGCCACAGCGTACATTAACGAAGGCCAGGGGAAGAACGAGATGGTACGCCTCCATAAACTCATCGCTCAAGTACGGTCGCAGCTGGAGAAGACATCCGAGGGCGCCCGCCACAACGAGCTGCAGGGCTCGTTGCGAAAACTCCGAAGCCGAGCTGGACGTAGTGGGAGCGGCAAACAGGGTTTATGGCGTCGATCAAGATGCAAGAGGGGGAGTGGCTTCTCAAAGTATACGTCGAGGGTAAGTAACAATTGTATTTCTAGTGGCCTGACTGACATCAAAGCAGACAAGCTAACTGCTGCTGCTGCGACGGAGTTGTCGACCAACTACACGGACACCCACGTTGGACGGTCGGAGGAGGAGGAGACGTACGGGTGGATCCGCGTACATTTGAAGACTTTCCACGCCGTGGCGGAGTTGAAGCTCGGTCAGCTGAACGAGCTCTCCGGTGAGCTCGCCCACTGTTGAGAAGTCGCTGATGGAGAAGGAGAAACGAGTTGCCGAGGTCGAAGCGGTTGTGGAGAAATGGACGGGCAGCGTGGGCGAGGAGGGCGAACCTGTGTTGGCGATCGAGGTTGAGGCAGGGCTCGACTACGACCCTATGGACCACGGGATGGAGTCGCCGCAAGAGCGTGCTGCATCTTACCTCGTCGCTCTACGGGGCAAAAGTGACGGCTTTGCGTGCCCGTCGTGACGAGCTCAAGGACCGCGTCCAGACGATCGAACCCGAAGCCAAGGAGGCCGATCTCATGCGGCGTTCGGCATGGGACAAGCAGCTTGGTCGCATGGTGAAGGAGAGCGATGGGTCGCCTACGACGCTCCGCACCCTCCTCGAGACGCCACACACTCGCGACTGGATCCTGCATTTCATGAGCTTCGACCAGTACTATCGAGGTCTGCCTCAGACAAGAGAGCGATGGATCAATACGAACATGATGAATGCATGGGGTGGCGTAAGTGAATGTCGTGCATGGCGATACGTAGATGACGAGCTAACCGGCTTGTGTCAGCTGTTCTCACGTGCGATGTTGAAAATGTTCGGGCAATTCGTCGAGATCTTGAGGGCCTGAGAAGGGGGAGCCGGAGGAGCTAGGATAACTTGACAAGGAGTTCAAGAAGGCGCTGCAAGACTCTCGAAGACTCGTCGACAAGACAGGGCGTGTCACGCCCGAGAACGAGGAGACCTATAATTCTTTGATCGCACGCATCGAGTCGATAAAGAAGGAATGCTTGGGAAAGTCGTATGCTCGCCCTGATTTCCACGAACGTGAGCTCGGCCCTGATCGAGGAATGGGACGTCAAATGGTTCACTCTGTTCGGCAATATCGAGAACTCCGTTGGCACTTTGCATGACCAAGAACTTGCTCGAGGCGCGACGGAATTACGCGAACGAGATCTACCTGAGGATGGTTGCGCAAGCAGGACGAGGAACGGATCTTGACGCAAAGCGGCTCTGGCAGGTGCGGGCGATGCGGGCAGCCATTCTTCTTGAGCCGACTGGGACGAACGGTGGAGCCTGGCCTATCCCAACTGCGAGCTCGATTGCGGCCGCACACGCCATGCTCGACAGACATGACGAGGCGGTGATCGAGGTAAGTGGCAGCTACTGGCGCGATTCATGCACGTCGTCGCGGAAAGAGTACTTCGCCGACAGAACTTCACGACTGCTGTCGGCAAAAGTCTGCTGAGCTTTCAACCGTGATGTCGTACGACACGAGTCATCTCGAGTCCATACATCACTTTCGCCGACGGCATTCGTGAATAGCTGTCGGCGAAATCAACGGATGGTATCTCTGACCCGTATGTCAATTCGTGAAACATCGACTATTGACAACGCGATGTTTTCACGAATTCGCCGATACTCTTTGCTCCGTGGCATCGGTACAATCTCACGTTCACATTGTCTTCCAGCTCTCAATGTGGTTCGCTCCTTTGGCCATATACTCGATGGACGGCGCGAGAGCTCTATCGTACAAGGATACATCGGTCATGATGTTCTCATCGCTGAAGCATCCCGCTACCGGACTCGAACATGTCCAAGTCCGACGCGGCGACGGAGGCTCTATTCGACGAGATCTGGGGCAGGCTGAAGATGTACATCACCATCATTGAGCGGAATACAGGAGCAGGTGGCACTTACCAGCCAGTTGCTCGCTGGCTCAAACGCTCCGCCCTGAAGATAGCCTTCGCCGGAAATGTCGTCGACTTCGACGGCAAGGAGGTCATCGACGTCGACGCAGCCCCCGAACCAGTTGAAGCCACCTCTCCGACCGAAACTCCTTCAGCTGCAACCGGGAGAAAAGGTAGGAAGAAGGCAGCTCCGAAGAAGAAGAAAGAGAAGGCCAAGTCGGCCGCCGCTTTGAAGAAGGTCGGGCCAGAGTCAATTGTCCCTGGTGATCGTGCAGACCTGTGGATTAAGGGTCTGGAGGAGAACGCGCGGATGGAGGTAATGGAGAAGGAGCGCAGAAAAACCGAGAAGCAGGCGGGGCGCAGGAAGAAGCCTGTCACGAAGAGTGCCGCAGCCCTCGCCGAGTCCGCCAAGGACTCGAAGCAATACTTCCAGCCGAAGTGGGGGCGCAATACGACGAACCTTGCGCTCTTCGCCCCTGTTCTCGACATCCTCGAATACTCCGCTGACGTCTCAATACGCTAATGCTACTTCGGCGAAGAATATGCTCAACGCGTGTCTCAAAGTAGCAACGCTGACCGGAGACAGCACTCTCATCCCGCACGAGCACGATCCCTTCTTGCACCTCATCATCCGTACGCCGCTTTTCTGGCACGATGTTCTGAGCCACGGGTTCGGCGACCTAATCAAGTACTGGGTGTCTTGCGCGATTATGGAGACCACGGTTGTCCAGAACTATCGCGAGGGGGTTCATCGCTAGCGACTCTGGTGGATATCTCAGAAGCTCTTTGGAGGACGCACTCAAGCCATTCCTCTTGCCCACGACTAGCTCGTTTCCTTGGCCCGACGGCTTTCGCAACAAGAAAAAGTTCGTTTGAAATGCCGGAAACCGACACACCGGCTTGCTGATCTCGAGATCGAATGCACGAAATATCGTCAACGTGCACACGAAGAGTTGGATCGGCTGCTTACCCGTGTTTCATCGTCTATCGTCACGACTCTCCCCCTTTCGTTCAACATCCTTCCTTCCTCGGCTTCCGATTCTGCTGTGACTACGCTGGAAGTGAAGACTGCAGTTCGCGCGCTGCATGCGGTAGGAGACAAGTCTTCCAGATGCTTGGCAATAACTGATTTGGTGATTTGGTGAATGTTAGGCTGCAAGCAACGTCATCGAGCAGACGGTCTTCATGTTTCAAAAGCAGGTAGTCAAGGGCGTTGGCCCCACAGAAGGAGAAGAAAGCCGATCACGACGCCATCTTGGCGAAATACCCACATCTGCGCTCGGACGTTTTCCAGCTGAAGTCTGTCGCCTTTGATGAGCGATTACTCCCTCGTCGTGTTCAGGACCCGTGTCCCGTCACTGGCGCACTCCCGTTCGCGTTCATGGGTGAACAGTATCGACAAGCGCGGGTCGCTGGGCGAATCAAGACTGAAACGACGGAAGCCATCCATCCCCCACGGCGACCACGGAGCAGGGTAAGAGAGCGTGTCATATAAATCCGTTCGTTTGATTCTGAGTGTCTCATCCTTACAGCAGGTACACAGCCACCATCATCTGCAGCTCCTCCAGCGCCCCATTCGAAGGGACACCATTTGTGCCTCCTAAACCCAACAAGAAGGGCAAGAAGGCCGCAGCAGAAGGTGTGGACGATGAGAGCAACGACATGACGGGCCAAGCGGCATCGGAAAGGGCCTAAACCCCGACCTAAGCCCAAGAAGAAAGGCAAATGCCGCGAGTGCGATTGAACGTCAAGGAGAAGGCGAACCCGCAGCGGATGTGCACCTCATCAAGGCGAAAGAGAAGCCACGCTGAGTCAGTTGCAAGCGACCGATCGTCCCACTCTCCTCAGCGAGGTGACGATGGTCGTGACGAGGCCGAGGAGAAGGCCTTGAAACGTCATCGCGGTGATACAGTGACACAGGCCTCAATTTCGTCGTCAACCTCACGAGTCCGCAATGATGTTCCGCCGCTGTCCCCACTCGCTTCAACTCATCCATCCCTCGACTCCGAGAGCATGCAAGATGACAGTGTCGATCAGGGTACCACATCTCACACCCATTCTGACAGTCTTGCCTCAGCCCTCAATATCACGTCGCTCGCCATCCACGGGGATCCCTTCCCAGATTCCTTCGTTTCCGCTGATGTTGATGTCGCCATGGACGAGATTGACTCCGAGGAGATGGCTGAAGCAATTCGACGAAGCCGTGACGTTGCCGCGGTTGAAGCGTCGATGCAGCGTGAACACATGTCGTCCGGCGCAGGAGGTAGCTCACAAGTCGCGGCCGAATCGAGGGCTGACGCGGGCTCGCCGCTCGTCGGTGGTGTGCTCGATAACGATGAGGACGTGGATATGGTGCAGCCTAATCCAACCACTGATCACGAGTCACCCGCCTTTTCGCCTCGCCAACTCCATCAGATCCTGCGGGACTAGGGACCACGTCGCCAGATTCCTCCATCCGAGATGCAGCGGATGAAGACGAGGGGTAATTCATCGTCGTCCGGTGAGTCGAGTTCGAGCGCTCTGTCGAGTCCATCGACCTTGTCGAAAGATGTCAAGGTGAAGAAGCAAAGGACAGAAGGTGCGAGATCACTTCATATCTTTTCTTCCAAGCGTTCGTTTCGCCGCCAGCTTGACGCATAAGTCATCGGCGAATTGGCTGAATTCGCTGTCACCGAAATGGTGGTACCCGGCATCTTCAATGGTGGTACCCGGCACCTTCGTACCATTTCCCGACAACATGCGTCATTTTATATCGGCGTTTTCGTGCTACGGCAACGAGACCAATCATGCTAATCTTGCACCTTGCATATGTTCGATTCAACCATCACGCGGCAATCCAGTGAGTGAACCGGCCTAACCCTGTTACGTCATCGAGCGCACCAACGTGATCATACTTTGTCTGATAGCGTGCTCGTAACGAAATAAACACAAACGAACCGATCTGTCCAATCAGTTTCACCCCGGATAACGCGTCTGCAATCGAAATCCTCGAAGTCACCCGCTCAACACTCCTCGTCGTCCCCGATGCCTCTCACTACCGCCACGGCTACGAGGAAGAAGCGTATGTAGTATTTTGATGATAATACATTACACCAATACTAACTGTGTGCTGCAATGATATTTCAGGAGGCTCCGTCAATAAGACCAAGGGAAAGTCAGGTAAATACTCTCGTCGCAGGGATGAGCCGGACGACGATGCGATGCTTTCCTCGCCTTTTGGATCTTCTGACTCGATGTCTTACAGGAACGATCTGAGGATGAGCGACTCCAAACCGCTGGATGAGGAGCAGTTTTAGGCGAACTACCGGTCTCCTTTCTATACGCCTATCCAAATCTTAAACGCCTCTCGAATCCTCCTCTGTCGCACCGCATTCGCTGCTTCTCACGCTCTCGCTCTCGTTCTCGATCCCTCGCTCCCCTCTCCGCGTTGAAGTCTCCATCTCCGGTCATCCTCCCAATACATTGCTCTCCCTCCCTGTCCCTTCTTCGATATCGTTCTTGCGCTCGCTGTATAAATTTTAGTATCGTTTTGTGTAATTCACAATGTATTTCATCCGTTCCACTGCGTAACATCTCGTGGTTTTCCTACAGTCCATGGTGCGGTTCCGTTTACCGAACGCCGTGGATCTCGTTACATCCAGGGCCGAGCAGTATTTTCAAACAAACGTGGAAGTCTACGCTGTAGCCCATGAGTATTTCATGGCAACCGTTACTTTGCCGACGTGTTTCATCCTCCGTAATCGGCCCCATTTTGCGATGATAATTCAAATGCGCAACCATATTCAACCGCCACCTCAAGGACATAAGGTGATGGTCTCATGTTGTTTGCTGGCTGACTGACTTTTCGTCTCGTTTACCGCACCCTCCCTCAACTGGACATGGAAAGAAATTTGAATCGTGGCGCAGTCGTGAGGTACGTGTGACCATGAAAAACTTCGTGGCATTCGCAGCAGAGCTGACAAGGATTTTTATTTGACTCTGTAGTGGACGTGTGCGTCAACCTAATGTCGAGGAAATTGATGACAACGGCGGAAATGTACCTCTCGATGAAGATGACGAGCTTATCGATTTGGCAGAGGTTGTTGCACCACTTCGAAGCGACGCGCCTTTTGAGTCAACGGCTCGTCAGTCTCGGTATTACTCAGGCCCTAATGGACCGTGACTTCGCCCAGGAAACGATGCGCACTATGAACCCCACACGTGTCACCCTGTCTACTCTGCAGCAGACATATGAAACGGGCACTCCGGCACGTATCCCTCGCTCCTCTGCTATCCGCCTCTTGGAGAAACCTCAGCAAGTAACTATCGATCAACGATACACACACCGCTATAACGATCCGTCACTTGCTTTCTCGTCGATCAAGTCACATGTCGACGCCCTAATGATTGTCCCCAGCGACATCGGTCTCGACGCGGTACTCCCTGTTGAGCGTCCCAGCCCAAGCTTCAACCTGCAAACTCTGCCTTCACAATCCCTCTCGTCCATTCACGGCCAAAATGGGTACTTTGGATTCGAAACAACGCGTTCTCTAATGTGGATTGGCAAGTATCCGTGCGACGCTCTATGGTGTGGCCTCGCCCACGAAATTCCAGGCGCCGCTCCGCTGCATACCCAGCCAGTTCGCGGACGTCCGAAGGATGCCACCGCCGACAATGACGTCATTTTCATGATCTTCATGTTCTTCGCGTACTCCCTCTCTGTCGCCGGCGTGGCAGATATACACATCTCTGGCGACCGTTACCCATTAGACATCAGTACGATCCAGGGAGTCAAAAACAACACAAACATAATGTACGCTCTCATTACCACTCACCCGTGCATTTCACCGATGTCGCGAGACCCGCGTATCGGCGAATCGAGCATTCCATTCCAATCCAATCCTTTCATTTCGCCGACGGCTTGGACAGATTTCTGTCGGCCGTTCGTCATCCAACTCGTTCTTTGCACATGTACTAATTCAGCGATCGCGTCACATAGGGAGAATCATCGCAATGGTGTCACACTAGAGCTCAACTACGACCAGGCCCGTGCTTGGCATACTGCCATCCAAAGGACTTGGCACGAGTGGTTTGAACATTCTCCCGCGTCCTACCAGGAGTCTATAGGGACAAGACATCCATCTTCTTCACTGTATCATATGGTCAGGATTGGTCCTTTTCCCATCTCCGACCCGGCGCAGACAACCCCACAGCATGGTGTGGGGATCGTGACATGACCAAGATACGATTTGTTTCCGTTGCGCTGGCAACAGAGCTCAAGTACGTGTGCTCCGCATTCTATTTCGATTCTTACTAGATTGCTCATTCTCTCATAGCGCTCAGGAGCATCGTGGTTTTATGAATCGTACTCCTGACGAGATTCGGCGACGGCATCGAGGACAGGAGTTTTTGGACGAGCTGGGATCCTGAACGCCGCGAGCCTGTCGACCTCGATACTTATCCCGTCCTCAATGACAATGACCCACCTACAGAGAATCTCGTGTATACAACTCGTGGCGTCAGGGTTATCCGTCGCACAGGCCAGCCAGTAGACGGCGACGAGTACTGTGGCATGCTCTTCAAACCTGTCCACCCTCCCTGCACTGTTTGATCCGTCAATCAATAGCGCGGAACCAGTCAATCCAGCAGCAGCCGAAGCACCGAGTCAGTTCTACACGACTGCAGGACTGGACCTGTATCCTCAGGCTTTCCTAGGACACGTCGGGCACTATCAATCCAGTGAACATCCCACCTTCTTCCGGGCGGCCATTCGGAAGATTAACAGCGAGGTCGGCGACGATGAACTAATAGACGATCCCGATCTTGGTCCAGTAATCGGTGGTAGCTGCCAGGGGTATAACTCCATCCTCCATCGAATCCGTTGGCGCGTGCACACACACGATGTCCAGCTCGCACAGCAAACTCAGTTTGCAGGCAGGATGTTCGCTTCCAACAGCGGTGAGAAGGCAAAAGGGTGACAAAGTCAGCGAAACACTCCAGATACGGAAGCGTCCGTTCAGTCGTCTTGAATACAAGCTCAATACCCCAAATCTTAACAAGTCTTTGCGTCTCGAGAACGTGTACCACATCGACATAGCGGCCATTAGCGACGAGTATCGTAACTCAAGGTTAGTTTCATCTCCATGATCGTTTCAGTCTTGGTTCTCACGCTCATTCGATACAAAATCATAATAGTGGCATCTTTACGAATATCCTGGCCCCTCTTTGTGCGGCGTGGCTTCAACCACAGATATCGCAGGTGCTCAAACAGCATCTCGTAATCTTCAGACCTGAGGTACATTGCCCTATGTCTTTTCCGATTCTTTGTGTTGCTGACAATTTGCCGAGCGTAGGCGTTTCCATCGCTATATTTGTGGACGTCCTATCCTTTGGCAAGTGCGCTGGAGGTGTTGTACGAACAATCAGCCCTTCTGCATCAACAGATGATGGCCCGCACCGAAATTGAAGGCCGACTCGATTACACTCTGTTGCACATGCAGCATTTCTTTCTTGTCGAAGCTACCGCAATGTTCGAACGCGTCGCCAATTTTGGCCAGACAGGAAATGCACGCGTAATGAACACAACTCTCATGGATCCATTCCTTCTGTCAGCCCCCGCTCGGAGGGGCACACTTCCGTTTCTTGGCCCGAATATCAAGTTCAACCAAACAACTGGACCACTGTCATTCCGCATCGACGTTGATCGGTGGCCGAGCTATCCAGGTACAATGGTCCCCATGACTTCGTCGCACGCCGCCTTCCTATTCCACTACGGCAAACCCTTTGCAGAAGTAAGCTCTTCCACGATTTGCATATACCCCGACAGCACGTTTGCGAGCATATCGGCTGCGGGCCGTATTCGACGTGCATGACCGTATGTCGAATCGTGCCAGAAGCCGATAGCGTTCGGTGCAGGCTGTCGGTCGTTTCATGTTTTCCCTGGCAACTACTAACATGGCCCGCAGACATATCGTGCATTGTTTCAGATGTTCAACGTATACAAGAACTACGCGGCTTATCCCGGATACCCGTCTTACAAAGTCAATACGAACACCTTCCCGCTCATCGCGATGTTCGACACTGTCCTCCAACAGTACGCGTACGAAGTGGTCGACTTTGTCGAAGAGTCGGTCAAGCGCAAGATTCACGATGTCGTGAGGAGGAATAACAATCAGCAGACTGTGAGCACGAAGGCACGTCTCGCGGC
>MQVO02000156.1:0-20156 GCA_001986395.2 Irpex lacteus | reverse complement strand
CTCGTCATGCTCCGTGGGCGTAGGATCTTCCTGGTTCTCCTTGAGCTCCTGCGCCTCAGCTCTTCGTTCTTCCAACTCTTCCTTCGCGACGAGGTGTCTCGGGGACCTTCTCAGTCGTACTGACCGGAGTTCCTCTCGTCGTTCCAGGGGCAATTCGTCTCCTTCCGGGTCGAATCGCGCGTCCGCGTTAACGTAGTCGTCATAGTTATGGGTTTCCCCATCCTTGTCGTTGATGTAGTACCTAGACAGGCAGTCTGCGACTCTATTCGAGTCCCCTTTAACATACATGATCTTGTAGTTAAAGCGTTCGAGATATTCCATCCACCTCGTTTGCCGAGGATTGAAGTTCGCTTGAGTCTTAAAGAACTCAAGGGCCTTGTGATCGGTGACGATCGTTATGGGATATCCTAGAAGCTTATCCTCCCACTTAAGGAGGGCTTCCAATATGGCTATCATTTCTATCTCGAACACGCGATACGCATGTTGTGCGGCTGTGAACTTCTTCGACATGAAGCCTGCGGGGCGACAGTTGTGCCACTCAGGTCCTTGTCCGTACACAGCGCCGACTCCATATACGGAGGCGTCGCATATCACCCAAATCGGTTCCCCAGTTCGGGGATCCACTGGCTTGAGTATTGGGACCTTGCACGCTAAGTCTTTTATCGACTGGAAGCACTTTTCGTGCAAGGGTCTCCACTGGAATGCATGTCCATTTCTGGATATCTCGGCCAACGGTCCCGTGAAGGACGACACATCAGGCATGAAGTGCGCGAGGTATTGCACTAGACCAAGGAACCGTTGGATGTCTCCATAGTCCCTTGGCGTGCGCCATTCGCGTATCTTGGCCATTTTATCTGCACTTGCGTGCAGTCCCTGCTCGTCGATAATGTGACCTAGGCAGTCGGTCCTTTCCGAGTACAAGTCGCATTTCGACGCCTTCAAGTATAATTCTGCTTTTCGCAGACACTCGAACACCGCCCTGAGGTGTTCCTGGTGTTCCTCTATCGTGTCCGAGAACACGAATATGTCGTCGAGGTACACGTGCAGGAACTTCCCGATGTGCTCGCGGAAGATGTGTGTCATCAACCGTTGGAATGTGGATGGGGCGTTGCAGTCGCCTTGTTGCATTACTTGGCTCAGCATCGTCCCATATACCGTCGAGAATGCCGTCTTCCACACGTCTTCAGGTACTATTCGCACCTGTTCGTACGCGTCAGACAAGTCAATCTTCGACCGGTACTTGGCCCGCGCGACGTCCATCCTTATTTGTTCCTGGTCTGGGAACGGAGAGACGTCGTGAATCGTGTTATCGTTCCGTTGCCGGCAATCGAACACGGTGCGGGAGTGACCCGTCCTTTTTGGGCAGGCATAGCATGGGGGCTGCCTGGGGGACATTCTGGAACGTCCACCATCCAGCCCTCACGTATCGCTGGATTTTCTCCAGCAGTTTAGGCTTCAGTGCGTCCGGGCACCTGGGCGTATGGTATCGGTATTGGTGTTTCTCGTCGATGATGGGTATCGTGTGGTTGATTTCCCTCATCGGTGGCAGTTTTTCGGGCACCCCCGATAACATATCTTCGTATTCTTTCAGCCATTGCTGTCGCAATGTGGGAATGTCTTCGGCGTTGTATTTGGTGGATTGACTATTGAGCTGTAGAGATGGGGGATGGACGTGTAGGGAGTTTGATGATTCGGGGGCTCCAGGAGATCTCTCCCCTGGATCCTCTAGTCATTCCTTCGAACTTGTCGCTCGAGTCTCCCTTTGTTTGCCCTTCAATCCCCTTCTTGTCATCTTCTTTGGCTCCTCCTCCCCCCCTAGCGAAGGTACTGGGGTAGTGCCGAAGCGGATGGTCCCTTTCTCGAAGTCCATCGTGACTTTGTTCATTTTCATGAACGGGATTCCCAGAACCATGTCGTAGTGGTCGATGTTTACCACATCGAAGTATACGGGGAACTTCGAGTTCCCTACGGTGAGTGATTGCTCGGTGCCGTAGTTGATCTTTGATCGGCTTCCTACGCACCCCAGCTGGAGTCCTATCGGTTTCCTCCAGCGGGAACCCGCTTATGTTTGCCACAGTAGCAAACGCGGGGCTTATTGCGTTAATGCTCGATCCGCTGTCGAGCAGTATCACCCCTTTCAAACCGTTGATACTGCCACTTATCGTGACACAACGAGATGGTAAGCTGGGTCTGGGACGAGCTTGTCCCGTGACCCTCATGGCAGCTCGCTGTCCTCGCTCCTCTGTCATGCTCCTCAGCGATGCGTTAGCGTCGGCGTCCACCCTCATGCCGTCCATGAGTTCGGTGGGGGCCCATGGGGGACCTCCACTCCGTCGACTTCAGCGACGTGCTGCCAATAGAGCTCTTCATCACTTGAGTGATACAGCTCCGCGGGTGGTTGCTCGTCATGAGGGGTTGCCCCCTCCTCTTCGTCTTCAGCATCCCCGTAGGCCGAGGATGGTGGTGATCCAATCTCGGATTCCTCCGGTGATTGGGGAGGGGTAGCATACAGCCATACCACCGCTGGCGAGTCCTCTTCCTCGGTGGACGCTTCTTCGTGGCCGTCAGCCACGCTCTCATCGTCCTCAGTATCAGATATGTCTTGCAACGCGGGGGGCTCATCCTCCGCGCTCTCCTCAAGCGACTCTAGTCGCTCTCTTTCCAACATCTGTTGTCGGTGGACAACTAGGCCCCTTGCATACTCCCAGTCTGGGTTTGGTTCTGTCCAAGGGCTGACCTCATCAGCCGCCTCTTCCTCGGGGCGTAGGCCCAGTCGTTCCATCCAGAGGTCAGAACGTTGCCGTTCTTCTCTTCGCTGTCCCTCAATGGTCTCGAGGATAGGGTTGTCCTCTGTGGCCAACTCGTCAATCTCCATCCAGAGTGACCCGAGGTCGGTGCGCGTATCTGCTGCGTCCTGCAGCACCGCTCCGACTACGGTCCACAGGCTCTGGAACCTCCTGCGGTCCATGGGAGCCAGGGGGATTTCCTCGAGTCCATCGCGGGAACTCGTCGATACCCTCAAGTGGTCCACGATCCTCGTTGCTGGCCAACGAGTCTCCGGCCTGTAGGATAGCGGTTTGCGTAATGAACATGTCGATTACTCGACGAATACGTAGATGTCTCATGTATCCCACTAGGATACTCGTATGCATCGTTTCGATAGTTTGTCGAGTTGCCTCGACGAATTCATCGTATTCCAACTCGCGCCTCATGTCGTCGAGGTTATCCTCGTTGAGGGGAGTGTCCGGCATGATCCTATGGCTGGATTCCGCGGCAGCGTGCGCTCTTTCGTCGTCACTGGTCACATCTTGCCTCCTCGAAGAGGAGCCTCCAGCCCGGATATCATCCGTGCTCATTGCGTTGTATCGCTCGTTGTCCGAGCTACTGTCGTCGTAGTATTCGTTATCGAATTCGTACTCCTCGTACTGAACTACGTTGTGTTCGTCCGATTCGTATTGGGTGCCGTCAGGCACCTCATCGACATCTGACCTATCGTCGACGACAGTGACGCCGTCTTCGGGGTCGTGCGCTCCAGATGCTTCCGCATCATTGTTTTCGACGGGGTCGGATTCATTCATCGCTCTGAACCCCGGTTGGTCGTGGGCACTAGCGTAGTGCCCCCATCTGATTACACTTGAAGCATTTGACTTTCGTCATATCTACCCCCTTTCCCTTGTCGCGGGAGCTGGGGTTGGCTTCTGCCCTAGCCCTGGGAGCTGGTGTGCTGACCGAGTGGCCAAACGCAGGCCGAGAGGTAGGTTTACTTCCCCCTCGTTGCCTATCGTTAGTTTTCCTAACGGGTGCCGACCTAGGGGCGTCGCTGCGTCCGAATCGGTTATCCCGATTGTCTCGCCTCTCTGGGCGAGTGTCTGATTCCCGGTTCCTCTTGTCGAATGACGTCGAGTTCCTGCCTTTAGGCAGGTTCCGGTTATCGCCGTTGTCGAGGGCGGTCTGATCTCTGTTGTTGGAAGATCTTGGCCGTCCGCTCCGCGTTCTCGACAATGAGAGCCTCTTGGTACAGTTCGTCGATAGTCGAGTTCTCCGCGGTCATCCTGCTGTTACGCATGATTGCTGTGGAGAACTCTTCTGGTAGTTCCTTAAGGAACTTGCGTCGGAACTGGTAGTCGCTGGGTCTCTCGACCATCTGTCGAGCGTACTTTATCATTTCCGCGTACAGCCCTGCGACCCCTTTAGAGGCCTTGTAGTATACCTCCTCGAATTGGTACGTTGCCAGCTGAATAGTGGCTTCGTGGACGAACTGCTTGCGCAGTTCATATATGACCTCCAGGAACGTCCATTCTTTGACATTCCCGAGAGGGTCATGTACCTCCGCGTTGTACCATTCAAGGGCAGGCCCGCTCAGTAGTTCACCTATGGCGAACACTCTGATAGTGTCGTTTTCACGACCCACGAACCTGATCAACCAGAAGTACCTTGCGGTACCTTTCAGCCACTCGTCGAACACGTCCACGTTATCCGTGCCGTTATACGCTCGCGGTGGCGAGGCCTTAAACTGTTTGCTCATATGAGGAAACGCGTCCGGCCGCCCGTGCAGTACCTCTCGGAACAGCTGATATATATAGCGCTCCGAGTTGTCTGCTAACGTCGCTGCTGGCGCAGCGTGCCTCATTACTGAGGCTGAGCTGGTATTCCCAGCATATCTTGGCCCGGCTGCGGAGGCTACAAAGAACCTGGGGTTCAATCCAGTTCGTTGTTGTTCGTCTTCGTCGTCAGAGTCTCTGTACCGACGGTTCCTCCGTCTGGCCGTGTAAGGGTCAGGGGATGGTCCCCTGTGAGGACCTCGTTGGTCGTCGTCCGATGACGAGTCGTCCCCATCGTCGGGTTGTCCTGGCCTGGTGCGTACTCGCTCTTCGAACCGTTGCCGGTTCTGGCCTTGTCGGTGTGGTGGATGGGGGGTGTTGTATTCGAGCGGGCCATGTCCGTAGCCAGACTCGTCCACGTACCTGGTGTCCACCACTCTTCCTCCCGACGTCAATCCTGCTCTCTCTAGCCGTGTGCTCTCATCCGGTCCCTGCGTCTTCTTGACAGTTTCCGGGGCTACCTTCACAGTTTCGACCGGTTCTTCGACCGTTATGGTTGCTTGCGCAACCGCGACTTCAGGAGTGCTTTCCGCGGGCTTCGCCTCTTCCGGGGGCAGTCCTCCGTCGAGGTGGAAGGTCCGTGCCAGCATCTGCAGGTCGGCCCTTATCCCGTTGGTTTGCTCCTCCATCTGCTCACGCTTCTTTACATCCTCGATCTGTCGCTCCCTCATACGGTCGCACTCAGACCTCATTCCGTCAAGGAATTTGATCGCCTCTTGCACGATCTCTTGGACTTCCTGAAGCTTTTCTCGTGTTGGCTTTCGCCTCACGACTTTCTCGGTCTGGTCTGCTTTCGCGACCGTGTCACTCGAATCGGGGGCGTTCACAGTGGGGGCCGCAGCTACGTTATTCGTCTTAACGTTGAGTACATCGGGGTTTTCCCCCTTTTCTACTTCTACTCTATCGCTGCTTCCCGCAGCTGCGTTCTCTGCTGATCGACGACCTGCTTCGCGTCTCTCCCGTGCCTTCCCGATGGCGTCCGTGAGGACACCTGTCACTTGCGCCGA
This sequence comes from Irpex lacteus, assembly GCA_001986395.2. Classification (NCBI taxonomy): domain Eukaryota; kingdom Fungi; phylum Basidiomycota; class Agaricomycetes; order Polyporales; family Irpicaceae; genus Irpex; species Irpex lacteus. The sequence goes on along the minus strand of MQVO02000156.1, from coordinate 14,548 downwards.
CTTCCCCTCGCGCTTGTCAGTGGTCGTTGGGTCGACGTTGTTGAAGATGTGTCGGAGGTCGACCATAGGTGTTGACGAGGAAGTCTTCCTTTGTCCATTTTGCGCTTGCGCGCTTCCCACAGCGTTACCACTGTATTGGGATTCCCGTCCCTTCTGCGTCTTGTCAGGGTCATCCTCTCCGGGATTGTCGCTTTCCCTGAGCTCGGAGGGCTGGGTCCTCGTTGTCCGAGGCTCCTGGCGTGATGACGCACGTGAGTGCGAGTCCCTCGAATGTGGGCGGGGCAAGTTCGGCATTGTCCCGCCTTCTTCTTGTCTTCTGAGCAGTTGTTGTCGCTTTGTTTGTGTGTGTCGAGTTCGTGTGAAGTTTTTGGATACTTCTTTTTGTCGCGTTGTACGCGTGGTAGGTTCAGTTTCTCGAACTTAAAAAAGTGTAAGGGATTGCTATCCCTCTCGTACAAGGTAAGTTTGACCGAGCTTTATTCGGAACCTACGCGTAGTACAAAAGAGATAGATGCCAGATCTCATAGGAGATCTGGCGTACATGTATCCGATCAATAACTATACAGTATATACTAAATCGGGCAGATGGTTTCCCATCACTGGCGCGCGTGAGTGCGCGTGAGATAAGATAAGATTAGAATGCTTGCGCATTCGAAGTGAGTCCCTCACAACGTTGGGTGGTGCGACTGCTAATCATGGCCGAGCAGCCAAGTTCCAAAGCCCCCCAATGTCTGTGACTGCGCCTCATCATTGAAATTGCCCTCCGCTATCGAGTATGTCCGTTCATGATGTGTGCGTAGATCAGTATGCTAATTGGCGTGGTGGTCAGGCTCTCGATATCACTATCTCATGCGCAGGTTGCAAAACCCCAGGCATTCCCCACAGTTTCCGTCTCTCACCTATTGAGTACGAAACTCAAACTCTACCCCATCGCGCGCCGTTCATAGTCTCTGCCGCTCAAGATACAGGCCGTTCTCCTCGCTCTTCTAGAGCCCGCCTTCCCCCGTCATTTCATCTGGCATTGTTACATCGGTGATGTCGTTGCATACATCATAAGCCCGGTTTAGAGTTAGGCAACTAGTCAGGTGGGTCTTGGTGCACTGACGTGTATTTGCTGTATTCAATACGCTGCAACAGATCTGAAGCTAGTGCTTTCAGCCATATCGGGTCTGGTCCGCTGGTCAACGTAGTTACAACTTAGTCTACTTGAAATTCGAGCATCCGTGAGTATTGTGTGCTGCTTTGAATTCTATCTGTGCCCCGCTGACCATACTTGCATCATGCTTCTTATTAGGTGCACGCTCAACACTAAGTCAATACTACATAGTACATTCCTATGTGTATGTTGCGTTGCGGTCCTCTATACCCAGACGTAGGCTGCCCGGTTCTATGCAGTCTATGCTCGGAGGCAAGTGGTAATCCATATCGCGTGATTACATACCGTATGTGCCCAAGAGCTTGCCCATTCACCCTCAAGTTGCGTAAAGCCGCTGAGCATGCACTCCCAGCACGGCGCGAGCAGATCGCGCGGTGTACTTCCTGCGCCACAGTATCATTCATGACGCCAATCTACACTATAGAGTAGGCAGAAGCTGTCCCTCTCATCTTACATCATGAACCTTGGGTTCGGCCCCTATCCACGTCTTGGGCAGTTTGTTTGTCTGTACTGGCGGCACTGGGGCAGACTATTTGCAATGGCGGTGCGAGTGGTACCCGCTTCCATAGGTACTCTTATTTTGTAGCCTGCATATCATTCATGGACCAAACAGCCGGACCGAATTGACCAAATTGATCCCCACTAACCACATCTGTCGCGATGTACCAATCCCCTCGTCTTTGCAATTCAAGAACTCTATCGCGAGGTAAGTGAGCCTGCAATGCTGTTACATGATGAGTCGAGCTCACCGTTGGTCCTATGCGTCTAGTACTTCTGTGGTGCTGTATATAGTGCTCTGGTCGCACGAGCGATATCCTTCATCCTGCTCTCGACTTCCTGCAATCATCAACTATCTTCAACTTGCCGTCAACCAGACTCGTCTTATTTGATCTTTATTCATGCCGGTATGTCATCTCCATTCTCGTCACGCCATTCGATAAACTCACAAACACCAGCGCAAATCCTCACTGCGTAAGAAGAATAATCGTGCCAAGAAAGAACGGAAAGCGAAGAAGGCCTCTCAGCGCAAGACCTCGGCTCGACCTCTGGTCGCCGATTGTCATTACCCGCTGTTCGAAGACGTCGACCCCGCTGTGCTCACTGGACTCGTTCCCTTCAACGTCCCACGTCGGTCTACCCAGCTCCCGCCTCTTTATCTCTTCCCCGGTCCCCATCTGTATCATCCCGTCAAGTTCCCTTTCAGCAGAACCTTTGTCTATCTTCTGGACTCCTCTCCGGAAGGCAAGAAGTTATCGTTCGATTTGAGTGAGGCTCAGCCTGTCCCACCTGGCCCGGTTGAAGGTATCTATTGTGCTTTTCAACCCGCCGCTATACTTTCTAAATGTTTTCTCACAGAGTTGTTTGGCTTGGTCGAACTCCAGCCAGGAGACGCCTTTCTTGGTCGTCCCATCAATGGAGGGGGCAGACCTGAGCATGACTGCTTGCAGGTCTTAGTTGCAGCGCAGTAAGTACCTTCTTTACCAATTTGACTGACTACTATTTGCTAAACAAAGTTCTACAGTCTTCAGCGCGAGCTCAGCGGCGAAACCGAAATTCTGCTCCGTGGTCAAGACACTTGGACTCACGCGATGATCGTGGATGCCGTGGACGAGCTTGAGACAGCTCGTGCCGAGATGCTAGGATCCCGTGAAGAGCGTGCTAGCACTGGCCAAACTCGCTTCCAGCGAGATCCTCGTGCCAAGCCCATGAAGAACGGTCCTCAGTGCTTTCCAATAAATAACATGGTGCAAAGAGCCTGCCAGGTTGAGGGACCAGCTGCTGCGCTGAAGACCGTGAACAATACGCCGGATGCGCATCAACTTCGAGTGCAACGTTTTGTACGGGTGAGTTGTCTTGTGACGTTATGTGACTGTGGCATTGATCATACTTTGCATCAGGCCGTTAGCACAATTAACGTTCTGGCATGGGAATTGCAGGGCCCTGAGGGCCTTCGTCGTGCTGCTCGTGACTACGGCGAGATGGTTAACACTCCTCGTCTAGGTCACCCGCGCAACTACTACTGGCCCTCCCAGCAGATCAACATCGCTAGCGCGCAACATCCCCACGATGGTATGTTTCTCGGAGTATACTACATAGCTAAGCTTGACATGTGCATTCTAGAACCCAGTGCCCACTTCAAAAAGCAGCAAGGTCGGTTCTCCGGTAAACACATCGACGATTTTGATGCGTCGCACGGCCACTCATGTGGGAACTCTCTCGGTGATACACCTGACGTACCAGGATGTGAACCTGGTCGCTTCCACTTGGTCGGCCTCGGAATCTATGTACAGCTTCGCTACCGTCTCCAAGTATTCTTCACAGGTCTCTTACACCATGGCGGTACTCCACCTCTTGTCCCGGATGACTATGAACTTGCTGGTTGGGAGACAAGAATGTTCGTCATCAGCTACCCAGCATCCACTATCCTCACTGGTGAGGCGCGACACTCGTTCGCCTCTCTGCCGTACCAAGGTCGTCCTCAGTATATATCTCCTGAGATGACAGGTGCTCCTCTCGCTCATCCTGGTTCGCCTTTCCATACCAATCACCCCACCATTGCCCAGGATGGATGGGTAGTCATGGATCGAAGGTCCCTCGTCAACTTCATCGTTCGTGGCGGACTTCAGCAGCTTCGTTGGGTTCTTCGTCAACTTCCTCCCTCGCTTCGACTGCACATCAGTGCAAACGACTACATTCGTGCTATCAGTTTCTCGGAGGAAGGCACCGATGACCTCGTCCACCCGGACGACTGGGACCTTGCGCCGGAAGACGATGTCCAGCACCCGTTCTCGGACAGACATAAGGATGTGCAGGACGAGTATCTCAAAGTTGAGAATGATCGTCTTATCGCTGGCATTCCGTCAGTGGATGGGAATGCTTTCGCCGATTGGGACGTGACAGACATGGACTATGGACATCGCACGCAAAGCATGTAATTTTCTCTAGTGATGAATCAACCATGTTTCTGACCCAAACTGCACAGAGTCTACCAGTACAAAGCGTAAAGTAGCCACTCAGAGCTCAGCCGCAGACTCAGTCCCGGTCCCGAAACGTAGGTTTATATTCATATGACCACAGCTGTAAATTGATCACTTGTCCTTTCAGGTGCTCGTGCCAACATCATCGCCGAAGCACATGTGCGTGAGGCTGCACAGACTGCATTCCCCATGGCGTCAAGTGGTACTTGGCTGGTTCCGGATGTCCTTGGGTTTGGTTCGTCTTCAGCGGTCGCTACTCAAGGTTCTTCATCGGGAACAAGGGATCGAGAAGACGCTGTGATGACAGGCACAGGCTCTCAAGTTCCCTTGGGCCCTACTCACCAGGTATGTTCCAGAATCTAGTGTGTGATTATGTGATGTACTCAAGAATAGCTGCAGACAGACGAAGCTAGTGGCACAGAAGGTTCATCTGCGCGCGCGGCGGGAAACAATGACTATCGCGCACGTCTGGTAAGTCTATCATGTAGTATCAATTTTGTCAAAATCTTAATATTCCTGCTTAGCCATCGAATAACATGCAGGTCTTATTATCCCCTCTGCCAAGCGAGACACGTGAGCTCTTCTCTGGTTCTGCAGCGGGAGATGCAGTTGTGACAAGGCCTTCGCTTGATCGTCGTTGTAAGAAATATCGCATGTATTAGTTTACCACTGTATCTGATGTATGTCTGTCAGGCGAGGAATATATCAATGAGTTGTTGCTGTTCAATGTAGCCGGTGAAATTCAGTCTGTGGAGAGTATCATGCCCAACATGATTTCTGGTGGATTCCTTCGTCAAATGCTCGGCCGCTTTGATGAGCTCGACTCGAGCTTTGCTCGTGCATACTCTGAAGGATGCCTGGACAAAGACGTCCTCCCACTGTGCGCCACAGCCACTCGCGGGATTGGAGACTACTCTACTGGCACCACTCACTGGTTGGCGTTATATCACCAGCGTATCATGGCGACACAGTCAATACTTGAGCAGAGTATTCGATACATCATCGACACCACTTGCCCTGCGGTCGTACATGCAGTTCTGCAAGCTGGTGATGGTGGCGATGTAGGTTCTGGAGATTGGCTCTATACACTCACTGCAAAAGTGGCTTTCTTTGTCAAAGTCGGTATGCCAGTGAAGGCAAAGTCTACCGAATTCTTCCCGTCGACAATTCTTGCGCCCAAGGTATTCCATGAAGTCGAGGGCAAACGTCGTCGGAAGACTGTACCCCCCCGCAAGGTTGAACCAACCACTCTCTCATACATGCGACGCATCCTCTTCCTCTGGTTTTGTACGGGCACTCCATTCACATCTCAGATTCAAGCGTCGTTTGTCCGTGGGCTTGTGTCTCATCTGGGCCTTGGTGCATTGTTGCTTCCGCAAGTATGGGAGGTTTACAGCAACTTCCCCGACTGGCTTCTTTCGAAGGAGTGTCCACTCCTGTCCCGTGCGGACACGTCCCCGGACAACACCTTCAAGCCAGAGTACTTGTCTGCATTCTTTGATCGCTTACGCTTGGATCAACGCACACCTGCTTTGCAGACTGCCTTACAGCAACTTCAGCACACATATCTCCAGCTACACCAGCGCACCCATACTCATTTTCAGGGCACCGTCCAGGATGGGATGAAGGCTGCGAACCTGCGAAAGCTAATGAAAGCCATGTCCACAGCCATCACGAATCAGATGCCCACCGCAGCTGGCGATGGAGACAACGCTGGCGACACAGACAACGAGGAACTCCCAAGCACACCCACACCTATGATGACTCGTTCGACAAGGCGGGTGCTGAAATTCCTGGAGGATTCGCTGGCAGTGGCGAATGCTATGCGCGGCCCCGAGGACAGCCACATATCACTGAATGAGGCCCAAACCTTCATCCTTCAGAAGCCTGACTACTACCTACCTCTCCGAGAGCTGGCTCCTGGCCGTGCAACCATGAGAACGCACTTGAGCACATGGTTCGCACAGACTAGAGCTGGCTTTTTCTCCCTACAGGTCTTCCGTTTCATTCATTTCAATACAGAGGCCTTTCGACAGTGTCCTCCTCACCTTCGGCAAGTCGCGTTCCACAGCTTGGCAGAGTACGAGCAATACCTTGAGGATTTACGACACCATTTCCCCGGTCGCAATGAATCCTTCTTTTGCGACCCAAAGTCACTGGGCAATCCGATTGCAGGTCGAACTACGGAACGTGCCAGTGACTACTGGGAAGTAGCCATGGCTGCATCGTTTCCTTGGCCTCCCGCAAGACAGTTCGCAGCTGCACACAACGGTGTGCGACTGTTCAAGCGTTCTCTTCCTGCCAGTGAAAAGCATCTATGGGCCGGTGTCGGTGACTTGTCAATGTTCATGCTCGTTCTAGACATGCACTTCGCCGGTCTCATTGATGCTCCCACTCTCGACGATATTACAGATGTAGTCTCCACTTTGCAGAAAGGCGCCAGCTTCGGCTTACGAGACCTCGGATATGTGAACGCAACCCCAACTAGGGCAGAGATTGCTGCAGCATTCCAGCAATTCTTCTACGATATTGACACTATTTTGACGGATGAGCAACAAAGTGCCATTGGATGGTCTCCAGTTGTGGCAGAGCATACGCTCTGCAAATTCTCTCGTATGTATGGAGAAGCCTTCTACGTTTGATGTGGTGTACGCTAAAGATGTGTTTTATGTGAAGAGTTTTCTAACATGTCCATCTCCGGACTGTATGTGTACTAGTAGTCACCTTACCATGTGAATGTATGCTCGATGATTGGACAGTATACCAAGCGTTTATTGTGCATTTGACGCCGACTTTGCACGTTCCAAAGTACGGTAAAAGTAGTCTATGTTGTTGACCAACGACCGTGTCTTCCTCACCCTTGGCCATGGCTGATCTCAATGTCGCTATTCACAGCCTTACTCCCGATGACAACCTCCGCGTGGCTTATCACACCCTCACTGACAGAGTGGGAATAGCTTTGCGAACTCAGGTCGGGGACACAGCACGACTGGGTGAAACCAGGACCCAGGCATTTAATCTGCTAGAAGCAGCAGAGCAGGTATGATCTTGTTCAACACATACCGATAATGCTACTGACTATAGACATTATTGACTTTCAGCACCGTGAACGCTTCCCTGCCGCAGAATTTGCCATGCTACAGAATAACATTGGCGACATGGTGAAGGCGTTAGACGAAGCCTGTCATCGATCCATGGATCCCCCCAGTATCCCACCTCCGATTGTTGCCCATCAGAGCCGTACAGGCAAGCCCGGACGACCTCGCATTGAAATTGACCCAGTTTTCCTCACCAACGCACTCAGCCATCGTGGTCCACATTTGCTACAGCATGTCACCAATTGCTCTGCACGAACTATCCGTCGGCGTGCTCTTGAGCAAGGACTAGTACAGCCAGGACGTCCGGTATTGACGCAGCAGATGGGGGAAGATGGAAGGATGACAAGAGTGCACGCGTCTACCACAACCCCAACTTCTGATCTAACCAACGAGGAACTCGATGCGCTAATGGCGACAACGTTGGAGGCATTTCCCCAGTTTGGACGTAGCATGCTGCGAGGTAGTTTACGAGCCAGCGGCCACCGCGTTCCGCTGAATCGTATCCACGAGTCTTATATGCGAGTTCATGGCGCTCCAGGAGTCTTTGGCGAGCGGACTATACATCGCAAAACATATTCCGTACCTGGAGCAAACTCTCTTTGGCATCATGATGGTCAGCATGGTGAGTACCGCTCACTTTTACGATGCAAGTACCGCTCTAACAGTGCCATCGCCACAGGATTGATACGGTTAAAGATTGTCATCCATTGCTTTATTGACGGGAAATCTCGCCTTGTGACCGGCATCCGAGCAAGCAACAACAATCGTGCTCAAACTGTCCTTGATTTATTCCTGCACGCAGTCTCAACCTATGGAACACCTAGCCGTGTGAGGGGGGATCATGGTACGGAGAATGTCCTTGTAGCCGCTTGGATGGAGGAGCATCGCGGGCTGAACCGTGGATCCTATATCTGGGGGAAGTAAGTGATCACCTATCGTTCAGGTTTGGCTGAACAAAAGTCTGACTTGTTACATCAGGAGCGTGCATAATACGCGCATTGAACGGTTGTGGTACGATGTCACCCATGGCTTTGGTCAGAAGTGGAAAGCATTTTTCATGGATCTCGAGGCAAATTACTCCCTGAACCCACGTCTACCAGCGCATATCTGGCTTCTTCACCACTTATTTCTCTCTGCAATCAACGAGGACGCAGAAGAATGGGCAAGAATCTGGAACCATCACACACTACAGCTTCGAAACGAACGAAATGCGACACCTCATGAAATGTTCTTCTTTAGCATGATAGAAGACGGGCTACGAGGAGTTACTGGACTCAATGCAATGGACGAAGAAGTGCCGGAGCAGGACCTGGCAGGTTACGGTATAGATTGGGAGGTTGCAGATAATGCTCGATACATGCGGCACCATTTGGATAATAATGTGGAGCCAGGGGTAGTAGCAAATCCTTTCCAGGTTGGACCATCCACTCTCTCAGATGTTCCTTGCGAGCCTCCAAACTGTCCGTTTACGGCGGATGAAGTTCATAGCTTAGATGTTCATCTAGCTGCTACAGGACATGTGGGGTCTCGTAACATGCACCTGCGTTGTTTGGTATGGCAGGCAGCATTAGCATTTTGTAGTAACCTATACAACATGCCGAACTAACATGCAGTCTCAGCGACTTACCCAATACTATCGCTTTATTTCCAAGTGGATCGGTTCAGATCTGACGAGAAGGTGAGTCAGTTCAAATTTCAAATTTTTAGTTTTGCCCGCTATATAATGACTAGGGGCTTCACAAATTTCGTCCTGGGTCCTATGCTCATCTTCATCCAACCAAAACTCCATTGCTTGACATGTCCATGGATCTCGGCAGTGGTACTTTGTCAGAGACATCTTTGTCGGAACCTCTGGCATCGCAGACATCGTCGTCAGAACCTGTGCCGGCTGTGCAACCTTCTGGAGATTCAGGTTCTGGAGATTCAGGTGCTATGCCGTCTGGCACTCCTCCGCCGGCATTACCTTCTGGACATCCCTCATCAATTCAAGACCCAACAGAAGGCCACAATGAAGTACGGAGATCAGAGCGGATTCGTAGGCCACCCTTGCGGCCGGATGAAAGTATCTCGTTTGCAGACCGAGCATTACTACATCAGGGGCACAACCAACCGTCGGACCAAATTGACGGTAAGTATGTTTGAGAGCTGTCAGATATCTTGGCTCATCAACATACTCGCAGGCCTGCCCGGTATGAGTGCTACAGGGTCTGGTGAAGAAGGAAGTGTTGACTCCGATGAGACTAATGTGGATGTTGCCACCGCCATAGAGGAAGCGGATGAATCAAACGCGCAGATACCCACAAGTGAGTGTTTGATTACTGCGGGAAAGCATCAAGCTAACTCTTGTTCCATATAGCTGGCCTGTCGACGACCATTGTCACTCGGCTGCTCGCGCTTCCTCAGCTTGTTCCAGACATTGCAAATGTTACAGAGCATGGTAGGTGATTCACCGGCTAAGTAGATGTTTATCAAATCAATGATGAATATTTTAATTCACGCGATTCAGCACGTCTGGCAATAAGCACATCAGACAACAGCCTGAGAGAGAGAGAGCCAAGTGAGGTGGAAGGATGGCTGAGTGGGAGGAATGGTGACGAAGCTGACAATACATTGGTTAATAGTGAGTAGGAGATATACTACAAACCCTTGGGTAATGCTGACAACTGACAACCCTCCCTGAAGATATGAGCCATGAGCAGCTCAACGTCGAACGTACCTCGTCTTCGGGTCCGAGTACAGGTCCAACAGCATCATACACGGTGCAGAGTCCTGCATCTCATGCTGTTCCTATTCAAGGTGTTCAAGACGGATCAGAAGGTGTACACCGTGAGTATTTGTCATTTGATGCGGTAATTGAAGAAGTCATATTGAAACACAATAACGCAGATATGTTAGACCATCCAAACACCCTCAATGACTACCTGAACATTCAGTTTCCAGGGGCAAGGGCTCGATTTGCAGATTACCAATCTCGTCCTGAGCCTGGGGGATTAGGGCAGGTATACGCAGATGTTCTAATTGTCAGACATCTAGAGCAAATATGTGAAAGCCTGAACATCTCGCTGGGAAGTTCACTACCGGTGCCTCAGGGACACGTGGGGCCAACTGGAACTTATGTCGCAGTTTCTTACTTTGATGTTCTCTCCTGGCTTGGATTGTCGTCACAAACAACAGCCACCAGGAGGACATTGATTCAGAACATGCGCAAGGCGTATGCATCGCTGTACTCCGTTCGGATCCACTCAAGATTGGAGAATGCCGACGAAAGTGTCTATCAACAACTGCTGGTTTTTCAGGCCGTGGACGTCAATAGCCATCTGCTTCCCTTGGCCCGTAATGCAACGTGCCCCCCTTTAACACATGCAGAGTATTGCGCAGCCACGACAAATCGTGCACGTTGGGAACCAATCATACGGAGTATTCCACGGAGACTTCGGGTTGAGTAAAAATGTTTTTGTGTTAGTGTCGAGAATAGTTGATCCAATTTTGTGTGTTGACATCTATTGTACAACTTTACATATAAAATAGCTTTATGTGATGTCGGTTTCATCGTAGTTTGAGGAAAAAAGCATGAAAATGTGAGTTTGACATATATGAATGTTTATGTAAGGGTTATTCGTGGACTATCCATGGACTATTCATGGACTAATCATGGACTAATCACTGAATATGCTTTGAGTATCGCATACACAATAAATGACTGGCGGCGGCGCAATAGCCACTGATGATGTGCACCGGCCTGTAAATAATTATCACGTATATTCTCAAGCGACGGACAGGTCGTAAGAATTGATTGGTGAATGACGTCCAGGCATAACGGATGCACCATGCAAATGCATTATAATTACGCTGTATTCCACACGTATGCAGCCATATATGTTATATCAAAAATTGAAACGTCGTAGACAGATGAAACTTGTACGACTAGTAATCATGGCGGCTGACGCAAAGCCATAAAGAAGCTGGAGTAGTTTGATAACAGCTGCCTATTATGGTAATTATACAAGCGCTTAAAACATGGTCGGACGAGAAAAATAAAACAATTGAGAGCACTCGTGTTCAGTATGAAGTAGTGATTATAAGAGATAGAATTGAGTGCATTACATTAATGATCTACCAGTTACAGCAGGTTAAATTCTCCTACATCTCCAACAAGCTGCGAATGAATCCATACGTCAAAGTCGGTGGGAATATCAGGAGACTCAAGCCAATCTTGACCCTGATCAGTCACCGATCGAGCAGAGCGTTGGATGAGATCACCAAGAAACTCGTCAAGCGTGATGTAAGCCATATCAAAGCAGGTACGAAGAGAAATGGGAAACGGAGTTGTACGACGCGGTAGTGAGGAATCATCTTGAACAACTCTACCTTTGCCTTTTGTATCGGCAAGCTGGTGATCCGGAGTTGAGTCCAATCGATCTTATATGAGACTAGAGATATGCGCACCATACGGGCCAGTGATTCGGTTACTGTAACCTGGAACTGTGGCCAAGTTAGCCACAATGATAGTCGAAACGGCACATAACACATACCAATATTTTCCACGATCTAGGGGTAATTGGCATCAACTCAGAGCCATGGATGGAGCGCATGAGTAATATGGACCGGAGGGCGGGATTGGTGCGATCTTGCTCCAGGTCCTCGGGATGAACAATAGCATGGATCTCTGCGCGGTTAGGGTGACCCTTGCCTTGCAGGTAGCGGTTGACACTGAGCTGGAAAGCCTCATAAAGTGTCTCTGCAGCGTCAGAGCGCGTGGATTCACCCTGGTAGACAATCTCATAAGATATGCGATCTATTAGAGATGAAGGGTCGGTAATGCGGCGGTTGTAGAGTGCTGCAACAAGGGAGATCTTGTCAGCCGGCGTACTATAGTCTTGCTGACTCTTGACATGGTCAAAAGCCTAACGTACGAGAGCAATTAGATACTAAGCGATAGGATTATTGATAATACACTACCTCGATAAAGTTCTTGTTCGCGTACTCCAGTCGAAAAACCTTCTTTGAACTTTATGAACTCGGCATGATCCCAGATGGAACCATCCCCAAGCAATACTTTAGCGAGTACAAACGATGTCCACCTGTGACGATCAGCTTGAGTACGCCAGTTGTGCGACACACGTGTCACCTGTGATACAAATAATCAGGCAAATCGTGATATACATAAGAGATGTGACAAACTTCAATTTCGCAGAACTGCATCAACAACTGGGCGACAGGATGTGTGAGTCCTGTAGGGAATGGACCATCATCGGGGAGCTCAAACCAAGGCCGAATTCGTTGTCCGAGTCCTGGGTCAAACGAGGCCACCGACTCATACGTCAGGTTATGGAAATTACCCTGCCCAAGAATAACAGCAAGTAGAAGGAAAGGTGTGACTGGTTCAGGAGCTGTACCAGAGTAAATGAGATGAAGCGCGCAAGCTGCACCGTAACCAAGCCATAAAGCGTCGTCATCGGCACTGTCGCGAAGAGGGCTGAACTGTGGGGTACTGTAAGGGCCAATAGTTTGCCAATGATCATGATCGTGTTCTATCTTGCTGAACATTTGCTCCCATACGCTGCGCTCGAGACCTCTACCAATCGTAGTTGTGCCAACAAATCCAGATGTGTTGGAGTCACGGAGCGTGTATGAGCGATTGTTATAAAGGAAGGCTCTCAGAGGTACATTCCTGATAAACTGCATGCCTTGTCCCAGCGGTGGTGGTGTCTCCGGAACGGTGTCTTGGGATGAGAATGGATGTGCCGCAAAAGCTCAAGAACAGCCGTGGCCATGGCCTGAACGGATGTCCCTTCTAGGGAGAGTGGCGAGCTGTTGCCGATGGCAGGACGAAGGTACGTGTTCTGCAACTTCCGACTCCAGCGGGCCAGAACATCGTCCGAGACGACAAGATCGGAAGTTCATTGAGTGCCTAAGTCTTCGTATGGCTAAGAGAGGATGTTGGACAGGATTCGAAGTGTTGATAGAGGGTGGAGATATGCAGCAGAGGAAGTGGGGTGGCAAGGTGCTCAAAAGGGGTTGTTCTGCAGAAAGAAACGGGAGAGCAAGCCTCGTACGGGAGAAAGTAACCCGGGCACGACGAATTGGCCGAGTATCCTCACCAAACTAGGTACACAGAGTGAGCATCTGACGAGAGAGACAGAGAAATGCTACCAAACAAACCTGGGCAGAGGGTTGATCGAAGACGCCGGAAGTGGTGGTGTCGCAGACGCCTGAGTAAATAGTAGTGAGATCTGTGACCATAGAGAAAGAGCAGTGTCAACTTACCACGTCATGGGCGGAGAAGTTGACAAGAGCGGAGGATGGAGCAGTCGAAGAAGAGGCTTCGGCTGCCTGAGCTGCAGGAGGTGGACTGGAAGAAGAACGAAGATACGAGGCCTAGAGTGAAAATATAAATACCCTTTCTTTTACCAAAACAAACACTCACGAACCTCAGGCGCAGTATCACCAAACGGAGTATCCCAATCAAAGTCCAGAGAACCAGTAGCAGGAGAAGTGTTGGGTGAATGCGGACAAGTGTCAAAGCACTTGAGGGTAGTGCTGCGGAAGTGTTGAGCGTAGTCCCTGATACATTTGAAGCCTTTGAAGCAGAAAGAAGTATCTCGCGATGAGCGTAGCAAGGATGGTTTATAGAGAGAATGCTCGGGGATATCTTCAGAACTGTCAAAGAAATCCACGATAGGTGCTGTCAGAGGACCATGACGAGGTACTACGATAGAAAATATTTCATTAAGACAAAAACATTCAGTGACGGGCAGGCTTACCAAGGATAGCAATTGGGAGGATATGACGGGGATCATCAGAGCGAAGCATGTTCTGGAGTTTGCACTGGGACTGGGCAGAAGCAGTGAAAGCTGCACTAGACAGCTCAACCACCTTGAGCTTGAAACCGCTGGCATTGGGTCGCTTAGCAGGCACGACGAGTTGGAAGCATGCCTCATCTGGGGCCACAGGAGAGACATGTGGAGCCGGAATCGTGCGCCCTTTTTGCTCGAGTGATGTGATGATGTTTGTATCAAGAACACTCCAGATCGAGCCGGTGGAGGGTACGTCTAGAACAAACATCTGTCCTAGTTTATCCATATACTCCAGCCAGAGACGCACAAGCTCAGGCACATATGGAGCAGGATAGTTGCGGCCAGCGCCTGACTTCTGAGTCTTTATCTGTAATCTAGTTAGAGTATGTTGTGACAAGAGAAGAAATAAAGGGGACTGACCGGAAAGGATAGAACCACCAAGAGAAAGGTGATAAAGGTAGGGGGGCTAGGCAGAGTAGCCGATGAGGCGACATCAGGGGCAGGAAAAGAAGGAAGAGC
>MQVO02000015.1:600000-905496 GCA_001986395.2 Irpex lacteus | reverse complement strand
CGAACGAAATGCGACACCTCATGAAATGTTCTTCTTTAGCATGATAGAAGACGGGCTACGAGGAGTTACTGGACTCAATGCAATGGACGAAGAAGTGCCGGAGCAGGACCTGGCAGGTTACGGTATAGATTGGGAGGTTGCAGATAATGCTCGATACATGCGGCACCATTTGGATAATAATGTGGAGCCAGGGGTAGTAGCAAATCCTTTCCAGGTTGGACCATCCACTCTCTCAGATGTTCCTTGCGAGCCTCCAAACTGTCCGTTTACGGCGGATGAAGTTCATAGCTTAGATGTTCATCTAGCTGCTACAGGACATGTGGGGTCTCGTAACATGCACCTGCGTTGTTTGGTATGGCAGGCAGCATTAGCATTTTGTAGTAACCTATACAACATGCCGAACTAACATGCAGTCTCAGCGACTTACCCAATACTATCGCTTTATTTCCAAGTGGATCGGTTCAGATCTGACGAGAAGGTGAGTCAGTTCAAATTTCAAATTTTTAGTTTTGCCCGCTATATAATGACTAGGGGCTTCACAAATTTCGTCCTGGGTCCTATGCTCATCTTCATCCAACCAAAACTCCATTGCTTGACATGTCCATGGATCTCGGCAGTGGTACTTTGTCAGAGACATCTTTGTCGGAACCTCTGGCATCGCAGACATCGTCGTCAGAACCTGTGCCGGCTGTGCAACCTTCTGGAGATTCAGGTTCTGGAGATTCAGGTGCTATGCCGTCTGGCACTCCTCCGCCGGCATTACCTTCTGGACATCCCTCATCAATTCAAGACCCAACAGAAGGCCACAATGAAGTACGGAGATCAGAGCGGATTCGTAGGCCACCCTTGCGGCCGGATGAAAGTATCTCGTTTGCAGACCGAGCATTACTACATCAGGGGCACAACCAACCGTCGGACCAAATTGACGGTAAGTATGTTTGAGAGCTGTCAGATATCTTGGCTCATCAACATACTCGCAGGCCTGCCCGGTATGAGTGCTACAGGGTCTGGTGAAGAAGGAAGTGTTGACTCCGATGAGACTAATGTGGATGTTGCCACCGCCATAGAGGAAGCGGATGAATCAAACGCGCAGATACCCACAAGTGAGTGTTTGATTACTGCGGGAAAGCATCAAGCTAACTCTTGTTCCATATAGCTGGCCTGTCGACGACCATTGTCACTCGGCTGCTCGCGCTTCCTCAGCTTGTTCCAGACATTGCAAATGTTACAGAGCATGGTAGGTGATTCACCGGCTAAGTAGATGTTTATCAAATCAATGATGAATATTTTAATTCACGCGATTCAGCACGTCTGGCAATAAGCACATCAGACAACAGCCTGAGAGAGAGAGAGCCAAGTGAGGTGGAAGGATGGCTGAGTGGGAGGAATGGTGACGAAGCTGACAATACATTGGTTAATAGTGAGTAGGAGATATACTACAAACCCTTGGGTAATGCTGACAACTGACAACCCTCCCTGAAGATATGAGCCATGAGCAGCTCAACGTCGAACGTACCTCGTCTTCGGGTCCGAGTACAGGTCCAACAGCATCATACACGGTGCAGAGTCCTGCATCTCATGCTGTTCCTATTCAAGGTGTTCAAGACGGATCAGAAGGTGTACACCGTGAGTATTTGTCATTTGATGCGGTAATTGAAGAAGTCATATTGAAACACAATAACGCAGATATGTTAGACCATCCAAACACCCTCAATGACTACCTGAACATTCAGTTTCCAGGGGCAAGGGCTCGATTTGCAGATTACCAATCTCGTCCTGAGCCTGGGGGATTAGGGCAGGTATACGCAGATGTTCTAATTGTCAGACATCTAGAGCAAATATGTGAAAGCCTGAACATCTCGCTGGGAAGTTCACTACCGGTGCCTCAGGGACACGTGGGGCCAACTGGAACTTATGTCGCAGTTTCTTACTTTGATGTTCTCTCCTGGCTTGGATTGTCGTCACAAACAACAGCCACCAGGAGGACATTGATTCAGAACATGCGCAAGGCGTATGCATCGCTGTACTCCGTTCGGATCCACTCAAGATTGGAGAATGCCGACGAAAGTGTCTATCAACAACTGCTGGTTTTTCAGGCCGTGGACGTCAATAGCCATCTGCTTCCCTTGGCCCGTAATGCAACGTGCCCCCCTTTAACACATGCAGAGTATTGCGCAGCCACGACAAATCGTGCACGTTGGGAACCAATCATACGGAGTATTCCACGGAGACTTCGGGTTGAGTAAAAATGTTTTTGTGTTAGTGTCGAGAATAGTTGATCCAATTTTGTGTGTTGACATCTATTGTACAACTTTACATATAAAATAGCTTTATGTGATGTCGGTTTCATCGTAGTTTGAGGAAAAAAGCATGAAAATGTGAGTTTGACATATATGAATGTTTATGTAAGGGTTATTCGTGGACTATCCATGGACTATTCATGGACTAATCATGGACTAATCACTGAATATGCTTTGAGTATCGCATACACAATAAATGACTGGCGGCGGCGCAATAGCCACTGATGATGTGCACCGGCCTGTAAATAATTATCACGTATATTCTCAAGCGACGGACAGGTCGTAAGAATTGATTGGTGAATGACGTCCAGGCATAACGGATGCACCATGCAAATGCATTATAATTACGCTGTATTCCACACGTATGCAGCCATATATGTTATATCAAAAATTGAAACGTCGTAGACAGATGAAACTTGTACGACTAGTAATCATGGCGGCTGACGCAAAGCCATAAAGAAGCTGGAGTAGTTTGATAACAGCTGCCTATTATGGTAATTATACAAGCGCTTAAAACATGGTCGGACGAGAAAAATAAAACAATTGAGAGCACTCGTGTTCAGTATGAAGTAGTGATTATAAGAGATAGAATTGAGTGCATTACATTAATGATCTACCAGTTACAGCAGGTTAAATTCTCCTACATCTCCAACAAGCTGCGAATGAATCCATACGTCAAAGTCGGTGGGAATATCAGGAGACTCAAGCCAATCTTGACCCTGATCAGTCACCGATCGAGCAGAGCGTTGGATGAGATCACCAAGAAACTCGTCAAGCGTGATGTAAGCCATATCAAAGCAGGTACGAAGAGAAATGGGAAACGGAGTTGTACGACGCGGTAGTGAGGAATCATCTTGAACAACTCTACCTTTGCCTTTTGTATCGGCAAGCTGGTGATCCGGAGTTGAGTCCAATCGATCTTATATGAGACTAGAGATATGCGCACCATACGGGCCAGTGATTCGGTTACTGTAACCTGGAACTGTGGCCAAGTTAGCCACAATGATAGTCGAAACGGCACATAACACATACCAATATTTTCCACGATCTAGGGGTAATTGGCATCAACTCAGAGCCATGGATGGAGCGCATGAGTAATATGGACCGGAGGGCGGGATTGGTGCGATCTTGCTCCAGGTCCTCGGGATGAACAATAGCATGGATCTCTGCGCGGTTAGGGTGACCCTTGCCTTGCAGGTAGCGGTTGACACTGAGCTGGAAAGCCTCATAAAGTGTCTCTGCAGCGTCAGAGCGCGTGGATTCACCCTGGTAGACAATCTCATAAGATATGCGATCTATTAGAGATGAAGGGTCGGTAATGCGGCGGTTGTAGAGTGCTGCAACAAGGGAGATCTTGTCAGCCGGCGTACTATAGTCTTGCTGACTCTTGACATGGTCAAAAGCCTAACGTACGAGAGCAATTAGATACTAAGCGATAGGATTATTGATAATACACTACCTCGATAAAGTTCTTGTTCGCGTACTCCAGTCGAAAACCTTCTTTGAACTTTATGAACTCGGCATGATCCCAGATGGAACCATCCCCAAGCAATACTTTAGCGAGTACAAACGATGTCCACCTGTGACGATCAGCTTGAGTACGCCAGTTGTGCGACACACGTGTCACCTGTGATACAAATAATCAGGCAAATCGTGATATACATAAGAGATGTGACAAACTTCAATTTCGCAGAACTGCATCAACAACTGGGCGACAGGATGTGTGAGTCCTGTAGGGAATGGACCATCATCGGGGAGCTCAAACCAAGGCCGAATTCGTTGTCCGAGTCCTGGGTCAAACGAGGCCACCGACTCATACGTCAGGTTATGGAAATTACCCTGCCCAAGAATAACAGCAAGTAGAAGGAAAGGTGTGACTGGTTCAGGAGCTGTACCAGAGTAAATGAGATGAAGCGCGCAAGCTGCACCGTAACCAAGCCATAAAGCGTCGTCATCGGCACTGTCGCGAAGAGGGCTGAACTGTGGGGTACTGTAAGGGCCAATAGTTTGCCAATGATCATGATCGTGTTCTATCTTGCTGAACATTTGCTCCCATACGCTGCGCTCGAGACCTCTACCAATCGTAGTTGTGCCAACAAATCCAGATGTGTTGGAGTCACGGAGCGTGTATGAGCGATTGTTATAAAGGAAGGCTCTCAGAGGTACATTCCTGATAAACTGCATGCCTTGTCCCAGCGGTGGTGGTGTCTCCGGAACGGTGTCCTTGGGATGAGAATGGATGTGCCGCAAAAGCTCAAGAACAGCCGTGGCCATGGCCTGAACGGATGTCCCTTCTAGGGAGAGTGGCGAGCTGTTGCCGATGGCAGGACGAAGGTACGTGTTCTGCAACTTCCGACTCCAGCGGGCCAGAACATCGTCCGAGACGACAAGATCGGAGTTCATTGAGTGCCTAAGTCTTCGTATGGCTAAGAGAGGATGTTGGACAGGATTCGAAGTGTTGATAGAGGGTGGAGATATGGCAGCAGAGGAAGTGGGTGGCAAGGTGCTCAAAAGGGGTTGTTCTGCAGAAGAACGGGAGAGCAAGCCTCGTACGGGAGAAAGTAACCGGGCACGACGAATTGGCCGAGTATCCTCACCAAACTAGGTACACAGAGTGAGCATCTGACGAGAGAGACAGAGAAATGCTACCAAACAAACCTGGGCAGAGGGTGATCGAAGACGCCGAAGTGGTGGTGTCGCAGACGCCTGAGTAAATAGTAGTGAGATCTGTGACCATAGAGAAAGAGCAGTGTCAACTTACCACGTCATGGGCGGAGAAGTTGACAAGAGCGGAGGATGGAGCAGTCGAAGAAGAGGCTTCGGCTGCCTGAGCTGCAGGAGGTGGACTGGAAGAAGAACGAAGATACGAGGCCTAGAGTGAAAATATAAATACCCTTTCTTTTACCAAAACAAACACTCACGAACCTCAGGCGCAGTATCACCAAACGGAGTATCCCAATCAAAGTCCAGAGAACCAGTAGCAGGAGAAGTGTTGGGTGAATGCGGACAAGTGTCAAAGCACTTGAGGGTAGTGCTGCGGAAGTGTTGAGCGTAGTCCTGATACATTTGAAGCTTTGAAGCAGAAAGAAGTATCTCGCGATGAGCGTAGCAAGGATGGTTATAGAGAGAATGCTCGGGGATATCTTCAGAACTGTCAAAGAAATCCACGATAGGTGCTGTCAGAGGACCATGACGAGGTACTACGATAGAAAATATTTCATTAAGACAAAAACATTCAGTGACGGGCAGGCTTACCAAGGATAGCAATTGGGAGGATATGACGGGGATCATCAGAGCGAAGCATGTTCTGGAGTTTGCACTGGGACTGGAGGGCAGAAGCAGTGAAAGCTGCACTAGACAGCTCAACCACCTTGAGCTTGAAACCGCTGGCATTGGGTCGCTTAGCAGGCACGACGAGTTGGAAGCATGCCTCATCTGGGGCCACAGGAGAGACATGTGGAGCCGGAATCGTGCGCCCTTTTTGCTCGAGTGATGTGATGATGTTTGTATCAAGAACACTCCAGATCGAGCCGGTGGAGGGTACGTCTAGAACAAACATCTGTCCTAGTTTATCCATATACTCCAGCCAGAGACGCACAAGCTCAGGCACATATGGAGCAGGATAGTTGCGGCCAGCGCCTGACTTCTGAGTCTTTATCTGTAATCTAGTTAGAGTATGTTGTGACAAGAGAAGAATAAAGGGGACTGACCGGAAAGGATAGAACCACCAAGAGAAAGGTGATAAAGGTAGGGGGGCTAGGCAGAGTAGCCGATGAGGCGACATCAGGGGCAGGAAAAGAAGGAAGAGCAGAGGGTTGGCGGGACTTCTGAGAATTCCCAGCCTTCCCAGTTTTGCCGCTGCTTCCAAAGTTCCTCCGGGCAGCCTGCTTGCGTCGGTCATTGGCGGAACCATCAGCATCAGTACGAAGACCTTGCCAAGAGGACGAGATACGAGGAATCAGGGGAACCTGCGATGATGTAGGTTGGGTGATAGGAGGGATGATGGAAGGGGAGAAAGGAGTGTCTGTCGAAGTTGGAAGGGTGCGAAGATTGCCAGAAGTACCAGTAGACGAGCTAGGAGTTGTAGGGAGAGATAAACTTTGAACAAGTAAGGTACTAGATTGCTCATATACAGGCGGCGACTTACCCAGATGGCTGCTCATTGTTCTGAAATGCTTGATCTGCACCATGATATGCCGCAGCATGGCCACATATGCAGATGTCCGCCTCGGTGACAGGGGTCTATATGTGAGAATAGTAGATATATTAGATGAGTTAGCGTAAAATAATGTGATAAATAGGGACACTGACGTAGTACAAAGTACTATCAGAACGAGTGCCTACCCAGAAGCGGCAAGCGTTGGGACAAGCCTGTTTGGTATGTGTGAGGCGATCAAGGAAAGGAAAGCAAAGTATATCCCCTCCAGAAGGGGGCCTAAGAGAGGAAAAGCTAGCCATTTTTAGGAAAAGATAGGATAGAGAATAAGAGCTGTAGGATAGGACAAGCCTGACTGTGAACGTTCAGTGGGAAAAGTCAAAGTGTCGAAGAAGTTGATAGAAGGTGTGACAACAGAGCGCTTTCAGAGTCACAAAACTACATAATTCTGTGACAGTGATTTGTAACAGATGCCAAGCAGGACTCATCGTGAGTGAGAGAAGAAAATGAAGTGAAAACTTGCGAAAGGAAACAACTTGAACGTCAAGAGATCCTGTAAGATCTCAAACAGAATGCAATCATGTACAGGACAGCGATAGATTGGGACTCCATCAGCAATCTATGATGTCTTGAGATCTTGTGAGATAGTGCGAGATCTTCCGCATGGAGCAAATCCCACAAATCTCATGAGTTCTTGCAAGATCTCACGAGATCTTGCAAGTTGATTCAACTGACCTTCCGGAATAGGTTCACAACGATGACAGATCTCATAATATCTCGTCAGTTATCACCAAATCTCGGGAGATCTCTCAAAACCTCCCAAGATAAGCGCTATGGCGACACATGTCGGGCAATGCAGATTGTTTTTGTCCAATGTGAACCTTCATAGCTCTCACTTCCAACCTAGCTCATTCACACCCCTTCGGGGACGCCACATCGAAAAAGCGGAAACGAAAGAGAAAGAGCAAGGCGATGAAGCAGCAGGACCCCAACGTCGACAACGAGCAACCCTCAGCTGCCAGCGGGGTCTTACAGTGTGCTCTCTCCGCCACAGCCGCCGATGCCGTTGAGAAGGCTGAGAAGAAGAAGGAGAAAGCAAGGGAAGCAAAGAGGCAGCGCAAACGAAACAAGAAGATTCGTCTGCAAGAAGGACCCTTTAACGCAAACGTTGCAATTAGCTTGGGCTGGTCCGAGAACCATGGCACGCCCGACGTTGTTCGTACGGACATTGGTGCCAACCAGCTCGACGCAGCAAATGGGGCCTGGGTGGGTGTTCGCAGACCTGTGAAGCAAAGCGTTACTGCTGTCGCCGAAGGTACGAAAGGGGGGTTGCGAGTTGTGCAGTGGGATGGAGAGTGCGTACAGCTATTCGCTTTCACCGTCCTCTTGCTCACACACTCACAGGCATCCCATCGCGCTCGTTGACAAGAACGAGCGGGTGATCTGCGTCCTTGCTGGGCGGCCGGTCGGTTGCGCTGACTGGGAGCTCTGTTGGCAAACAGCAGAGCAAGATATCTGTAAGGCTGATGAGTGCATCTCGGGGGCCACTAGAACGCGAAGAGGGGATTTCCCCTGCTTTGCCACTGGTGTCTCACACGGTGGGGGCCAAAAGGTACGTCCAACAATCAGACCCCATGAGCATAGGCTTATCGCATCTAGTCTCCGGGGAACTTGAAGCACAAGGCTTCCGACGCAGAGGCCATCTCCACCCTGAAGCTCAGCCCGAGCCTTCGTCGCATGGCGAGATTCGCTCAAGGTGTGACACAATCCACTCTTACAGAACTTGCGTCTTACTGAGCTGGCCCAGTGGCCATGGCTGAATATGCTCCCAAGCTATTCGTGCACTACCGCGATACGCTCGGAGCGTTATACGCCCAACATCCTCAACTCACGCCAGCGTTCCCGAACACGATATGGCCCGCTGCCTCATTCAACCTTGGCGACCGCGTCGTTACTCACGAACACCGCGACGCTGGAAACCTACCCCAAGGCTGGTGCGCTCTATACAGCCTCGGGGACTTTGACCCTACCAAGGGAGGCCATCTAATCCTTCGAGAGCTCGGCTTCATGGTCGAGTTCCCCGCAGGCTCCCTTATCCTCCTCCCATCAAGCACTATCACTCACGGGAACACCCCCATTCAGAAGGGCGAGACCCGGAAGTCTTTTGCACTGTTACGATTCCTGAGTGAAACGAAAGAGAATCGTTCCAATCCGGGGTGGTGCATTTACGGCGCTTGTAAGTAACGCATTTTGTTGGCAAACTGTGGGAATCTTGCTTGTTACTGTTTTTATGATAGTAACAACTACTTGTATGCGGGCGCTTTGACCATGGAAGTATATATTCATCTTTTACCACACTATCTCCTTCATTAGATACATGAAATGTATATATCAATAGATAGCTAGAAACTAGAGCTTTCATTCTTTGTCACTATCATAAAGTTTGGACAAGAACTGAAGGAAATATGAGCTGGATGGCATGAGATGTCGACCAGCATATTCACACTTAGATAAACTCCGCAGTTAGGCGCTTCAGCATGGACACAAGTGAACGCGCAAGATTTGAGTTCAAAAGGTCGCAAGTTCGATTCCTCCTTCAGCCTTTTTCAAGGTCTTGTGTAATTCAGATCACATGATATTCAGAAAGACGGTAGAGCTGCAATAAATGGTCATTTATTATATTCATGGCTCTACAATTGTTTAATATTGTACGTGAAACTAACATTGAATATGATCTTCCTTCTCCCAATAAAGACAAGTTTGATACTTTTCACATTATATATCTTGGCTGGTACATATAATGAAAAGATGGTAATCTATAATAGCTCCTAGTTGACATCAAAATCATGCAGATTGAGTTGAAATTGTTTAAATACTAGATAAACTGTATAAAATGATGATTCAATACAGTAACCATTGATGCAGGGCAATCATTGATGGATTTATAGTTATGAGAAAGGTCTCAGAACATGTTAGCAATTATATTGTGATTTTATATGATTTTTACAGAGTGAAACGGGCCAACTGTGAAATAAATGACAAAACGACCAAATATTATTAAATCCTGTGACCTTCACGTGTTCACCTAAGCATGATTACACTTTTGCATAGTTAGGCGCCAGCAGGACAGCGCCTAACTATGTAAAAGTGTAATCACCATTACATGAGCAAGAAAGTATGTTTCTAGAGGCATAGGAGCCAGAAAGCATGTTTTTGAGAGGTATATACGTGTTTTATTGTCTTACACTATGTTAGAAAGCTTGTATATGTGAACATAGATCAATATACACATAGTGCCATCATAACATAGCTCAAAATGGTAGTCAATCGTGTTACTAGGACTTTGATTTGAGTTAAAGTTCTAAAAGTGGCCGCATCATGAAAATAATAGTTTCTAGCCCATTATAATGTTTAAGAAAGCAATAGTATGAACTAAGCACATGTTTGGGCGCTTATATATGTTTGTTTTTCCTTTTTTAGAAAAATCACATGTTTTAAACATATGATAACATATGAAAATATACAAAAACATACAAAAACATAAGATCGATATATCATACCATTTTGGCTTACAATTTCAAATTCAAACTGTCATTTTAATTACTCGAGTGATTTGTGACACGGTGTGTTGCTAAATTTTAGCAACATCGGAGGGGGTGGGACCGTGACACCAGCTACTTTAGCAACACTGGGCGCCGCAGGCCCGCCAAAATCGTGACCATATGAGATGAGATAGTGCCCCAGCCCGCCAAAATCTAACAACATACCCTCACCGTGACCCGTGACAAGCGCCCAAATAGCATCATTCGAAGGCTCTCCGTGACCCGTGACCCCCGTTAAGGTCGAAAAAGTACAGTACATATATACTTTGTCGAGTAAAAATACATCTGATTCAAATCACCTTTTGGTGGTTCAGTTTAGATGCTTGCCGCTTGGAGTTTGAACTATTTCATAATGTTATTGCTTCTACACTCCTTGTAGTATTATATAAGGTATGTGTTTGATTGTTCTACTATGGTTTCAAATTTATCAAAAGTCAGGAATCGTTTCCTGCCACTTGATGGCCTCACTCCCACAAGTACTCCGCAGGCGGTCTCTTCCGCTGGGTAAGTTACGGGTTTCGCGGTTGGAAGCAGTTTGTCAGTGAGGACCCAGCAGGTGCAGCGAAAGCGAAGGCGAACGGGCCTGCTCGTTGGCGAGAGGCAGTGGAGATGTATTCTAATGTGAATGAACTCCACACCGATCGTATTATGTGTGGACTGGTTCGGGCTAGTTAGATTGAAAGAGGATGTCCTTTACCGTAGTAGTTGTGTAGTAGTCTCAGCAATGCAGAGAGTTGTATGATCACACAATGGAGGATTACAGCGTAAAATTGGCATGTATTCGAACATCAAGATAATGCAGTACAGGGTTCACTTGCAGAAGCATACATGTTGTTGTTACAAGAAGTACAAGATCATTAGAGACGCAGGGGGGATCAGATAGGGGGTATTTTTGCGAGCATAGCTCAAGTCCTACTGATGTATGAAACGACTTACAATTCCTGGGACCCATCAGCATTGTCACCCTCAAACGCATCAACGTCGATGACCTCCCGCTTCTCTGAGTCGCTCGCGGGCTCATGCTTAACCCTGATGCGCTTCTTGCCAGAAATCATGGGTAGTTTCTCGTAGCGTGCATCACGCTTTCCTAAACCAGTGTAAGGGGCAGAGAAGGAGCTGGATGGGGTGGATGGAGTGGAAGACGTTGGAGGAGAGGATAGCGGCAAGGAGGAGGAAGGATGGTATCCGGATGAAGGTGGAAGAGCGATTGGGCTCGAGGGAACCGACGAAAGAGGGGAGGAGAACGGAATGATTGGCTGGCCATATGGGGAAGGAGGAGGAGGGGTGCCGGCGTTGAACTCCATGGCGATGGTGGTGCACGTATGCGCTTGGAAAGCACAGTACGCGGCTATGTTACCGCAGTGCCTGCAGCTCACGAGAAGCTCCATGAGCTCATGGAACTTAATCCCTGAGCTAGGGCCATCAAGCAGCCTGCTGAACACACTCTTCGTGTGGTCGTAAGTTGGGGTAGGAATATTATAGATGTGCTTCACGTCTGACACCGACGGCTCCCAAAGCCGATTGGATGCGTCAGTGATCCAGCCTGGGGTGATGTCTGGATGGTTGGTTAGTACGGTATAGCCTATAGGTACACCGTGGAGGTAAGGGACTTACACTGCAGCCAAGGGCGAGTCGTAAGGGCGTTCCGGCCCCACTCTGCTGGCGGAGAAGCCATGCCAGCGGCGAAACGAACAGCTTGCATCGACGGGCCCGCCAAAGGAGGGGCAGGGGCAGACGGCGAGCTTGAGCGAGACTCTAACTCTGCTGCAGCCGCCGCCTCCCCTAACACAGTGGCCATGATGTCGAAGTCTGTTCCCTGGGTCATTATGTCGGATAGCAGTTCTGAAGTGAACATGTCAGACCGAACGCTCAATGAACACATACGCAGTACTGGGTGAACTTACCATCGCTGATCCCTCCTTTATGAGGTGCTCGCACTACAGGAGGATGATCGGCATCGTCATGAAGCACTGCGTAGGTGTTGGGTGTGCACTTGATTAGATCTAGAACACGAATTTATCAGCATTCAAGAGATTTGCCTCATGCGTAAGAATTACTCACTGAGACCTAGCATCTTCGGCTCATATACAGCGGTCTCCAACTGGTCAAAAGGTAGCAGCTTTGCCTTCAGATCCACTAGGGGTGCATATGATATTAGCACTGAGGTAGATGTGAATGAAGTCGAAGTACTCACTGTAGAAGCCACATCCTGTACCAGGGCCTTCATACTGAAAGCACCCTACGCTGACCTTGTCTTGGTTCGTGACGTGTCTGAACAGCTTCACAGCGGTATAGTGCCCAGAGGTAATGGCACAGAAGCATGCAATACGCTCAAGGAAGGTGTGGGTGGATGCATACTCGACAAGGTCGTCGAAGGTCAGCGGAACCGGCTCGCCAGTGTTTGCATTGCGAGGGCTGTTCAGACATAACGTCAGCTCGTTTTCCATGAATTGGAAACACGAAGAAAACATTACTCACTATGCCACCTTGACCAGCCTAGGCACCGGCAGAAGCTCCAACGATACCAGGGTGTGAGCCTGCTTAAGACGACCACACAAGTAGGCCTTAGTGCGATTATGCGCCGCCTCCTGGTCGACACGGGAGAGAGGGGCGGGGTAATGTCGAGAAAAGGTGTCCACAGGCATGAGGAGGGAGTGGGGAATCTGGGGATGTGTGGGTGCTGGCGGCGGTGAGTGAATGCTGGCGGCGGCGGCGAGTAATTCCTGGAGGCGGTTGGTTGGATGCTAGAGGCGGTGAGATGAAGCTAAGAGCACGAACTCGCCGTGCTTTTATATCCATCTCACCCCCTTCGCTCTCCCAAGGCCGCCTGCACGAAGGCAGGATGACTGCCTTTTGCGGCAGGCATTTCACGCCATGGTTACCTGCACGGAGGCATATAAAACTAGGATTAAAAACGAGAACAAATTAGTTTCGATAATGAAAACGTTTTGTAATCTTACCCAGGAAAAGGCGGCGGGATGGCGCATCACAAGAAGATGGCGGGACAGAGATAATCTTCGAGCACGTGGCATAATGACGGTACAGAGATAATCATTGACGCTTCGAGCATGTGGCATAATGACGGTACATGGGAGCCAATCATACATTCCATGTGGAGGCACCACGTCATTCTTTGGGATGTCTTGTTATCCACCGAACCGACAGCGACGATGTTGAGCACTCAACTACTTCTTGTATTTATTCTCGTGGCCAACACTGTAGCATGATTTCTTCGTCGCTTAGTTTCATGGTTTCTTGGAGGTCACGTCTTCTTGTACCTCTTCGTGGCCAAATCCGAGTCTGTAGTATCTTTCGTGATTTCTTGGTTGTCACTACTCTACGTACAATATCATACACCGTCTGTACGCTGTATAATATCATCACCGTCTTCTCGACGCATAGTACATAGCACACCTATAGCCAATGCAACTGTAGTAGTAGTCTTGTAGTACCACGCCATCGTATAGACTACTACCCGCCCCAGCATGTATATCTAGGTTCAGTCACGGTAATTTGTACAATACGATGCACGTAACAATCTTAAATACATGATCAGGCGCACCAGCAAAATGATAGACGAGATGATATCAAAAAGGGGGTTCATAAAGGAACAGATACGAGCAGTGTCAGTCGGAAAATGAGACAGAGATCAATCGACATTCGAATATTTGAATCGGGAGAGAGAGATTAGAAGAAAGAAACCAGATGCGAAAGTCCAAGCAACCTCCTCTCGCCACCACCACCGTATGCATCACCACCACCATCCCCTCTAGCGTAACTGGCTAAACATTATCTTGTCTTGTCCGGCGACCGCATCCTCCCCGTAGTATGAAAGCCAGACGACTCCACCTGACGTTCAACCTTCCTCCCCGCCACTAAACCTCCACCATAGTATTGTTCACATCCTCGCTCAATGGACCCATATTCCTTCCGCTTCGAAGGAAATTTTGAACCGAGCTTTGGGTTTACAGTAACGTATGAACACGACATCTTGAGACCTCAGCTGCCAGTGGTTATTCAGTGTTTACCGAAATTGGTGGAGGTTTCACTGACTCTTCACAGCGCAGATGGTTGACAACTGCTTCCTAGTAGTCAGGTTTGATATGACCATGTCCATTGGCATCTGCAGTGTGTGTTCCAATGAGCTGTAAAATCTATCAAGGCTAAAATAATACGGCCGTACCTCCTAAGTCAGCTAATGTTTCAAAGTCGGCTGCACGAAGCTCATGACTTGTTTTTTCTTTGTTCCAGTAGAACAGAGCGACACGACCATCAAGCTTGCTCAACGCTGCACGTTGCGCCTCCATGAACTGGACGAGGTGATCGTAGCTTTCGAACTGCAGTTGCAGTCGCATGAACTCCGGTTGTGCGGCACACAGTCTTACTATCTCTGCCCAAGGATGGGGCGGATGAGTGAGGAGTGCGTTGGATGAGCGGCCTGCTGTAGATAATTGCTTGGCAGATGAGATGTGTGCACAGAGTACAGAGACGGAGTCGATCACTATGGAATTGCTAACATTGGTGACCGGGATCACCGCCTGCGTGCCATAGAACACAAGTTGGATTCCAGAAAGGAGTTCATCACCGGCAGCCTCATATCCATGAATCATTGTGTTGCATATACAGTCTGACAATAGATCAAGTCACTGTAAACACTTCGAATGAATGGATGGGCGACTCACAAGCTCGGGCGTACATGTCCTTCAGTAGAATGTCCGTGGACGCCTTCGCAATCCGGCTTGTAGGTATATCAAAACTAGCATAGGTGACAGATAACGTGAACACTTTGCCAACGGACTTGCAGATGTCCAAGATGGCTCGCTGAGCTGATGAAAGGACTTGTAGGGTCGGACGATGCTCATTTTCATCATACGCGTCATATTCCGAAGCCGAGGTGACGGTAGATCCTTGCGTGGAACGGCCGCGGAGAGTGGTAATGAAAGCGAGCCAGGCCGTTTCTACGGTATACGCTGAATGGTGGACTTCTACATTAAGATCAGACAGCGGTGACCCGGATATCAGCAGCGGGTCTCTTGTGAGTAAAGCACTCTCAACATGTGCTTGGGCATCCCATGTGACGTTCGTTAACCTGGAAACACGATATGGGCGGAGCTTCTGCAGGAGCGATGTAAGATCACGAGGAGTCACGAAATGGAGTTTGTCGATTGTTAATTCCATACACCACAGACACGATGAAGGGGGAGTGCGAGGGAGGCCACGAAAAAGACGTTTAGAGACCGAACATCCTGAGCTGGGGGCATTGACGTTATCGGGAGAGTCCTCGATATGAAAGCGGGTATAGACATATTGCAACCGAAACAAGGAAGGCTGCATATTTTGCAGATGAAGCCACAGCCGATCTCCTACACGCTGCACCAGAGTGGCGTCCATGACATACTCTGAGATTGGCGTGAACGTCGTCGGTGTGTTCGACACCAACCGTGCAAATGCGCGCATGTCCTCGTAATTCTTTATCCACACTCTCTGGAAGAGCTCCTCGCGGCAGATGCGAGCCCAATAGACACAGGTGAGCGAACACGCTGTGATATTTCTGATGGCTTCTTTCCGATTCGCCACTGTCATGAGCATGTAAAGATCGAGCAACCCAGAAGCATTCTCGCATACGTCGAAGAGGATGCGCCTGAACAGCTCCTGTGGTATGTCGGCTCCAGTAGCCATGAGCTGTGTATGATGGTGTTTCTACTGTTGGTGAAGCAATTGAGAGCGGCTCTTTTGAGATTGAACTGGGCTATAACTCACCAGGGAGATATTCGCTGATGTAGCAGGAGCTCTTGTGCTGTGCAGGCTATGCGTCGAGTGCCGGGTCGACTTGGGATGAAGACGAAAGGCAAGTCCACTGGTGGGGGGTTGCAGCAATCGTACTAGTACATATACCGTTACCATTTACCTCAGGAAGCACTGCCTTGTTCACTCACTATACTATAGCGCCTTCATTATCTGCCTTCCAAGTACACAACATACCTGTAAACCGGTGAGTAGTCTTAGGTGACAACTGCCTCGTGGTCCTTGTGTTCTACGTAGTTCTCATAGTAGTCTTCCTCGTACTCGTACTGTTGACAGGCGGCAGTGACACCCTCATAGACCAACTCAATCTCGAAGCTTGATGACCGATCAGCATCAGCGTGCGTCCTCTGTTTCGACATAGCCCTGATGATGACAATTCTTACCGCGTTCACAGCATCCGCTTCCTTCTCCTCATCAACCCATTCACTCCTTCAAAGCGTTCTCCGATACCTCCATCACGTTCCCATCTACTTTTCTTCTCTTTCGAGCCGCCCGAGTAGCCCTGCGTGAACTTCTCATCTTCGTCACCGCCGCCTACCACCTCTTGGGCTGAATCGTGTGCTTTCGGCTTCAAGGGCCTGCCGTGTCTATTATACAGTTCCTGCTCTCTCATCTGCCCCGCCTCCACATGCTCATTCACATCCGGCTTAGGCTCCACCAACGTCTCCTCCTTCGCTCTCACATCATGAAATGCATACCTCCGTCGCTACATCGCCTGCGGGCTCACAGAAGCGCTCCCGGTATCGCTATCGGTCCGTCCACCAAGTTCCAACGACAGAGGGGGAACATCCATGTTTATGGAAATGCTCTGTGATAACGGTACACGCACCGAGACGTCGCGGATGCTGAGCGCAGTGGCGCGGATTTTGGCGTTTCGAAGAGAGCGGGGAGGGGCGTAAAGAGAGGGGCGGAGGGGGAGGAGTGGGATTGACGACCGATTTTGTTCGAGGGCGCTGGTGGGCGTCATCATGTTACAGCCTCCGGGCTTTGTTTGAGGACGATGCGAAGGCCTTAGAGAGTGCGTAATCAATTATCAGCGAGCTCGAGAGAAACACTGAAGAAGCAAATTCGGTCTAACCTATACCCGTAGTGATGAGAGGTTCTCACTCTGTTTCACGCTCAGAGATGTTCATTACGACGTCATTGGCGTAGCTGGATTCCATGAACAGCCTTGAGCTCTACGTAATTGTGTACTGAGACCATTACTCCCGAGGGTGTATTAGGTACCCCTATCTACGAAACAGCAATCAGCGGTAGTCATTTCGTCTCAAGCACCGGGAAAAACTCACAGCACTGGTACTCGACACTTCGAAGTCAGTGACGTTGCTGAACTCCATGAACGGACTCGGGCCCATAATCCTGAATGGTACATACAGGTCAGTCTCGCAACAATCAAAATTCACGCAAAAAGCACATGACCTACAATTATACCCATGCTACTCCACCCGTCGACGACAGACCGGTGGGATTCATCACCGTTTTGCAATACAACTTCGGGAGCGAGGTAGCTGAGTGGGTCACGCATCGTCTGTGATACCAGTGAATTATTAGCCCCGATTAATCGAGTAATGAGCAGGACTGGGATAAAAAAACTCACGCGAAGCTTCGTGATACTGTCTATCGTTTTAGCGGGACCAGTGCCGGGCGTTTTGGCTTGAGGTCGCCCGTCGTCGAAAAGACCTCCTCGGGCTTCAAGTCCCGATGCACGATATCTCGACTGGGTATACTGCAGTCATATTGAGCGCTCTAGTGGCGGAGTAACAATGTCGAGCCCAACTTACTGTCATTGTATTGCATCGTTGGTAAGCATCGTGAGGCGTTTCGTCTTCGGCTGATGCGTCTCTGGTGTTAGTAAGTAAGGAAGGAAGGTGTACTATTTACATACTCAGACTGTTCCTCCCATGGATATACGCAAGGATACCACGGCTAGGGGCTCAGCCGAGCGCAATATCTACGAAACGATCGTCAACACCAGCTGTCCCATCTCAAACATCACTCCTGACTCACTAATATTGTCCTCGAGCGGAAAAATATTCGGAAAAATTCTTCATTGCTGCAACACAGTCGCAAGGTCCGGCCTCGATTCATTCCCCCTCGCGTCCGTCGTAGTGCCCGTCCGCGCGGCCGCCTTTACAGGGTACATCGCCATCATACTCTCCGCGTACCAGTCTCCATTCTCTCCGCATAGAGTCTTCCAGAGTTATATCGCAGTCTAGCGTAGACAAGCTAGAGAAGTGTTCTTTGCGACGTTTTTGTAATCCGGACCCATTCGAGCGCAATATCTACGAAACGATCGTCAACACCAGCCGTCCCATTTCAAACATCACTCCAAACTCACTGATATTATCCCTCTAGAGCGGACAAATATTCGGATGCTTCATCTTCTCCGAATTCTTCATCTCTGCGCAACGTACGGCCTCGATTCATTCCCCCTCGCGTCCGTCGTAGTGCCCATCATCGCGGTCGCATTCACATGGTTCATCGCAATCGTATACACTGTGAACCAGTTTCCATTCTCTCTGAATAGGGCCCTCTAGAGTTATCCCGGAATCCAGAGCAAGCAAGACCGAGAAGCCTTCTTCGCGACGGTTGTGCAATCGGGTAGGGGGAAGAGTGGTTCGTACGGTTGAGCTGCCAAATCATTCTCAACATATTGTCCGCAGAATATTATGCATCCAACGCTCACCAGGAACCTTTGGCGGCATATACTCGACCTCGTTATAATCCGACACCTCCTGCGCGCCACTCTGGTATCCTCACCGATATTAGCCCTCACATCTCCCTCAATACCTCTCCTGCCCATCCGGCGTCCTAATTGCAGACGGCAACAGCAAGTTGCCAGCTTTCCATCGTTACCGCTCAATGAAAAGCTTTACGAGCTTGGCCGTCTTCGGCGCGGGAGTCTAAAAACTCTGACGAAGGGCTTGTGCACGGTATGGGAACGGGATCTTGTCTCCCAGCGGTTTGGTGCCGGTAGACCACGGTGGTGAGCTTGGTAAACTGTTTCCATTCTTCCGAGCTATTATGAAAGATTAATTATAGATATAAATAATGACTAGCACTGGTGTTGAGAGTCTTGGGTACGATGGTCGTGTTCTCTTGCAGCGCCCCGCGGCTCTTTAGCAGACCTTTTGCGGGTGTGCGTGTGTATGCGTATGTCGCTGGACCATCGTCGAGTGCTAGCGGGCGTGTGCTGAGCATCGTCGGTTCGGTGTACTTAGGTGTCGCTGGAGGTGCAGTTGGAGAGAGTCGAACCGACTTAAGCAGACGAGGAGCGCTGAGACGCGGCCACGTGACTGTAATTTAGGCAGCGCGAGCGCGTCTGCTGCTCGGAGCGAGCTCTTTCCCGACCATGGCCGGTCACCCAAGTCGTCGAACAGATTATTGCTCTTGATTAGCTTCTTCATTGAGCGCAATTATGCTAGCTCTGAGCGGCGTGCCGTGAGGCGGAGCATCGCGCTTCCAGCCGTATCTGAGTGCGTAAGCGCTACGCTTCCCAGGTGAGTTTCGTCATTGTTTTTGGCCAGTAGTGTACCTGATTTACACGCTGATCAGATGTCCTGGCCCTTCGCAATAGGCGATGCGAGCGCATCTCCACCTGGTACTTCGTACATAACACATCATCGTTCTTTATTAGGTGCAATTATACCAGCCCTGAGCGGCGTGCTAGAGACGGAGTACGTTGCTTCTAGCTCTATATGGGTGGACCATCGCTTTATATCTTGATGTCCGTGAGTTTCGTCGTTAGCTCTTCATGTGACACTCTGGCAGACTTACTCTCTCATAATGGCCAGCTCAGACCCTCTCTTCGATTTGCTGGACGATACGCAGGATTTGGTGGATGAGAGCCTCGTAGCTCGTGCCTTGCTGCAGCCCGAGACGGACTCGTGGGAGGTGCGTTTCTCCTGTGGCGCTATACCTTGTTGAAAAGTAGATATCCTGATCCTCTCATACTGGTAGCATTTTCCTTTAGGTCCACTATACCCAACGCAAGATTATTTCAACGATGTGCACCACTCACTGCTCTATGATTTAGCTGCAGCCAGCCTAGAAGGTATGGTCGCAACGCTTCAGGCCCTCCATCATCTGAGCCATGTCTGGATTCCGTTACCAGCGAGTGAACCAACGGTCAAAACGGAGCCCGTCGAAGACGTCGATCTACTATCGACCGTTTCACAACACCAATACGAGGACGAGCTCGCTGAATACCTGAACTTTACACACGAAGATCTTACCATTGCCAGTCCCACGACTACCGTTCTGTTGTCCTCATCCCCGATCGATGACTCGGATGCTCCTCTACCTCAAACTGAGCCAGAACACGCTGAACACTCGTGCTTCAACGCACAATTCAAGTATCCCGAGACAAGTACCAGCCTCACTACCACCATCTCGTCAAGCTCGTCGCCTACAGAACCCGTCGAACACCTCTACTTCTCGCCGCAGCAACTCGATTATTCAATCACTACTGCAGCTACCACCGACTCTAACTCGTTCTCTATTGCAGATACTAGTCCAACTCCCACTGTCTCGTCGCTCCTACACTCGTTTACCTCGCTCTCCGCTCTCACCGCAAGTCCACCTGCTACTATCGCCTCGCCTCGCTCGTCTTTGTTCAGTTCATCCTTCCCCAGTATTATCTCTTCTGAGCCAACTTCAAGCTCCTCCTCCGAGTTGTCCTCGTCTGGCGCGCCAGACATCAATACAGAAGACGTACCATGCTCGACCGTCCCTCTTGACGGACCCGCCGCCAGTGAATCTCGGTTTGAAGAGCCTGACATTTGTTACACGTTCGTCGACCCGCACGAAAAACCCAGAAAGCGACGTTCCAAAGGCGTCAAGAACTCCACACCTATCGCGTGCACCTTCTGTCGGAGGCGCAAGATCAGGTGCGGTGGGCCGCAGGAGGGTGGTGGGGTTTGTAAGTATGTACCACGTTTGCTATCTTATTTCTCTTCATCATCCTCCTTCTGCCACCGTGACTTGCGTGAGCACCCTCGACGGGCAAACTGACACATTGTACTAGGTCGTGCATACGCCTTAACCATAATGGAGAATGTATCTTCCCGGCCGTATCGTACCGCGGCCAGCGACTTAGAGGCTCTAACTCGAAACGCAAGCAGACGTCGAGGTCTAAGAGCTCTGGCCAATGCGCACTGCCTTTCTCCAAGACGCCTTGAGCATCGAAACATTCAACTACAGCTGCCCCAACTTGAATGTCTCTTCCGGACGTCGGTCCTCTGCCTTCTTGATCTGACTCCCCTCATTCACTCTCATTCAAGTTCCGACTCTCAACCTCAACCTTCCTGTAATCTGAACCTTCGACTTCGTGGCCGTATCTGTAGCATACATCTTTCTTGGAACTTCTTGGCGGACACCGATCAACGCATCCTCGCCTTCTTGTACTACCACCCTTCGTGACGAACTCTGTAGCATTCTTTCTTTCTTTCTTTCTTTCTTTCTTTCTTTCTTGATGTTTCTTGGTTTCTTGGAGGTCACGTCTTCTTGTATCGCTTCGTGGCCTAATCTGTAGCATTCGTTTTTTGGCTTCTTGGCTGCCACCGCTCTATGTAGAACATCATACACCAGCTGTACGCTGTATAGAATCGTCACCATCTTGTCGACACATACTTAGGACATAGCACACCTGGTAATATGATTCGCCGGAGATGGTTGACAACCGCTGTCTAGTAGTTAGAAACGATATGACCATGTCCATAGGCATCTGCAGCGAGTGTTCCAATGAGCTGTAAAATCTATGTAATACAGACGTACCTCCTAAGTCAGCTAATGTTTCAAAGTTAGCTGCGCGCATACGCCATCCTGTCTCGTAAAACAGAGCGACACGACCATCAAGCTTGCCCAATGCTGCACATTGAGCCTCCATAAATTGAACGAGATGATTGTGACTGTCAAACTCCAGTTGCAGTCGCATGAACCCTGGCTGTGCAGCACATAGTCCTACTATCTCTGGCCAGGGGGACACTATAGTGCTGGGCAGTTTGTTGGATGAGTGGCCAACATTAGAGGGTTCCGTAGTAGATTGGGCATAGATACGTGCTAAGAGCATAGAGATGGAGTCGATCGCTATGGAATCGCTAACATGTGTGACCGGCATCACCGCCTGCGTGCCATAGAACGCAAATCGGATTTTAAAAAGGATTTTTTCACCGGCAGGCTCATTTTCTTGGATTATCGTGGTGCATATATAGTCTGACAATATATCAAGTTACTGTAAGCACTCCGAACGAATGGATGGGCGACTCACGAGCTCGGGTGTCCTTCTGTGGAATGCTCGTGGACACCTCCGCAATCGGGAATATCAACAATCTAGCATAGTTGAGAGATGACACCTTGCAAACAGATTTGCAGATGTCGAAGATGGCTCGCTGAGCTGACGAAAGGACTTGTAGTAGGGTTGGATGACGCGCGTTATACGCATCATACTCTGAAGCCGAGGTGCCGGTAAATGCTTGCGTGACTCGGAAAAGGCCGCGGAGAATGGTAGAGAAAGCGAGCCAGGCCGTTTCTGCGGCATATGCTGAACAATAGACCGTCACTCCAAGATTAGAGAGCGGTGATATCAGCAGCAGATCTCTTGCGAGTAAATCACTGGCGAAATCTGCCTGCGCAGACCAAACGACATCAGTCAAGCGGAGGCTACGACATCCAGAGAACTTCTGGAGGAGGGATGTGAGGTCGTGAGGAGACACAAAATAGGGCTTGTCGATTGCTAGATATGCACACTGCAAGCACGATGAGGGAGGAGTTCGAGGGAGGGAAGTAAAGAGACGTTGAGATATAGAACGTTGAGGACCGGTGCTATAGTTGGGAGAGTCCTCGATAGAAAAGTGGAGGTAAGGTCTTCTCCATCGCCAGGTTTGAAATAACGAAGGCTGCATGTGAAGAAGGTGAAGCCACGGGCGATGTCCCACACGCTGCACAAAAGTCGCACGCCGGACATACTCTGAAATTGGTGCGAACTTGGTGGGCGTGTTTGACACCAACGACAGAAATGCGCGCATATCCTCGTAGTCCTTGATAGTCACTCTCCGGAAGAGCTGCTGGCGGCAGATGCGAGCCCAGTAGACACAGATGAGAGAGCACGCTGTGACATCCTTGATAGCTTCTTTCCGATTCAGTACTGTCTCGTCAAGATCGAGCAGCCGATAGCCATCCTCGCATACGTCGAGGATAATGCGCCTGAACAGCTCGGGTGGTATGTCGGCTCCAGTAGCCATGAGCTGTGTGTGATGGTGCTGTCGGTGGGTAAAGCATTTGAGTAAGGTCTTCTTGAGCACAGTTGAGCTATAACTCACCGAGTAGATATATACCAATGCAGCAAGGCTCCCTTGACAAGCAAGCTATGCGTCGAGCGTTGTGTCGGCTTGGGATGTCGATGAAGGCGAGAGGCAAGGTACAATGATGGGGATTGGAGGGCCGTAGAAATCCTACCATCGATAGCTGGCTTTGAGCTCAGACCGGGAAATCTGTGACGTCGCCACGTAACGCTCATCGTGGAAAGGCATGATATAACTATAATCGAGACGCACGCACGCAAAGATGACCTTATCATGACGCCCACACTCCAGCTGTCGACCACAGAATGGTGCCTTGTTCACGCACTGAGATTGTATTCAAGAAGATCACCCGCTTGAGTACGAGTGCTACGAAACGACCGCTAACACCAGGCATATCATCTCACATCATTGAAAACTCACAAATATAAGCCTTCTTACCAACACCTTCGAATATTTGGGTGCTTCAGCCTCTCCTTCACCTCCTTCTGGGACATAGCCGGGCCCAAGTTCGCCTAAAAACATACGTTAACTCGTTAGTCTCCGGCCGTACACTGTCTACGTAGACCCGATACGTAGAACGCGACGGCCGAGACTATCGAGATTCCGTACTTTCAGGCTCGCTTTTGAGTATTCCCGCTGGTACCAGCGATGGCCCGTCAGTACCAGTGTCCTCCGACTGGGTGCGGTGGCGCGACCTGGCGTTTCGGAGAGGAAGATGGGACGGAGGAGCGGTGTTGGGCCAATCACTCGTACAATTCGTGTTCGAGGGTGTCCACAAGCGTCATGCAATCTTACGCTTAAGGATCCTCAGTTTTAAGTTGATGGTGTTGCCAGGCTCGATGAACGAACTCGAGCCCATCATCCTGATGAACGATACATGCAGGTTAGTCTCATAACTAATCAAAATTCAAGCAAAGTGACTTACGAGACACACACTCCAACTGTCGGCAGCAGACTGGAGCCCTTCGTCTTCGTCTTACGAGACAAGCTCGGACACGAGGTAGCTGGATGTGTCGCACATCGTCTACGATACTAGTAAATTATTGGCTACGGTCAATCAAACAACGACAAGACCAAAAGAAGTAAACTAACTCGAACCTTGGTGCATTGACAATTGAAGTCAACGTATCGTTACTGAGCCGCATAGCTGGTAGACGATATGGTGATTTCCTCGTCAGCTGATGAATGGGGTGTTAGCAACCAACGCTGCGCGTAATCAAACCACGTACTGAGACCAAATACGCCTCCCGAGGATGTGCTAGAGCAGGTCACCGCCGAGGAGTAACCATTCAAGAATGACATCTAAGGGATAGAGGTAATTAGAGCGAACTTTCAGACGCACACCAGGTACTTACTGATATACTCCTCCTTCTAAGATACCTCCTTCAGCTGATAACAATCCGCATGCTGAATCCAGCTTCTCCGGAATCTCCGTCTCCTTCTACAATTGTACGACGTAGTCGCCGAGCTTGGCTTCGCCTTATTCCCGCTCGCGTCCGTCGGAGCGATACCACGCATTGCCTTCACATGCCAGTTCATCACGACCGTCTTCAACGCGTACCAGAGCGTGCACTCCGATGAGGGAATCATGACAAGAGTGAAGGGGAATGACCAGGCCCATGGGAATTTCTTCACTGTTTGTAGAGTGTTTCTATTCTTTTGTGTTAATACACTGGCGTCATACGATATAGAATTTAACGATAGATAAAATGCAAAGAACAACGACAACTTACCACACATATAGTCCTGGGGCTTGTGTAACGCCATCGATTTTCCTTTTTCTCAGCCTTTGCCGGCGTTGACCTTGTGTCTCAAGTGGTTGGGTCCGCGAAGAACGGTGGTGGTGTTCTCCTGCAGCGCTCCACAGTTCAGCAGGCCTTTCGCGGGCGTGCGGGTGGTATGCAAAAATAACTGGACTATCATCGAATGCGAACGGTCGTGTGCTCAGCATCGTCGGTTCGGTGCAGCTGTCGCTGAGAGTGAACGAAGAACTTAGTCTTGAACCGAGCAACTGAATTCGAAGTGGCAAAGAGCGCTGAAACGCGGGCACGTGACTGTAAGTTAGACAGCGCGAGCGCGTCTCAGTCTCGGAGCTGCACTTTTCTCTCATCGTGTACGATTATCCGACGATTATCATTTATCGTTTATCCTTCTTTATTGAACGCAATTATACCAGCCCTGAGCGACTCGGATGTGCTAGAACGTGGAGCACAGCTTCTAGCTGTATCTGGGTCTTCTTATATCGCGTGGGTGAGTTTCGTCTCTCTCCTGACCCAGAATGCTGATGCATGACCACTAGTGAAGCTAGTGAAGTCTACGAATTGGCCTACTGTCTGACTCAGGACACAGGATTCTCGAGCATGATAAGATGTTTGTGATTCGTGTTTTGTTGCCGACCCGTGTGAAGTAAGTACTATGTGCTGTACGGTACCGCATTAACACGCTGATACCCTGCTCCTTGGCGCGAGCGCGTCTCCATCTCGGTGCAAGCTTTCCTGCGTCGAGTCGCGAGTCGCGTGAAAGATCATTGCTCTCTATTGAGAGCAATTATACCGACCCTGGGCGGTGTGCTAGAACGCGTGACGCGTCATCAGGCGGGACTTCTAGCTGTACCTGGACGGGCCCTCGCTACACTTCTCATGATTGTATTTCGTGCGTAAGTTTCGGTGTACCTTATTTACACGCTGATCGGATATGCCGATTCTTGCCAGTAGACAGTGCGAGCGCGTCTCCACCTCGGAGCGAACTCGGACTGGTCCTTTTCTCTCATCGGGTAACAGACAATCGTTTAGTGTAATTACGCCCACCCTGGGCGTGCTAGAACGTGTCAAGAGGCGGAGCTCATGACTTCTAGCTATATCTGGGTGGGTCATCGCTACGTCTTATATTTTACGAGTGAGTGTCCGAGTTGTCGTTATCTCTCGTCGTGGCCCTCCAGTTTCTACTATGGCTCATGCTAGTGAAGACTTGGGTTTAAATTTGCAGAGTCTTCTGGCCGACGCGCAGGATTTGGTAGATGAAAGTTTCGTAGCTCGTGCCTTGCTGCAGCCCGAGACGGACCCGTGGGAGGTATGTTTTCCCTGCTGTGCTGTAGCTCATCGCTATGCTGATATTCTGGTCCATGCGCAGAGGTTTCCGCTGGGACTCTTGTACCCAACACATGATCCCTTTAACGGGGTACATCACTCTTCCCTTATTGGTTCAGCTGCAAATAGCCTGGCAGGTAAGAGCTTACTTTTGCCCGCCCTTTGCTATAGCTGTCTAAACCATCCCATTCGTCTATATACAGAAACCGAACCCACCATCAAGAGCGAACTCGTCGAAGACGTCGATCTACTATCCACTGTCTCACAGCCCCAATACGAGCACGAACTCGCTGAATACCTGAATTTTACCGACGATGATCTTGCCATTGCCAGTCCCACGACTACCGTTCTGTCAAGCTCATCTCCGATTGAAGACTCGGCCGCTCCTCTCCTTCGTTCCGATGAAGAACACGCCGCTGGGTACTCGTACGTCAACGAACAACTTGAGTGTCCCGATACAAGTAATGATTCCACTTGTGCTACCATCTCGTCAAGCTCATCGCCCACAGAAGAAACTCCACTACCTGAGCTCGCTCAGTACTTCTACTTCACCGACCAGCTAGACGATACAATTACCACTCCATTTCAAGTCACCGATGGATCAAGCCCGCCCTCTGTTGCAGATACTAATCCAACTCCCACTGTCTCGTCACTCCTACACTCGCTCACCTCGTTCTCTGCTTCCACTGCAAGCCCAACTACTACCGTCGTTTCCCCAAGCTCGCCCTTCGCTACTATCCCGTCAAGCATCTCCTCCGAGTCATCCTCGTCTGGCGCGCCAGACATCATTACAGAAGACGTACCATGCTCGACTGTCGCTCTTGATGAAGGCGAAGCCGAAAAACCATCCGCTGAGCCTGAGATTCGTTATACTTTCGTCGATCCGCACGAGAAACCCAGAAAGCGACGTGCCAAAGGCATCAAGAACTCCACGCCTATCGCGTGCACTTTCTGTAGACGACGGAAGATTAGGTGCGGTGGGCTGCAGGAGGGTGGTGGGGTTTGTAAGTGCGTACTCGTTTTCACTCTAAAGTTCACTTGCTCTTGCTCTCCGCCTTCCCTTTCTCTGTTGTACGATCGTCGTTGTCTTGTATTGACCATGCATGGCGGTTGGCGAGCGAACTGATGGAACGATAGATCGTGCATACGCCTGAACCACAAAGGAGATTGTGTCTTTCCGGCCGTGTCGTACCGCGGACAGCGCCTTGGAGGTTCGAACTCGAAACGCAAGTCGACGTCGAAGTCTAGGGGCTCTGACAAGCGTGGTTCACCTTCCTCCGTGTCAACTTGAACCTCCAATGGCATCATCTCCGAGTCGACAGTCCAAACGAACGTAACGCGCTTCCGCATAAACATCCTACAGCCTCTAAAATCTCAGACTCGCCCCGTCTACCGCACCTTCCGATCTCCCATTCGTGGTCGTCTTCGACCTCTCGTCTCATCCGACCTTGACCTCAATATTCTTGGAACCGTGACCAACCCTGTAGCATGTGTCTTGCAACTTCTTGGCGGTCACTACACACCACACTATCTGTTCACGTCCTCGTCTCCTTGTACTACTGTTCGTGACCAACTCTGTAGCATATACCTTTCTTGGAACTTCTTGGCGGTCACCACTATCTGTATACGTATCATACACCACATGTACACTTTTCTTGACATATGATCTAGCTAGTACTAGTTTTGTAGAGTCTCGCGTCGTACTAGTGTAGACCACCACCGGCTGCCATACATGTACACCATTGTTCAAGCTCGGCAGTCTTTCTGTATGATACAATGCATGTAACAGGCATTCCCACAACATTCTAGGAACGGGAAGTTCAGTGTCTGCATAGTAATCTGACATTTGCTGGGTATCACTGACCTTGCACAGAGGAGACAGACCGCTATGAGGACCGCTACCATAACCTCGCTTTAATATAACCATAGGCGCTGGCATCTGCAACAAGTCTTCAATGAAAGTAATTGAGGACAAAGTTACACAAGCGTACCTCCTACGTCGGCTAATGTTTCAAAGTCAGCTGCATGAAAGTCCCCATCTTTCGCATAGTAGAACAGAGTGATACGACCATGAAGCTTGCCCAACGCTGCACGTTGCGCCTCCATGAACTCGACAAGACACTCGTGGCTTTCGAACTGCAGTTGCATGCGGATGAATCCTTCTTGTGCGGCACATAGTCCAGCCACCTCTGCCCAGGGATAGGACTGATTGAGTGTTCCGTTGTATTCCCTCTCCTTGATACGTACGCAGAGTACAGAGATACAGTCAACGGCCAAGGAATTACCGTCATCAGTAGCTGGGATCGCCATCTGCGAGCCATAGAATGCGAGCTGTATTTCGTATCCGAGTCTCAGAGCTCTATCATTAGTAGGCTCATATTCTTCGATCTCCATGTTACAGCACCAGTCTGGCAAAATATTAGATGACCGTGAACTATTAGGAATGAACGCACGAGTTACTCACATACTCGGGTGTCCCGGACTCGTGAGGTACCATTGAGCCACGGATCAATGTAACGGTAGAATCTAAGAAACGGTGCTTCGTGACCTTGGCAGAGACACTTGCAGATGCCGACGATAGCTCTTCGAGCTGATGGAAGTACTTGTAGATTGACTTCACGCTGATCGAAGGAGTACCGTAGCATGGTGGTAAGAGCGAGCCAGGTCGTTTCTGCGGTGTACTTTGAACTGTGTACTTCTACACTAAACCTA
This sequence comes from Irpex lacteus, assembly GCA_001986395.2. Classification (NCBI taxonomy): domain Eukaryota; kingdom Fungi; phylum Basidiomycota; class Agaricomycetes; order Polyporales; family Irpicaceae; genus Irpex; species Irpex lacteus. The sequence goes on along the minus strand of MQVO02000015.1, from coordinate 876,534 downwards.
TGGAAAGATATGTTCAGCGGATGCCTTGCGAGTAGATCACTCGCGAAATCTGCCTTCGCAGACCAAGCGACATTTGTCAAACAGAGGTAGTCAAATGGGGAGAACTTCTGGAGGAAAGATACGAGGTCGTGAGGAGTCACAAAATGGGGATTGTCGATTGTTAGATCATCACACCGCAAGCACGATGAGGGAGGAGTTCGAGGGAGGGAAGCAAAGAGACGTTGGGACGTTGAACTTTGTAAGCTGGTGGCATCGTTCGGAGAGTCCTCGATACGAGAATATATGTGAACATCAGGCTGTCGCAATCGCCAGAATTGAAATAATGAAGGCTGCATCCGAAGAAGATGAAGCCACGGCCGATCTCCTACATGCTGCACCAGAGTCGTGTATTTGACATACTTTGAGATTGGCATGAACCTCGTCGGCGTGTTTACCACCAACGACACAAATGCGCGCATGTCCTCGTAATTCTTGATCGTAGCACGTTGGAAGAGCTTCTCGCGGCAGATGCGAGCCCAATAGACACAGGTGAGCAAGCACGCTGTGATATTCTTGATGGCTTCTTTCCGATTCGCCACTGTCGTGAACATGTAAGGATCGAGCAACCCAGAAGCATTCTCGCATATGTCGAAGAGAATTTGCTGAATCAGCTCAGGCGGTATGTCGGCTCCGGTGGACATAGCTTGGTGTAATGGCGTGTCTACTGACGGTGAAGCGATTGAGAGCGGTGCTTTTAAAATTGAACTGGGTTTTAACTCACTAAGAAGGGTATGAGCGGGTGTAATAAAGGCTCTTGTGGGGAGCAAGCTATATGTCGGATGTTGGGTTGACTTGGGATGAAGACGAAAGGCAAAGCCCAACGATGGGAGCTCGCAGCCGTCCTACTAGTACATATACCGTTCCCGGTCACCTCAGGAAGCACTATCTCGTTCACTCACCACTATAGCGCCTTCCTTATCTGCCTTCCACATACACAACATACCTGTATACCGGTGAGTAGTCTTAGTTGGCGATTGCCTCGTGGTCCTCGTATTCCACGTAGTTCTCATCTTAGTCTTCCTCGTACTCGTACTCTTAACAGGTGGCAGTGACACCCTCGTAGACAGACTCAATCTCGAAGCTTGATGACCGATCAGTATCAGCGTGCGTCCTCTGTTTCGACATAGCCCTGATGATGACAATTCTTACCGCGTTCACAGCCCACGCTTGCTCCTCCTTGGCCCATTCACGCATTCACAGCGATCTCCGGTACTTCCATCATGCTCCCATCTACTCCCCTTCCCTTTCGAGCCGCCTGAGTAGCCCTAGCTGAGGGCAAACGCAAAGGTGTCTTCTCATCATAAGGTCTTCGCTTCGAGGGGCCTCTGCTGTGTCAGTTTTACAGTTCCTCCTCCCTACCCTGCTCCGCTCTCGCATACTCATTCACATCTGGCGTAGATTCCACCAACTTTTCGCCCTTCTCGTTCGCATCATCCCGCACCTTCCCACGCCGCTGAATAGGATGCGGGCTGATGGGGAAGGTGCCTGGTATCGCTATTGGTGTTACCCATCGAAGAAGGAGGTGCGTCCATATTTACCGTACCCTATGGTGGCGAGTCGCGCATGGAGACGTCACGGATGTTGAGTGCAGTGGTACGGACCTGGTCCTGACGTTATGGAAAGGTGGGCAGGGCGGTATTAGGCCAACCGCTCGTGTTTGAGGGGGTCGGTGAGGGTCATGCGGTCTTCGGGTTTTTGTTCGAGGAGGCGGTGGACGAAGTGGAGGCCTAGAAGAGCAATTGTACTTGTCAGCGAGCAGCCTCACAAAGAAAGTGCATGTATTCATACATTCTTCGCTCACGTCCATAATGACCAGGGGTTCGCATTCTGTTTACACCCGAGGATCTTCACCTTGGCATCGGTAGTGTAGCTGGGCTTGATGAACGAGCTTGAGCTCGTCACCCTGACCAGTACATCTGAGTCTCACAGCTGATCAAAATGCACGCAAAGACGACTTACGATGGCGCTGGCACCCCAGCATCGATGACAGATTGGTCCTTCCTCTCCTTCTTGCGAGAAAACTTCGGGAGTGAGTGAGCTGAGTTTGTCCCACATCGTCTACAATAGTAGTGAGTTATTAGCTACGATTGATTAAACAGCGACAAAACTAGAGTAAGTGAACTAACACGAAGCTTGGTACATTGAGTTTCTAATGTTGGTAAGTAACGTCGCGCGTACTATATATTGACCACATAATGAGACCGTTCCTTCGAAGGATGGACTCGAGCAGATCGCCGCTGGGTACCCATTCGAGGACGATATCTAAGGAATAGAGATAATTGGAGCGAGCTTACAGACACATGGCAGGTACTCACTGATATAATTCTCCTTCTAGGATACCTCCTCAAGCTGATAATCATCCGCATGCTTCACTTCCCCGGAATCTTCGCCTTCTGCAACATAATCGCACTGTCAGACCTCGGTTTATTCCCCCCACGTCCGTAATGGTCCGTCGTAGCAATACCACCGGTCTGCGCGGCCGCCTTCACATGATTCACCACGACCATCTCCAACACGTACCAGTCTACGTACTCTCCGATGATCATGTGAGGGCCTTCACGATAGCAGCGAAGGAGGATGACGACAAGGGTCATGGCGAGTTTTCTTCAAGTTCGGTGCACCGTGTGCGTAAACCATTTCCATTCTTCCGGCGATGTGCTAATACAATGAAATATGCAAAGATGAGCTATAGAAAATGTGGAATGGCTAGCACTTACCTGACGTGCGACTCTGGATGGGCGTACGTAATGCCACCACCTTTCGTTTGCCGGTGTTGACAGTCCTAGGTTCGCGAAGGACCGCTGTGAGGCTCCACGACTCTTACTTGAAGTTCAGCGCTCTGCATACATCGCTGGTCTATCATGCGGGCCATGTAGTCGGGTTGTCGTCATTCTCGGTTCGGTGCAGGTGACAGGTGTGGACAGACAGCTGAACCTAGCTGAACTCGAAACAAGGCAAGGAGCGCTGAGACGCGACCACGTGACTGTAATCTATACAGCGTGAGGTCTCCATCTCGGAGCGAACTCAGTCTGCTACTTTTCTCGCGTCGCGTAACATACGGCAAAGTGGCGAGTGCGATATCGATTATTCCCACCCTGAAAGATGTGCTACTACATGTCATGAGGCGGTAGTCTCGAACCAGACATCACAGTCTGAGAGCTCTTTCAAGAAGTTTCCGCTTTGAGAAGGAGGCAGCAGAGAGTGGAACGGAATACCAGTAAAATGGGATAGGGATCTTGAGTAGCTGAACAACGAATGATAAAATGATTGGAATCCGTGCAATCCATGCTGGGAAGACGAGCTAACAACAACGGAGTACGGACACGTCAAGCGTGGAAGAGAGCGGACTGTAGGCTGCACGGTTATAGGTTGATCATCGGTGGACGTTGATAACACGCCTTGGTGGAGGTTCTGAATTGATTTCGATGTTTGAATGTGGGTATGAACATGATGTGCGAGGAAAACAAGATATTCAGTGCCTGCTGATGCATCCGGAGTTCACTAGATATCACTGACCTTTTAGTAATCTAAAATCGGAATAACAGGAATAGGTTTGGGTCGAATGATATAACCGTGTTCACGGGCATCTGCAGCGAGTGTTCCGTTGAGCCGTAGACACTACCAAGACTAAAGTAACACGGGCGTACCTCCCAGGTCGGCTAATGTTTCAAAGTCGGCTGCACGAAGTTTCCAATCTTTGGTGTAGTAAAACAGAGTGATACGATCGTTAAGCTTGCCCAGTGCTGCACGGTGAGCCTCCATAAATTGGAAGAGACGACCGTGACTTCCGAACTGCAGTTGCAGTCGAATGAACTCTGTTTGTGCAGCACATAGTCTAGCTACTTCTGCCCAGGGATCGAGTGCATGATCGGGGAGTACTGACACATTGAATGAGCGGCCCGCTGTAGAGAACTCCTCCGTAGGTTCGATGTGTGCGCAGAGTACAGAGATGGAGTCGGTCACTATGGAATCGCTACCATTAGCGTCCGGGATCATCGCTCGCGTGTCATAGAACGAAAGATCCAATCCATGAAGGATCCCATCAATGATAGGCCCATCTTTTCGTATTTCAACGTCGCATATATTGTACATATCTCAGGAAAATCAAGTTATCTCACAAGCTCGGGTGTCCTTGTGTGGTATGTCGATGGACCAAGGACTCGCATCCGGGTCAGCTCTAAGTTTCAGGCATGACACTGTGGGCCCTAGACAAAAAGACTTGCAAATATCCAAGATAGCTCGTTGAGTTGATGGAAGGACGCGCAGCGTTGGTTTGGGCTTGTACATTAAGGCTGCAGGTGGGGACATAGATAAGTTTTGCCTGGAAAAGCGACGCAAAACGGCAGTGACAGCGAGCCAGGCTGTTTCTGCGGTGTACTCTGAGCTGTGTACTTCCACACAGAAATGACGGAAAGATATGTCCAGCGGATCCCTTATGAGAAGATCCCTCTCGAGACACTGGCATGTCTGCGCATCCCATGTGACGCCAGTCAACTCGAGTGAATTGTGATGGCGGAACTTATGGAGGAGGAATGTGAGGTCGTGGGGAGTCACGAAACAGGGTTGGTCAATTCTTAGAGAGTCGCACTGCAAACATGACCAGGGAAGGGCTCGAGGGAGGGAAGCAAAGAGACGTCGAGAGATCGAACGTTGTGGATTGGTAACATTGTTGGGAGAGTCCTCGATATGAAAATAGATGCTGGCTCGGACCGGATGCGCTCCCCGCCGCCAGGATTGAAATACTACAAATAACGATGGCTGCATCTGAACCAGATGAAGCCATGGCCGATCTCCTACACGCTGCGCCAGAGTCGCCTGCCAGACGTACTCTGAAATCGGCGCGAATCTCGTCGGCGTGTTTGGCTCCAATGACACAAATGCACACATGTCCTCGTAGCTCTTGATCCACACTCGCCAGAAGAGCTTCTCGCGGCAGATGTGAGCCCAATAGACACAGGTGAGCGAACACGCTGTGACATTCTTGATGGCCTCTTTCCGATTCGGCACTGTCTGGCTGAGGTCGAGCAACCATTCAGCATCCTCGCATACATCAAAGAGGATGCGTCTGAACAGCTCGGGTGGTATGTCGGCCCCAGTAGCCATGAGCTGTGTGTGATGGTGCTGTCGGCGAATCGATTCAAGTTGAAGGCGGCTTTCTTAAGTGCATTATGCCATAACTCACCAGAAAGATATATGCTGATGCAGCAGAGGCTCTCGTGAAAAGCACGTTATGTGTCGAGTGAAACTGGCTCGACTTGAGATGAAGGCGAGAGGCAAGATCCAATGATGGGGAGACCGTGGCCATCATCGTCTGAACTCAGACCAGACTGATCGGGAGATCTGTGTCATTATTGCTGCCCTCTAATTAATATTGCCGCCTTCAGCCTGAGTTAAACTTACTCTGCGCACTCATCGGACAACAAAATACCGATAGTTGAAGAGATAGTCTTATGGTGGGTGAGTGAATAGCTACTGGTTTGGCTATAAGGCTGAAAATTGAAAGGCGGTGGCATACTCCTTCAAGCTTCAAGTCTCACTGAGTCGAACACGACTGTTCCCCACTTGCCCGATGACTTGGTTCACGATATCCTGCACTTAATCACGGTCACATCTCGTACCAAGTTGCGTGATATTTCTGCATGCTCACGCGTGTGTCGCGCATGGCAGCTACTGGCCCAACCGTTCATCTTTCGCTCCATCAAGCTGCGAAACCCGCTCAAGCTTGGCAAGCGGGAGCCTCCCGACTTTTCTCTCGAACGATCCTACGCATTCCTCGCTGATAAGCCACGTATCTGCTTGTACGTGAGATCCCTTTCCATCTCGAAGATTGGTGCAGCTGCGCCTGCTTACTACGTCGTCGATATGGCTCTCTTGTGGAGAACCGTATCCTTGTTGGAACGGCTGGAAACATTGTCACTGGCTCATGTACTTCTGGAGCTGAAACCCGAAAGCTCCCTCCCACTTCCTCTCCGCACAAAGGTTTCACTTCAGGAGCTGAAACTCGCTGCCCTCGCGTTCTCCGGGATAGAGGCGCACCAGGGGTTCTACTTCCTGCTACGAATGTGTACCTCGGTTAATCACTTGAATGCGAGCTACTTCAACCGTGGGTGGGAATCCATCGATGCGCTTACTCCAGAGGCAGATGAAGAGAACGAGGAGGAGGAAGATGATGTGGCAAACGACGTGCTTCTTTCAGACATAGAGGAAGACGATATTACAAGTGGCGCACCATACCCAGCGATGGAGAGAATGACCTTCAATGTCGACACACGAACTGGCTTTTGGAACAGGAAGCAATTCACCGACATGATCGCGGCCTCAGCGAACCTGCGCTCGGTCTCCCTTCGCACGTATCGACTGCATGGGGTGGTCACCACTACTATCATCCTCCGTCACCTGCCGTCAAATCTGCGGGACCTCAAACTGTTTATCGGGGTAGATCCACCATCCAGATACGTGTCCATGCCGCACCTTCGTACGTTCGTTATACTTCCTAACGAGAGTACACATGACTTACTATTCCCGTTCCCCTCAGCATATGACGGGACGTTTTCCGCTCTCGCTGCTACATTAACGAAATTTACGTGCCTACACGCCTTTAGTATTCTCGGCTATCCTTGCGACAACTGTCACGATAAACAGGACGCGCAGACATGCATGGATGTTCTTTCTATGATCCTAATGAGCCTCCCGCCGACGATTGTTCATCTGACATTCGCCGTCTTGTTCGTCCTGGACCGTGGGGCGGTGTCCTGGGACGGAATTCGTGCTGCGTGCCGTCGGTTCGAGGTCATCCAGTCTATTTCTATCTACTTTTCATCCGACACGATGTTCAACAATTGGTCTGGAAACGATCAGAAGTACTACCAGAATATAATATCTTGGGAGATGAAAGAGTTCGCGGACAGAGGGGCTCTGTACCTCGATAAAGAATGTACCTGCACGCACTCTTGACACGGCTATAAGGATGACGACTTGATGGGTCCACGCCCTCCTCCTCTCGATCGCTCGCATTCATAGGGGTCTCCGGCACCTACCACGTCCTAAATGATCCAAACTAAATGTGGAAATAGATCTTCGGGTCTTAGGTAATTTAACCTCTGACGTCAAGTCCAGTCTATTTGAGCATTCGACAGACCATCGTTGCAACGTTGAATATCGGTAAAGGGCTTCGCTAGGGTTCTGAGCTGATCTCAGGCTGTTAGGTCAGTTGTAGGCGGATCACCGTTAAACGACGTGTACAGGAAAGTATAAACACAGTAAGTATCATAGGACTCGGAACGAGCACCAGTATCTACTTATACACCAGAGATCTACGAGGTATCAGTGTCCTTGCATAGAGTAGACGGTTGAGAACCACTACTAGCGATCCGTATAGATATAATCGTGTTCACGGGCATCTGCAGAAACAGTTCAAGTGGGCTAAATTACTAAAGAGAAAGTAACATGGGCGTACCTCCTAGGTCTTCTAATGTTTCAAAGTCGGCTGCACGAAGCTGCGATCCTTCTGTGCAGTAAAATAGAGCGACGCGAACATCAAGCTTGTCCAGTGTTGTACGCTGAGTTTCCATAAACTGGACGAGATCGTCGTAGTTTTCGAAGCGCAGCTGCAATCGGAGGAATCCCGTTTGTGCCGCACATAGCTCTACGGGATAAGCTAAACGGTCGGGCAGTCGGTTAGATGAGTGGCTTGTCGTGGGCCGACCGGATTTCCCAGCAGAAAGTTTGATATGTGCACAGAGTATAGAGATGTGGTCGATGATGACGATGGGATTCCTGAGCTTGCTATAGGTAACCGGTGTATCCATTTGCGCGCCATAGAACCAAAGCCGTGATATATAAGGGGTCTCACTATTGGCGGGCTCGTGTTCTCGGATGCCCATGCTGCACAAATAGTATTGGTCTTACAATACGTCAGGTTGCTGTGGGCTTTTCGAAAGAACGGACAAGCTACTCACATGACAGACTACCCTTGAGTGAAATGAAAGAGGTAGCCCCAGTGTAATGATAGAATTCAAGACGTGGTGCTTTTTGTCCTTCGCACAGAGAATTGCAGATCTCCAAGATAGGGCGCTGAGCTGATGGAAGGACTTGTAACGTCAGTTGATGCTTGTTCCCATTGTTCCCCAAAGTCGACGATCCTTGCCCGGTGGAATGACCGTGGAGAGTAGTAGCGAAAGCGAGCCATGCCGTTTCTGCGATATGCTCTGAACTGTGTACAAGTACACTTACATTGTAACCAGGGGCAAAAATGTCCAGCGGGCCGCCTGTGAGTAAATGACTCTCGAGATGTATCTGTGCATCCCATGTGACATTAGTCAACACAAGTGAAGAAGGTTGGTTGAAATTCTGGAGAAAGGCCGTGAGGTCGTGAGGAGTTACAAAATGGGGCTTGTCGATTGTTAGCGTCGTACACTGCAAACACGAAGAGGGAGGGGTACGAGGGAGGCAAGCAAAGAGACGTCGAGACATCGAGCGTTGTGAACTAGTACTGGTATTCTTGGGACTCGGAGCGTCCTCGATATGAAAAATGATGTTGAAGCGTAAGAATCGGAACAAGGAAGGCTGCATTCGAACCAGGTGAAGCCACGGCCGATCCCCTACACGCTGCACGATAGTAGCATACCCGACATGCTTTGAGATCGGTGTGAACTTCGCCGGCGTGTTTGCGACCAACACCGCAAAGGCGCACATGTCCTCGTAATTCTTGATCCACACGGCCCAGAACAGCGCTCTGCGACAGATGTGAGCCCAGTAGACACAGGTGAGCGAGCACGCTGTGACATTCTTGATGGCTTCTTTACGGCTCGACACTGCCTTGTCAAGGTCGAGCAACCGTTCAGCGTCCTCGCATACGTCGCGGAGGATACGCCTAAACAATTCGGGAGGAATGTCTGCCCCAGTAGCCATGAGTTGCGTGTGGTGGTATTCTGCTGTTGATGAAGAGATTGAGAACGGCTCTCTTGAGTACAGCGTTACAACTCACCAACAAGGTATGTGCTGATGCAGCAGAAGCTCTCGGGGTGTTGGGTCGGCTGGAGATGTCGATGACGGCGAAGAGGCAAGAGCTCTGTGGGACCGTGGCACACTCCTGTTACTACATCATGATGCAGTATATAGCGCTCCGAGTCATCATCCCGGGAAACACGGCCTCCTTCATTCACCACAACCCCCTACTTACCTCGAGAGAATAACTCTGATACTCAGCATGCTTAGTGGGAGTTTATAAGTGGTCGAAGACCACCTAGTATCTGTATAATACACAAGTAATATTCGTCAGCAACTGTAAAATCAATTGTAAAGTCATTCGTGAAGGGAAACGAGCAGTTAAACAAGCTATAGCAAAGCACATAGAGATAGATGAGCAGTTGAGAGAGAAAGAGAAAGAGAGGGAGATATATGAAAGAAAGAAACAAGACGCGCAAATCCAAGCACCTCCTCCACGATCACCGCCGCCTTTTCGTCGAGCAACCGACCACCCTTCACCGCCTCGTAGTCTTGGTCGGCGATGACTGCCTCGTAGTCCTCGCCGTAGTCCTCGTCGTAGTCCTCGTAGTCGTAGTCTTGCCAGGCGACTGTGGCACCCTCGTCGACCGCCTCAATCTTGGTGCCTCATCAGTACTGACGACCTCCGTCTCGACACAGCCCTGAGGATGACGATTCTTACCGCGTCCACGGCCCCCTCCTGCTCCTCCTCTTCCCCTCCCTTTCACAGGCGTCTCCGGCACCTCCACTACATTCCCGCCTGCTCCCCTTCCTCTCCGAGCAGCCCGAGTAGCCCTGGGCGAAGCCAAACCCATCGGCATCTCCTCATCCTCGTCTCCATCTCCGCCGTCACGGGTCGCCACCTTCGGCGCCGACTCCTGCGCCTTCCGCTTCAAAGGCCGACTATGCCTGTTATACAGTTCCTCCTCTTCCCTCTGCTGCTCCGCCCGAGCACGCTCGATCATCTCAGGCGTAGGCTCCACCAGTTTCTCTCCCTTCTCCTTCGCATCGTCCAATACCTTCCGCCGTCGCTGGATAGGCTGCGGGCTCACGGGGAACGCACCCGGTATCGGAGCATCACCCAACGAGGAGGGAGGTGCGTCCATGTTCATGGACATGCTCTGCGATAGCGGTTCGCGCATGGAGACGTCGCGGATGCTGAGTGCCGTGGCACGGATCTCGCTTTGGCGCTTTGGAGAGGAGGGCAGGGCGGAGGGGCGATATTGGGCGAACCATTCGTGTTCGAGGGCGTCGGTGAGGGTCATGCGCTCTTCGGGGTTTTCTTCGAGGAGGCGGTGGACGAAGTGGAGGCCTGGAGGAGTAATTGTGCTTGTCAGCGAGCAATTGAACAGAGAAAGCGCGTGCGATCTTACATTCTTCGCTCACGCCCTTTTCGATGAGAGGCTCCCATTCGATTTTGCGCTCGAGGATCTTCACCTTAACGTCGGTGGTGTAGCTGGGCTCGATGAACGGGCTTGAGCTCGTCATCCTAAAACAGATAGAACTCAGCTTCTCTGATCACACAGTCCGAATACACACATGTCAGAGAGGACTTACATTGAGAAGACAATGACGCCCACACTCCAGCTGTCGACCACAGACTGGTACCCCTCATCTCCATTTTGCGAGACAACCTCAGGCGCAAGGTAGCTCGGTGTCCCACACATCGTCTGTGAAGTCAGTTAGGCGTGTTCTAACGTATGAAGAACAGGGGGAAAAAAGGACTAACACGAAGCTTAGTAATGCTGTCCGTCGCTTTAGCAAGACCAAAGTCTGCCACTTTGACCTGAGGAGGATCGTCTGTGGTCAACAGAACGTTCTCAGGCTTCAAGTCACGATGTGCGATGCCTTGGCTGTGGATGTACTGTGGTCATGATACATAATGAGCGGTGTGGCGATGTGATGAACAGTAAGAGCAAACCTACGGCTAGTGCGTCGCATAGTTGGTAGGTGATATGACGAGTTTCGTCCTCGCCTAGTGGAGTTTTAGGTGTTAGCAAGTAACTATATGCGTAATCGAAAACACGTACTGAGCCCATTCCTCCCGAGGATATACTCAAGGAGATCACCACCAGGTACCCACTCAAGGACGATATCTTCAACACAAAGCCAATCAGTCCTCGCTCCCGCACACACACCTCCAACTCACTAATATAATCCTCCTCATAAAACACCTCCTTCAGCTGACAAATATTCGGATGCTTAAGCTTCTCCAGGATCTTCACCTCCTTCTGCAACATAGTCGCCGGGTCCGGGCGTGACTTGTTCCCGCTCGCGTCCGTCGTCGCGGTCCCGCCCATCTGCGCGGCCGCCTTCACGTGGTTCATGGCGATCATCTTCACCGCGTACCAGTTTCCGTTTTCGCGGCTGAGGGCTTTCATGACGGTGGCGAAGGAGCCTTTGCCGAGCTCTTCGGTTATGTCGTAGTGTGCGTAGAGGCCTTCGGTTGGTGGGCCTGCGGCGAGGTGGCGGTAGATGAAGCCTGTGGATGGAGGTGTTAATATCGGGTTTGGGATGATTGAGCATGGTGATGAGGTGAAGACGTACGGTAGTCTTCTGTCGTTCCTGGCTGGGGTTGGGGCGTGCCGAACGCGATTTCGTTGCCTTCTCGCAATACACCGTAGCGGCCTTTGCCAATCTTCTCACCATTGATCTGTGGTTATGTCAGCAGTGGGCTGCAAGGTGCATAAAGACAATATGAGACGCACGAAGGTACCGTTACTCGACATATCGAGCACCATGACGGCAGCGTTCCTCTTGTCCTGACCGTCCCATGATATCGTCGCATGCTGATTACCTACAACACCAGTCAGTCTCTCTATACATACATTGACACCGTCGCACGCTCAGACGAGCATAAAACGCAACGCCACACCAGCGGCCAACAAACACAAACACTAAACAAATGCACTCACTAATCTTCATCCCGGGGAATATCAAGTCGTTCCCAAACACCGGATTCGCGTTCCTGCCAATCTTATACGTCGGACGCACCCTCGAGAAGTCAATGCGTAGCAAATTGGGAGAACAAGGGATGAGGAAGCCCCAGAGGTGCGCGTCCATCGACATCTGCTGTTCCTGGGACGCGAGCTGTGTCGCCTGCTGAGTCTCCTGCGTCGATTGTGTTGCGCCCATATCTGTCTCGTGGTCATCGCTGTCTGGAGGAGAAAGTAGTGGTGGTGGCATGCTCGACATTGCGCGTGGAGGATACGGAGCAGAGAAGGAGAACAAGGAAGTGGGGAAGTTGACAGACAGACGGGACTGGATAACAATGGGCGCTGTGCTGAGTTGAGTTGAGTTGCGTGAAAGGCCTTTATATCCGATCTGCAGATGGGAAGTGCACGAGGGTCCACGCGTTTTCGCTTTATCTTTATTGAATACGGCCGTCGCCCAAATCGTGTACTGACTGAATGGCACAGCAATTGCAAAAGGACAAATGCTAGCGAGTGGCGGACAATGTTAACGTTGCCACGCAGAGAGCGCGAAAGAATGCTGACAAGATAGCAGGAGCAAAGCGAGGACAAAGACAGCAAGTTGGGGATAGCAGTGGCAGAATGAAGCAGGGTACGGTGGGTGTGGAGGACGGCGAGGAGGTGAGTCGCTTGAAGTAGGTCGTTGGCCGCGAGTGGCAGTGATAAACGATTATACGCTACACGTGTCGAGCCCGATGAATCGGGCTTGTTTACAACACAGCACGCACAGCGACCGAGGTGTACATTCATGAGCTGCTTACAAACGCTGTATGTCTGATAGGAAGCTGATATTTAAGGCGACCGAAATATTCTAGATGTTCCATTACGAGTGATATACGATATCCAAGAGACACTACATTGACATTAACATCCATCGAAATGAAAAGCTTACTCAATCATGTCCATCGTTCTCGACACCCGCATCGCAGATGCAAGGTGTTTATATATGTACCCTTCTCACACGCATTAACATTACATCCGCCCAAAAATCCGCGAAGAATATCAGTACTTACTGCTATCTTGAGCTTCATCCGGGGGCAAGGCCTCCCGGGACGTGCCAAATGAAATGATGTTACCGCTGACGAGCCACCCTTCACCTGGTATCCTGTCCTGGTTCGGAATAGGTTGTGCATCTGCTAGCTTAATGTTGTCGATCTATGTGAACGACACGGTTAACTTCGTGAATGTTGTAGCGTGAGCTGCACTCACGTATGTACCGTTGGTTGAGCACTGATCGTAGACATAAACCCTGTAATCCCCGTCGTCTCTCCCGTTCCAGTGCAAAGAACAGTGCTTTTTACCTACAGAGAAACGATCCACCATCAACGCAGTTCATGCCGCGCTGTAGTAATGAAGCTTGAAGCCGAGTACTCACTGATATTAGGGTGAATGATTTGGACGCTCTGCCCGGGTGGAAGCCCTTGCCAAAGAGTACGGCCCAGATATACGATTGGTTTCACCAGCCTGATTACGGGAGACTTCTTGTCCACGGGTACCAGCACACCCCACGCGCCGCTGTCAATAGACTGCCAATGTTCAATCTGTGTACTTGGGACATCTAGCGGCTGAGTAGCAGCGAGTTCATCCTCCATTTCGACATCCAGAATACCATTTGTGGGGTTGAAGGCCGGTGTTACGATGTTGGTCGCCATATTCTGTAATGAGACGTATGAGTTTCCAGCAGTGAGCCAAATGACGGAGGACGAGTGCACTGCTATGAGCTCACCGGCCACACACCGCGTAATTTATACCCAGAGATGCACGTCAGATGACCCAGTACAGCAAAACAACCGTCAAAGACGAAGTGGCCGTGCTAAGAAGACGTCGGCAGAACACAACAATTGCCGACGGGTTGAAAGATACTGAAAGAGCTTTGAGGCGCATCAAGTGAACCGTAGGAATGCTGCCATGTTCTCAGGAGCTATACATGGCTTCTTCTTTCTAGGTGGGGATCAGTTCGGAGAATGTGAAGCTGAAGTTAATGGCGAGGAGGACCAAGTTTGAATTGATCGTATGCGTGACACCAGCTACCGGCGTTTCCGCGCTTGTCACGGACGCGTGCTCGTGAACGTCACCGTGACGAGCTCCGAGTCCTCGAACTCGATATGACAGGTGTAAGCATCGATATTTACGAATAATGATAATGTACTACTTAAGTACTCATTTACAATGCCATGATGCGTCCGAGTGAATCTGCGCTCCCCTTCGTGTCCCAATCCCCATCTGTGTGGTCTTCACTGGCATCATAAATCATCGCCCGACTCCGGGTCCTCTTCCAACGACAGCCCATCATCATGTTCCCAGATGTCTTGCTCGTCATCCGCGCGATCCCACTCGGATTCAAAAAACTGAACATTCGCCAGTCCCTGCATCTTCTCCTTATACGCGACCACCCTGTCCGTTACCCCGTGGACCCTTCTGCACGCAACGAACACGACACGCATCCGCATCATCGTGCCAGCAGCTTCCCTCATGCGAAGTATATTCTCCAGACCGTCAAGTAAATCGGTCCCGATCGTGACCCCGCTAAGCTGAAGGGTGTGCAGATGAGGGAACGGATGACGGCCGTCAGGAAATTTGGCGAACAGGGTGGAAATGTCGTCGAGGGCGAACGCGAGGTCGTAAAGACACAGGACGCGAAGTTCGTACATCTGCCGAATAGTATCTGAGAGCAATATGGCACAGCGAACGGTGGGAGTGCACGAACCGCGAAACAAGAGCATCCTGGTCGTACGCAGACCGGGAAGCCCTTTGATGGCCAGGTGATCCAGATGTGGCTTTATTTCTTCACCGGTTTCGTGGCAGGATATAATATGGTTCATTTCTATGTTCATGCTGGACTGGGATAGATAGTGATCGGGATTCTCGACAGGTAAGTCGGCAAGCTTCATACCGTCCGGATTCGGGAGGAACTTGGTTGTCCATCGGCTCCAGACCTTCAAGTTTGGAACGCCAGAATGGACTATCTTTCTGGTGTTCTGCGTCAGGACGACAGCCTGCGAGTGCGATGTAGTTGATGGAAAGAAAGCCGGGTGCAACTGAGGAAATACAGTGTTAAGCAGAGAATCGGAGATAGGTCGGTCGAGCTCTTGCACGAAGATATCGGCGTCGACCAGAGTAAGTGCGGGCAATACCAAGGACTCTAGAAATGGAATATGTGCTTCGGTGCTCCCTTTGAGAGTCAACGAACGTAAGGAAGGAAGAACGAGGGGCTCCCTGCTCGCAATATCGGCCACATCGTTGTGGATCATGGTGTTGCATAACTTGAGGATTTGGAGATTCTGGAGTGGGCGGAGTAGCTGCAGCATGGCGGTCCACGATTCTGCGGCATCACGGGTCCCGGTGTCTAAGAGCTCGTACATGATGTCAAGGCAGGTAAGGGTACATGGAAGCGACCATTCCACAATTGGCAAAGTCGGCTCGCCATCGAAGCCAGCCACGATCGTCAAGCTCTGGAGCGAGGGGAACGTAGAGGAAAGCCTATTACACCGTGGCGTGGACCATCCGTCGTGTGTGAACACGCCAGCAAGGCTCAGGTGACGAAGAGGTGGCGGGTGCGCTTCCAAGGCGTCCCAAACACCATCTGTATCATAGTCCCAGTAGAACAAGTACCGGAACGACGTTATGCGTTGATGATGCATCACCAGTGTTTCCTCTATCAGCTTAGATACCGAGCAGACGCAAATATCATCGAAGGAAACTTGAAGATTCGCTGATCGCGAACGCTCCAGGAAGCACCGCAGCAGATTTTCATCCTTCCCTCTTGAATGCCAGATGGTGGACCAGAAGCTCGATCCACCGAGGGCGATTGCTCGCCAACGATGGCATACGTGCGAAAGACGTAGACGGGCCTGCATACTGCTAATATAAGCGCCCTCTCTATGACGGTCAGGATAGGTGGCCAACTCGAATATGTAAAGTAAAACTTCTGGACATAGGGCAGCCACTGGAAGGAGGTCGTTCATGCTTCTCTTGAGTTCTTCAATTCGGTCGAGTATCGCTTGACGTCGAGATACAACCGCGGGATCGGAGAGGGAGTACATGATTCTGTGCTGGGGCCCCGGTTCGATAATGGATATCGTACGGGGGAGGAAGACTGAGGGGAAGGAACGCACAGGTTGAGAGAAACGTGAATATGCTAGACGTTCTAGACTCTTCTTATCACTATCAGTAGTATATTAGCAAACTTCTACTTCATATGTGTTCGCGGATTGCCCAGACACGAAGTCGGGGCGACGACTCACCTGGGCGTGAGGGAAGTGCCAGCCACAAAGTGTCAATTTGTGATCAATTTGAGGGGAAATATAATCTGAGCTATCTGACGTAGAAAAGAAGCACTTATGAGTGCAAACCGTGGAGTAAAACACAAGAAAACTTACGTGCCTATATGCGTACGCCAGCTTTTATAATTTAGACAGACAGCGTTTTCGAGGGTGAAGCTATGGAGAGAACCTTCGGTCAGCTGTTTACAATTTCGCCTTTTGAATACTTACTATCATACCCGCGTGCACAACGATGCTATGACGGTCAACTAGTAGCCTACTGTAGTTCAAGTTATGGCTCACTGGCGCTGTGCGTCCACTGGCACCCAGGCTAGCCCGGACATCTCCGTGGCATCTACCTACTCATAACCTTGACTTTCCAGTTCACGTCCTTGCACACCCAAACTCAGATGGTTCAGTATCACGTCTACAATCTACTGTATATTGCACAAGGTCAGTCAAAAGCAGTGGCTGGTGAACAGTACGGCGACCGATAGTGCTCGATTTCCCAGCTCCCTCTGACTTCCGACCACTCTTCCAACCTTTTCAGCATTTCTCCGGGTAGCAGAGCACGCATATCGGCCGTATGCTCGTATTCACAACCCCAGAAAATCAGGCGGACGCGTTTGAGCCCTGCTGCGTCTCTGGCCTTTAACACACCTGCAATCATATCGACGTGGAACGACGCTATGAGACCCTGGTCGAACCGAATGAGGCGCAACTCCGGAAAGAGCTTGTTGCCCACAATCGTATTGCCGTATTCAAACAGCATCTTGAGTACCTCGACCTTCTGGTCGCCGCTAAGGAACAAATATCGCAGATTAGGCATCGCCAAGGCCGCCGTATACGGAATAACCGGGTCTTTGCAGTCCAGAATCAGCAGTCTTTTATGCGCGAGCTCGGATTTGGACAACGAAGGAAAATCGCGCTCAAACATGTTGTACCCCGACAGATCCTGTTGAGCTAACTCTGCTGGAAGTGCCGACTGGAAAAGACCAAAACAGATATTGACGTCGGCCGTCGCGTAATCGATAAAGTTCGTTATCCCGTAGCCCAGCTCTGTTAACATGCTTTCGTCAGGAATACGAGACCACGTCGTAAGCCGATACTGTCCCGATCTTGCTGCAGCGTGAGTAGACGTGGGCTTGCATGCTTGTGATATGAACTGTACAGCGTCCGCGGAATCGAATGTCTTCATCTCGTATACGAGTCTTGCTACCTCAGCAAGCTCACCATCAGCATTATGGTGGTCGCGGGTGGGTTTGACAGCTTTTGATGCATCTGATATGAGAGTGAAGTGACACAGTCCAGGAAGAGAGAGGCATCCGAGGAATTGTCCGAGTGGCTGCAGACACCCCGTGAGCTTCAGCGAATACAAACGAGGAAACATGACCCAACGGTCGCGTTTGATAAGCGACAATCTTTGTGGTATGTTGCCTGAGCACCGTAACACATTATGGAGTTCAAGGATTTCAAGATGACCGATCATAGGTCTGAGGACGCCCAAAACGGTAGTCCACGAAGGGAGCGCGGCGTCCCATTGATGGCTACAAGTCAACACGAGTTTGACGAGAGTCCTTGGCAGTGACCAGCTCGTCATCGGAAGAGCCTTATCAAATAAGCCAGGATCGAGGATTTTCAACGTTCGCAGGCACGCGAAATCAAAGGGCGGCTTGGTGACGGGAGGGGCGTTTTCTTCCGAAGATACAGGCCTGGAGCCGAAGACGAACCACCCTTTGCTAATCTCGAGATGTTCTAACACTAGCAGACCTTTCCTGCGATTCATTGTCATCTTCTCCACAAGTCGGGCCTCGTCGTCTCGCTTTTTGTGATTGAAAGCCACGCTCAAGGTCTTCACTCGTCCAATAGTTGCCGGTGCGAAGATGGGCTTCATAAACCGATGAAGGCGCGGAGCTGTCTGCGAAGCCGTATCAATGTAGACTGACAACGGGGATCCTTGCGAGCGTTCCAAGAACAAGTTCAAAAACTCGTGTTGATGGGCATTGGGGAAGGAGGAGTTGTAGATGACTGCCCAGAAGCGCGACGACGATAATGTCAAGTCGCGCCAACGCCGGCATACTTGTGAGAGCCACAAGCACGATTGATTTGCTTTAAAGTTTTGATCCGCAAGAACCCAGAAGAAAATCTCTAGTAGAAGTTCTGGTGCGAGGCCACACATAGGTTGCAGACTGTTTCTCTGCATTTGCATGTCTGATAACGCCCGCACCAGTGTAGCGATCCTCTTGTCGAGCTGCTTGCATTGCCCATCCCGTACCTTCAGTGGCATCATGTTTGCTTCGTTCCTATAGGTCAACGTTCAATCTGAATGTGAAGTATTTGGTCGGGCAGCTGTACGTACGTATACGCTGGTCGGTGGCCACAACTTGAATTGGTATCGCGTTCAAATTGTTCCGGAATAGCGGTGGGCTATGATTCCCACTGAGGGAATAGAGAAGAAGAATAGGCACTAAAATGACGTGTTCAGATGTCCTTGACACTGTCTCTCGTTCACCGTGAATATTGTGGTAGTAGATTGAGCTCGAGGGTGGCCGCCAGCGTGACGCGTTAAATCGTGGTGTGGCCCGACGCGTTACATCAGATCTGTGAAGTAGATCCAGATCTGACTTGTTTGGGCTCTAGATCTGACGTCCACTGCCACAGTCGGCTCAAGTCGCTCACGCTGGTGACAGTCTATTCTGGTCTATCGACGTCTACCGGCGACGTTGTGCTCTGAAGTTAAAGTACGCTGATGCTTTGAATATGTCTGAGTTCATATCAGAAGCAAAATTACCCGTAGAACTCCTTTTGCTCGTCAAAGAACACATACCACTGTCGGACTTGCGCACGCACGTCTGTTTCTACAACACTTGTCGCACGATAGCTGCATTTTATGGTGACAACAGCCAACAGAACGCATTCTGGCGTCGCGCGTGTGCGCTCTCAGGAATAGGATGGCTCAGAGGGGACTCGTCGTGGAAAGAGATCGCTTTCGAGACTATCGCGAAAGACGGGTTTTGTACCCATCCACACTGTGGTGCAACACTCTTAGGTTGGAACGGTAAGTCACAATCTGTTTCCATGCCTAGTTTTATAAACATATACTCACGCTTCTGTAGCTGCCTATGTCGAACGCGCAATGCACAATCACGACTGGGATCCTGAAGAAGGCGCATGGGATGGTACCTTCAACTCGGAGGAGCTCGCTAACCAGTGGACGTCTCCAAATAGACCGCTGCCAATATGTAGTCCCATATTCCGACATATTGGCTTCTCGAGAACACCCATCCCTCCATGGTACTCCCGGTCCACGGACCCGCATCTCTGGTCTGAGCCTGCCCAGGGCCCAGTACTTCCACGAGACTGGATCGCTGCACATCCCGTTGCGTCTCGCAGTTTGGCCACTTTTCCATCAGTGAGACAACTGAGAATTCATTATCTCGCATCTACATATGGAAGTCCAGCTCAAGGCGCGATGGGCACAACGGTCTGGGATGTGTTGAGGAGTATCCAACATGAGTAAGTGGCAGTATGACCCGCATGACCGAAGTCTGCAACTGAATTTTCTTGCGTCAGTCTCGATACAGAGTTAACAGTAAGGCAGCTCGTGCATCTTACTGCAGGTCCGTTCGAGTCGGTCTTTCGCGGTCGGGTTTCAGCGAATTTCGCAGCAGACCTGGAACGATTCTCCACTTTACGTGGACTATTAGCTATCAGGTGAGGTTACCCAGAAGAATATTTCTACCTTCTAATATTGACTCGTTATTTCTAGTCGATGGGACGGTATGCTCTTTATCAGGAGCGACCACGAAGGCCCCATATTCCGTTCGACTTTCTCTCCCTTGAGGATGGAGGGTCACTGGGATGACGAAACCAATAGTGCTACTCCACAGTCTGAGGACATACAGTGAGTAGTACCTTGTGCAGGCCCGACTTCAGGGGACACCACCCCGAGGCGACTTTTGATTGAGCTGGAAGCGAGTAGTCAGCAAATATGAAGATGTATTTCGGATTTCTCGTAACTATATTATCATTAATATGTGAGGGTCCTACTAGACATGAGAGTACATAGAAAAGAATCGCTACCGGCGTGAACGTTCGAGCAAGACACATAGAATAACGGAATACTATAATACGCGTAACAGCAACAATACGATGCAGCAATCGAGGAAGCTATATGAGATGAGACAGGGAAATCAACACAGAGGCAAGATGATGAAGTCAAAACACGGTAGAGTTGAAAAATGGTGAGTAATCGTGATCAGGAGTAGGTGTATATCAGTGGACCGACCAAGTCCAGAGCGTGAGCAGCGGACCTCAATAATTATAATGATGATACCCGTCCGGTTGTGATTGCCTCCCTTGGGCAGGCGCAAGCGATAATTGGCTATCGCTGCCTTGCACGTAGGGCTGCGGCGCATCATACTTCGAGTCTTCGGACCCTTGCCAATTCAGGCGTGAGAAATGCAGGACACTGATCAAAGGCGGTATCGCCACGAACAAGGCCAGAATCTATAGAAGTGATACCAATGAATCCAGCGCATGTTAATAGCTCTGTCGAGACTGGCGTACCTGTCCAAAGCTGGGAGAGAACGTGCTATCGGATGGAGACTCGCGAAGCACGCTCTCTATCGTGCCCACCCACCAGACGTATGGCCCAACCACTACGTTGAAGAAGAACATTAAGGAGTGCTTCCTCCTAAAGTCAGACCTTGAAGCATGTCAGCCCTACGAAAATGTGACTGAAAACCCCATGTGCTCACACAAAGTCTTCATCCTTGAAATCACCGCGCCAGATTACAACAATGACTGTGATAATCTGGATCACGAAGGGTACCAGCGCGATGATGAGCCAGAAACGAGAAACCTTCACTCCGGTGACAACGAGATTGAGGGCGATAAAGTATTTGTGCTGGAGGAAAAACGATGTAGCTTCGCAAGACTCTTGTGCAAAATGAGTGGCAGTGTCCGGAACCAGCACATATATGAGTAGTGCAACCGAGGCGAGCATGCCGAGGACGACCAATGTGCGTTGCACGACCTTGCCTGCTCCTACCGATCTTTCCAATCTGTGTCCTCTGAACCCGAGGAAGGACGCAAGGCTATAGCCGAAGAGTACGAGCTGGAGAGGAGGGGTGGCGAGATAGAATGCGAGCCATGCGTGGAAACGACTGAAGTTCCCTTGGATGATGGTGATCCCAGAGGTGATCAAGAGACTGAGTGTGTTGAGCAGGGATGAGCTGAATGCTGTTGTGATATCCTCTTGCTTGGTGCCAAATATCAAAAGGACAGCTGTAGTAAGAATTGACAGAGTTAGACTCGAGCATAGAACGTGCTCTAGGTTGACCACTTACATAAACACAATGTGGTGATATAGTCTTCATAGAGTGTTAGTAGCTTGAAACGTGTATGGGATCATATCACCTACTAGAAATCCGAACGAAAATGCCTGGACATCGGACACCTTTGAGTGGTCGAAGGCTGCATATCGTCAAAACTCTCACCTACAATGTCCGGTTGCGGACAGAAGCCGAAGGGGCAAGAGTCGTCCTGTAGGTATCGAGCACATGTGTCAAATGAGCAAATCACGATCCGTCTGTACTTCCCAAGCACCAGGGACACCCACCGGTTGGGGATTCAAACAGTACCCCTGGATGTACGAGTCTATGCTTGTCGTTAAGTTGAGGTAGTTTATCATTCCTGGTGTAACCGACGAATTGTCGCAGTCAATGACTTGCGACATATTCCTGGCTAACACGTAACAGAGCGTGTCTGGCGGGAACAGAGCCATGATGCGGTTTGACAGTAGATACTTGAGAGGCGTAGCTTAGAAGTGTAAGACTAGTGTGGATGTAGGTAGTAACAAGGGGCTTACATATATATGTCTCCGGTGGCCCACGTTTAACTGATTCAATGCTGAGCAATGAGAGCCATGTTCAAAACGATATACCACTGGCACTCGCCACCAAATTACACATAAGCTGACTTTGGGGAATGATAGCGTATTAACGGAACACAGGTAACATTGGCGTGTCGCATTTGTTTGAGCTCTCAACTCATGCGTGCTGGCCTGGCCTGAATGGCCTCAGGGTTTTCTCAGGCTTGATCCGGTCTTCGCATACGACGAGATATTGACAATCGTTCTGAACTGTGCCTGCTATCAATAATGAATTGCGGCTGTGTAACTGAACATATCATAAGAAAATGTCAGATACTGCATGTGCAAGGCGCACCTTCTACACACCCAACTAGGGACCTAGCAAGCGCATTTTAATTTCCGGCATGCCCAGTAAGTACAATGTCGACCTCTCTGTTACACGTTGATCGATATAAACCTGTGCCATTGCTGCTACCACTGTCTCCGTTCATGCGGAGCGAGCGGTAGACATGTATGAAATCTGCGAGGCTAGTGAGAGGAACTTGTTCAGAAAGAACTTGGAAAGAACTCCGACGTCTTGCTACGGCGCTTCTTCTAGGGTCCACCGACGTCCACCCACAGTCCTGCGTCGCGGTGCTTCCTCTCCCTCACTCATCACTTTCAAGCACCAAGAATGAATAAACCCATTAAACTCTCCACGACTCTATGTGGACGGATGGTCTATCAGCTTTCTGGTATGTCTGTGTGTACGATGGCAGCCAACAGTGCTCCAAACAAGACGTAATGGTACCCGCTCAACACCAACAATTTCCCAGCCTCAGTTCCAGCCTCTCACAAGCATCGGTCTTGACGTTGAACCACTCTGCTTTACTGACACGAGCCAGACGACCACCGTACATAATGCCCATCATACAGAAATCCACATCATCCCCTCCCCTCATGCTCACCGCAGAAGAACTGCTACAGGTCAAGAACGCGTTGCCCACGTTGACCGCGACGCAGGATGAAATGGCGAGTGCTGTGATAGCACATTTCAAGCAGAAGGGGTACGCATTGCCCAATTCCGATTCTGAAACGGGGACAGGGGACTCTGGAGAGTTGCAGGATGTGGAGAAGTATTCGGCTGACGAGCTTAAGGGCGGAGTAGCGGAGAAGGAGGGGGGGTGCTGTAAACTAGCTAGGCGAGAGCGAGAAGAGTCCATATGCATGGTTGGCTTAAATTTCATAGGAGATGTAACGTACAGTAAGTAAGTCCATTAATTAATACAAGAAAAGTTCTAACAACTATTCAACAAACAAACAAAAAGGAAAGACACGTTCTCCTGATCAGTTATACATTATATCGTAGAGTCCATGAGTGTCGTCAGTAAGTTTCACATCGTACGTGAGATACATAAGTAGTCAAGTTCATCAGGAGTCCCAGTGAAAGAAAAAGATAAGATAGCTTGCTACCCATCGAAAGCGAACAAAGCAATAGCAAAGCAAAGCAACGATAAATACCACCCCATCGTCCAACATCCCAGGTATGCGCACTCTGAGACTAGAATCGACAACTAACCAAGAAGATAGACTAAGACATAGGCATGTTCCTAGGATACACAGGATACGCCAACGAGTCCGTCGAGTCGTTCCTAAACGCCAACGTATGCGGGTTATAATGCTCTTCGTCTACTATTCCTTCTTGTAGCCCTGGTGCGAACGGTGGTGGGCGTGCGTGAGGGAGGAGGGGGGATGCGAAGCTTAGTTGTCTTGGGGACTAGCAAGCGGGAATACGTCAGTACACCATGAAGATAACGATGGAAAAGGAGGTAAGGAGGTAAGGAGGTAAGGATTGAGGATAAGAGAAGAGACTCACGAGGACAAACGGCAAAGAACTCGTCTCCGTCATACCAGTCGGCGTCATCAACCCACTGCTCCCCAACGAAAACTCCGAAGCAGGCGGCCTCCCGCTCGTCATCCTCTCACTGACGCTATTATCCCTCGTAACCGTACTATCCTGCGACGGAACGTTGCGGTGTGTGTGGTGCGGGTGGTGAGGATGGTGAACGGCCATGGTAGTAGGCGGACCAGCAAAACTTGACCCTCCAGTCGCGTGCCGCGAAGTCGACTCCAGGCCTGTCGACTGACGTCTGATGTCTACGAAACTCGGGAGGCTGTCTTGTCGTCGTTGTTGTGGAGGGTCTTGTTGTGTGGACGGACCAGCAGCTCCGTTCCCCGGTGGACTTGAAGTTGCAGTCGTGACGGTGGATTTGTAGGTGCTATACGCAGACGGAGGAGGAGCAGGCGGGAGAGCAGGGTCGTACGGCTCTCCTTCCAAGTCGACCGTCCCCGGCAGGGGACTATGCATAACCCTCACGCGTTTATAGTCCTTCTCCTTCTTCACGCCGGACTGGTACGCCTTCGCCGTAGGCAGGAAGTTGGTGATGGCGGATATCCACGATGTGTTCGTCTTCGCTGATGGTGAGGACAATAAGGAGGTGGCTGACTCTGAGCGGGAGTGTCCTGAGGCGGGTCGGTCGTGGTAGCTACTATTGAGAGTCGTACGGGACGGCGCGTTCAGACGAGATCCAGACAACTCCATGTCCTCGGGCGACATCACGGCGCCCTCGTCGATCGACCAGTTCTCCCTCCGCGACCTCGACCGTACAGTCGGTCTATCCGGCAACAGCCCAAACCACCGTCTTTGTCCACGCAGATGAGAGTCCTGCCACGCCTTTCCTTCTTTCCTTGACGGCTTGGCGTACCGCGAGCTCGAGTTCCGATTACGACGACGGTACCAGAAGAAGAAGACAGTGGCGAGTACGGCGACGGTGAGTCCTACGATAATGGGGACTACGATCTGCACAGTTGTCCATTTTGAACTTCCCGAGGCCGCTGGAGTTTCGTGTGGGTTCAGGTTGATATGCTATAAGATTGCGCAGGACAGGACACTCACTTTGCAGAGCCGCTTCGATATCAAATGTCCCACCCTCGGATAACGCCTGTGTCGCCCATTTTGGTAGAGAGACTCCGAAGTCGGTGGTGGGCTGCGCAGGCGGGGATGAGGTGTTGCTGCAGTTGTAGGTCGATGCCCATTGTTGCCACGACCGAGGACTCTCTCCGTTGCAGTATTGGGCTGCTTGGCGCAGATTGTACGCAGCGAGGTTGCTGTGGGTAATCAAAATCAACGACCAAGGATTTGGACACTACATGATGTACTTACCAATAGCATGCCGTTGCAGATAACGGGTTTTGTGAGGGTTGGCATGGTTCGACGAGAAAACTGTAGAGGTCTCCGGGAGGTCCATAACCTGCGTTGAGCTACAGAACGGAGGAGGTCTATGAGCTGACGAGATATCGAGCACAGCCAGTCACTCACAGCACTGTATTTGCCTGAACACGGCGTAGCAAGATCCTAACATAGCCAGTGTGTTCAGAACAGGGGCGCAAACACAGAAATCTGAACATACCCTTGCAGACAGCCGGGCCGATGCCGTATACACATATCCCGCGACGAGCAGCGAGAGTTCGAACGGTAAGCCGTTCATGTAGCCAGGGACGGGCGGAGTAGTGGTAGAAAGAAGACCGTGAGCGTACGAGAGCAAAGAGGGGAGGTTTGTATAAACGCAAATTTGCCGGGAAAGGACAAGGACGGGAGATGGTGATGGTTCTCTGTTTTCCGTGTACGACGGGGGCAATGCGCGCGACAGTTTGATGACTTCACCGCATGAATATCATGGGAACATTGGTATTCAGATCCTCTAGTTCCCTGTGCCTTGGGACCCTGACGACGGGCTGCTTGAGGTTACTCGACGCACGCAAATGGTGGGCACGAGAGGAGGGGAAGTTACGGAGAAAGGAGAGATGGTCATTGGCTGGCTGTGCCCGACGAACAATAATAGTATTTGCACAGGGATGCGATACATGCAAGACGCCAGAATCCTCCGCAAGTCGTGCCTCCGAGCATCCCGAGGCGTCTTCCGACCACCAAGGGATCAAGCTTACACAGGAGAACGTGCACGGCAGCTCACCTGCTACCGATGGCGGGATGGAAAATCGAAACGGATCACTGGCACTCGCAGGAGACTGGAAGACAGGGGTGGGGGAGCAAACTTCGTCCTCCTCAGTTCTGCTCTCTTTAAACACATCGCTCTCCACAACATGCAATTGAGAGAGAGTTGTGTCTTCCGAACACTAATGAAGAGGGCATCATATCGACGCCCGACATTGCTACTTTTAGAATTTGGTCGGGGCGCATGACGTCGGCGGCTCTCGATCGCTGAACCAACGAGCTTCGTTTTCTCACGATTACTGCCAGGAAACACAAAGGAAACACCAATGCAGTCTATCCTAGTTGCATTCCACAACGAGCTACAGATATATTTACAACAATAATCAAGAGAACAGAGCTAGCGGACAATACATGACGGAATCACGCTAAAATACACAACTGTATGTTACATCTACCTCCGAAAGTTATACGCTCTTCATGGCCATCCACTTATCTTTACACAGATAACTCTGGAGATGTCACACAGCCACATCATACAGACCAAGCTTCCTTCCACGTCGAGATCACGAATACTCTGCCATCGGAATCACTTTTCCTGTACAAACAAAGAAGCAAGCAAGCCCTCGTCAGCACCGCTCGCCTTGCCTGTAGGTAGTAAAAAAGAGTCAAAGAACGTACCGGTATTGTAATACGACGGTGCCCGTTTCCGACGTCCCAGCACCTCGATATCGCCACTATCAAAGAACGAGTATCCAGCTGCACCGAAGGAAGCAAGGCAGAAGGGAAGACACAAGTCAGCTCACAATCCCATCTATCTTCCTCCGTTTAGATTAGATAGATGGCACTCACGCATAGTATCGGTATCATCATAGGCATCATACTCCTGCTCGGGGCTGATCCTCCCGTTGATCGGTCGACCAGTTCTCGAGTCCCGCAGAATACCAGCGTGGTCGACGAACGGCTCTGCGGCGGGGTTCGCAGAGAGGTGGTGTTGGATCAGGAGACGCTGGACGTCTTGGAGGTAGCCTTGTAGGGTATCGAGGAACCGGCGGGTCTGTAGGTGCTTCGACGAGGCGCATCTATCGTATCAACAAACTCAGATAAGTAAGATCCACATCGCATAGATCGAAGAAGAGGAGAAAGAGGAAGAGACGATACGATACGCACACAGACAACCCATCATCCTTAATGATATACCCAATCCCATACCCATCCGCCGCCACAGGCCCGAACCCAAACAGCCTCAACGCCGGATTCCCACAATTCGACGTCGACAAAATCGACGTACTCAACAACCCCCATCCCGGATCCGTAAAGATCTGGGGGAGCGGCGGCTTGCTCCCGCACCCACCGCACTCATTGCCGCTCCCAGAACTCAGGTGGGACGAGGTGCTGGTGGCGGGGGAGATGGGGCGCTCGTCGATGGAGACGTTCTCGCGTTCGCGTTGGAGGAGGCAGTAGAGCGCGTAGAGGTGCCGGTCTTGGCCGAAGCCTTGGCTGCATTCCTTTGTGAGCTTGGTGTGGTTTTGGCAGGCTTTGCGGAGGGCGTTGACTTTGGTTTGGGGTGTTGCTTCTGAGAAGAATGTCTGCAAGGGAAGTGTATTGTAATTAGCTTTTATGTCGCTGGAAGTGGCTAAACGGTGCGTTACCTTTACGAAGTCGACACTCTGGGGCTGCACAGTGCGAATCGCTTCTGTCCTCCCGTGCAAGAATGACTTCGTCATGGCAGGCTCGTAAGTGCATTCAATTCGTCCTAGTATAATATTGGCTTATTAGTATCCTGCAAGATCCGACAGCATTCAAATCCACTCACCATACAACCCATAATACGCCGCCTGAAACGCCATCTGCACAAACGCATCCGGACTAAACCCATGACTCGTAATAAAATTCTTCCCATACCCCTTAAACTCTAACGCCTGACAGTCATTCTGGCAAATCAAGTCGCTCAGCCTCGTCTCCGCGAACCTTATACCCGCTCGAAGTTCCGGGTATAATTGCCATTCGAGCTTCTTGGGCGCGGTGTCGATGAGGTAGGGAGGGGTTTGTGGGACGTATTTGGATTTGTGGGAGTGGGGTGGTTTGTAGGAGCGGGCGTAGGGGGAGAGGGGGGCGTTGAAGAGGGTGGGGGCGGAGGGGTTTATGGAGCGCGCGAGGAGCATGAGGCCTTCGGTGAAGACGTCGGCGGCGAACCTGAGCACGGTGTGCCCGTCCACGCCGGTATGTTCGAAGTTGATACCAGCAGCGCCATCCGCTGTGACGATGATCTGCAGCTTATCGTACCAACGGTTCGTGCAAGTGCCGATCTGGACGCCATTCTTCAAATTGTACGTCCCGCAAAGGAAGTTGTTGCACAGCTCGGCGAGGTTATCGGGGTGGGCGTCGTCCAGACACACGACGAACAGAGCGTTATCGACGACTTCTAGGCAGGACTCGTTGTTTCTGTTCTTGGTGAGTGACTTCCGGAGCGAGGACCAGACTTTGCGGTTCTCTGTTGATAGGACGCCGATGGAGTTGCGTGCGACCTGGATGACGGAACGTGCATCAGTAAAGGGAGAAGACCTTCCTAATATGGGGAGGTGAGGCGTACTTCGTGGACTGGGAGTTGGTCGGCATCTGCGACGATAGCTTGGAGGTTCCGCAGGATCTCGCGCTCAGTGAGCACTGGTCTGTTTTCCTGGTCAAGGACGTCGAACCAATCTATCGAACATGATTAGTTGCCGTTGACAGGTGGATAGAGGTGAGGATAGACATACAGAATTGACCACGACGCAGCACTACAATATGCCGTGCTTCCGGGTGCGTCTCCATTCTGCATCCCCGCTCAGTCGGTATCCGAGCTGTACCAAACAACCGGGTGTATTGATCCATGTCGAGTGGCACGCCTCGCACGGAGTCCGGCTCGAGCTGGCCTGCGCGGAGGTCATGGATAAAGCCTAGAGAAGAGATGATGAGAGCCGCAGCTCGAGGTAGTTGGGAGCCTCGATCTGGTGTTGGGTCGTTTCTTTTGGTAGACGTTAGTCATGTACTGGGAATATACGAGATATGGACGTACTCGAGGACGAAGAAGGGGTTGAGAGCGAGAACGACGGGGTCTGTGTGCGAGAGGTATGACTCATACCTGTTCAACAAGATTAAACATGGCGCGAGAAGTAGCAGTAGTATACAGTGGTGCTCACCAGAAGTCTTCGATGTAGCTATAAGGTGGAAACGATGAGTGATCGTAGGTTGAGCAATAGACTCGTGGGCGTACCTCGCCTTGTTTTCGGCCCACGCAATCAGTCTCTGCTGTATCCGCGGACCGTCATTCTTCAAGAAGTCTTCGACGGCCTTCTTCGTTTCTTCGTGATCCCGCGGATCCTGGAGGCCCTCTAACGCTTGCAAGTACCGCCTGCATGTATCTTCGAGAGGGGGCACGGGGAGTTTGGGGAGCTCGCTCTGGCGCGCGAACGTGCGGTTCTGCAGCCGCGGGGGTTCTGGCTTGAACTTGGTGACTGGGGAGGAGGTCATTGGGGTATTAGGGCGGGGCGATTGGATGAAGTCAGCCTGTGCGACCCTTTCAGTGTATGTATAAATGCGGGGGAGTGCGGGGCATCACCCTGATAATCAAATTCCACGATCAAACTCCGTCAGACTAGCGTCCTCTGTCTCAGGTACAGTGCCAGCCCTGACTGAGCCGAGGCCGAAATGCAAGTACAGTAAGGGAATTGCAGCTTGTAGCAGAGCCTGAGTAGCTCGTGCTTCGTTGTTCAGAAGCGTGAGGACACTCGCAGCAGTCGGCCGTTCGGACAACGAGCGACGAAGAAGCAGGGGGAGTTCATGAATAGACACAACAGACAAGCGCTGCGGGGAATCGTAAAGTGGCTTAGGTTCCGCAGCCCTCCCGAATTTGACGACGAAATTGATTTGAACAAAGCGCGCGTATGATTGGCTGGCTGCTCCTCGCTGCCCAAGTCGCATTCACATCCAGTGTGCGATGACATCTACAGAAAGAGCACTTCATTTCACTTCATGGCCACCTGCTATAGCCGCATGAGAGTTTACCCACTAAATGTCAGACCTTATTGCGACTGAATTGACCTCAAGACGCGTACGTCGAAGCTTGGCAATATTCACATGCGCATTACCCACCCTTGGCGGGACACACTCAGGGGGCCAGTCAAATTCGGCCGTTCCGATTTTGACTGTGCACCCAGATGCTCCTATTCGCCAGGCATGCGGCGATAGAAGGTCATGGGACTTACAACGGGAATCCGGTGGCTCTCATGCATGGTTGATAACAAGAGAACAGAGACTAACAGTGTTTGGGAAGGTACTCTGATTGAATCGTATGGCGAAATGAGCACAGCTTGTGAGATTCTAACCTTCTATGGCCATAAACCTACGTATCAGCCTGAACCTCCTATAAATCGCATCTTCACAAACAATTGACCCACAAGCATACTACAAATTGCGTACTGTATTTGGTTTCCACGACAAGAGACACGCTAAAACGATCTTCATGGCCAGGAGAAAGCATGGTTTAGGCATCCCGCACTTGCCGTAATATGCTACATCCCATCAGCGCAGCGACAATCGCAGCTGGCCACCGGACAAACTTCATGGGCCTTTCGCACATCATCATCCCCGTAGAACCACTCCAGGATATGTGACGAATGTCCACCATGGCGGCACGACTGACAAAACACCAAGGCCTCGTCGATCGTGTCTGATAACGTCTTTAATTAGGCATCGATGATGAGATGAGGAAGCCGACGGACCTTTCGGATGGGAGAGGTTGAGTTCTGCGTTGCGTGCGGAGTCATTCACGATGCTTAATGTCATTAGACATATGGAACAACGCGGCAATGACCGTCCACAGTGGAAGCACGACGTCGCCTACAGCAAGCCACCATCAGCATCATCAGCATCAGTCAGAATCACCAATGGGCCACACCTTTGCGTTATTCGGCCATGGGGGAGTCAGCGCCTTATTGCAGAAGTTACACCTTAGAATGATCTCCGGCTTCGTCCACCTGAACGGTGTCACCTCCCCTTGCTGGATCGCATCGTTCAGGATCCTTCCACGGTCGATATCAAGCTGACATCGGTAGTGGAATAGCTTCCACGAGTCCAGCAGATCACGATACGCATCAAGCCACCTCTCGACGCGCTTGTCACGCGCCCGCGCAGGGTTGAGAACCGCCAGCAAGGCCACAGTTTGTATATCTCCAGAAGTGTCCAGGTACGTCTGGAGAATATCCATCCCCTGTGGCGTCAATCCCGAGACCAACAGAGTTTCAATCTCCCCATGCTGTGCGCCCCGCTGGACGATCCTCCGCAAATACGCAGTCAGCTCCTTGTCGCCCAAGAACTGGAACGCAATCGCCAGTCGTTCTCGCAACGGTATCGTATCCTCCTGCAACACCTCCGACCAGTCGTCGTTGACCGTCAGGTGCGTGAGCATCACCCGAAGGTACGGGTCTTGCAAGCGGATAATCAGCCGCTCGCAGTGCTCTCGGAGCTCCGCGTTCCTCAGTCCACCGCCACCACCAGCACCGGCCGACGGATTGAGAGCCGCAAGCATCCCAGACATCATATGGTGGGACTCATCTGTGCTTCCTTGCCATCAGCTATGACTCCGCCACCGAGAGAAAGCGACAAAACACGCGGAAGAGTGAATCGTCGATCACGCACCTTTGCTTCGCATCAAGAGGTCGATCGCCGCTTTGAACTTCCTCGTGAATACCAACCAACAGGCCGCCTGAGAGTACTTGTGCTCTTTCTCCCAGCGTTTTACCGCGCTATTCAGGTTCTCCTCGGCCAAACTCCATCCGCAGAGGTCCAGCGCCAGTCTACGTTGTGCGGGCTTGTTCGTCGACACGGCTGGTTTCCACGCCGTGCGTTCCGGGTCGTTCTCGTTGAGCAAAGTTGCCACGACGTTAGAAAAGTCTTCCGAGGGACCGTCTCCTAGGCTCCGAGAGTTTCTGTTATCTGGTTGTCTTGATCGTGATCTCGGATGCTGGGCTTCAGAGAGAAGAGAGGATAGCGAGGTTTGAGAGGTTTCTAGGAGGAGACTTCGCTGTTGGATTCGTGGTGTCGGATGCGGTGCGGTAATCTGCGGTCGGGTCGGCCGGAACCCTTCCCATATCCCTAAAATGCCTTGATACGAGAAGTTGTAACCCTCGAGCAGGGAAGAATGAACCGAGAGAAGGCTTTGGGAGTCTGCATGTGCCATCACGAGTAAGAAACACAGCGACAGATACGAAAACTCACGGTCAATCCACATCCATATCTGCGACAAAGTCGAATCAGACCCTACGTCGAACACGACCGACGAATTATGCATTGGCTAATGCGCGACAAAAACACATCAGCAACTTTCACAGATCAAGAGACTGTTCAAAGTAACGTACGTTGACAAGACCATATCCTTGCACGACTCTCTTGCGCATTACCATTGATATGTCGGTCTCGACGGTATGTTGAACCGAGCTTTCCAATTGTCCCCGATATCGTCTCGTCAGACTCTTATGTCGACCTTTCGACCCAGTATCACTTCGGCCAGGGGAAGGAGAAGCTAGATTGCGCTGCGTGACGCCGGTATGATCGAACAACCTGTTCTTCAATGCGACGGGGCTGAGCGCACGACTTCGAGTGCCAGGTCGAGTAGCACTGAGGTTCGCTACACCTCGAGCGGCGCCACCTAAAGCGGGAAACCCGTCTTCGTCTCCCCGACCGAACATAGCTGGGGAAGGTGCACCATGCCTTCCACGTACAGGGATTTCTTCGTGTAGGAGAGGTTTTTGGATAGATCGCGGGGTCGCGGAAGGGTACGAGTTTGTTGTGAGTTCCCAAGGCTCCGGAGGAGGCTCTGGCTCGTGTAGACCAGGGATGACAGTATAGGAGCGTCCGAGGCCAATTGCGAGGTCTCCTCGAGCACTCCACGGGGTGTGAGTGGCGGTGTCATGTACGGCGTATAGCTCTAAGTCGCCTTCTTTCGTTACGACCATGACGTTGGTAGTTAACGTCGTTTCTGCGTTCAGTGGAGGAACCAGAGCAAACGAAGCGACCGTTCGACTAAAGTACTTGGCTAGGAAGGCACGTCAGCAGGTACTGCTGTGAGAAAGCGGATTGCGTACTTCTCTTCGTACCGGCCAGGACAACCTGAGACCGCGAAATGTCTCCAGCATCTTGTGGTGCTGGCAAAGGTGACATTTGCCCACTACCAGAACCCGACCACTGCAGTATATTCGACGGATTCGCCCAGGACAGCCTTGGTGCTCGACGCGATTGAGTCGAATCTCGCGAGCGGCTTCTTTCGGGAGTGCGGTCTACGACATCGAACTGTTGAAGGTCCCAAAATCGGACATTGTTCGCGTCTCGTTCGAGAGTGGCCAGTACTCCCCGTCGTGTAGGCGAAAATTCGATGTTGACAAACGTAGAGTTAGGACGAGCCTTCGCACCGTCCGCGGAGGCGTCCTTCTCGGTGAAAGTGAGGAGCGGATGCGACATCTTCCGACCATCCCATATCGACACGACGCCGTCGCCAAAGCAGCCAATCCCATAGGGGTCGTACGGGTCCGTCGCAATGCCTTGTACTTTGCTAGACGCTGTTTGAACTGCAGGCTGGGGCGTCCGTAGGTCATACAGGCGTAACGACCTGTTTGAGATACCGGCAAGCAAGAGAGTGGTAGACTGGGGGAGGAACGCTAGGGACGTGACAGTATCATTATGAGCATGCTGTTGGAGAATTCGCCCATCGTGTTTAGGTGCGGGCTCTGCACGGGCTATAGTGGGTTCAGGCCTTGAGGAACCGTCGGATAGAGGCACGTTGAACGTTAGTTGGCTTGTACCGGAGGATCTGATCGACAGACTTGGTGCTGCAGAGACGATATCCCATACCACAAGACCGTAGTCCCCTCGAGCCTTCTCCAAGCCCACCGCCAGGTAGTTGTGATCCGCGTTACAGAAGGCCAAGGCGTTACAAGAGCGGGTGTTCTTGACATTGAGAGAAACCAGTGGTTTCGCCCATGATTGACTGTTGGCAGATCTGGTCCCTTCAAGCCGAGTTAACTCGACTTTCCCCGTGTTCAAGCCCACAGCGATGAGATCATCATAGGAGGGGTCGGGAGACCAGGCCATGCACTATTCCCAATGTAAATCATGAACAGCGTGAGGCGAGCGAACTTCGACTGTGCGATACCTTCATCGAGGTGGCGTCCTGGATATGACTGGAGGTAACATGCTTGATCTCAGACGACTCCGAGAGCCACTGGTACAGAGTGACTTGAGACGGGTTGCCGACGATGAATCGGTTGTTCAACCGAGGATGCCACTGAACACGCCGCTCAAAGTTTGTGGCCATACTAACCTGAGCTTATTAATCAAATAAGTATCAGTTTAACAGAGGCCATACGTTGCCGTTAAGAATGATAGGGTGCGGTGCGTTCGAGCTGACGGTGGCAGCTTGAAAGAAGGAGGAATAGCGTGACGCGGAATATGGGTGACGGTGGTAACAGCGCGTTATGTCACACAGCGTCGGACAAACTACTCTACTCGACTCTTGCTCGACGTCGGCTTCACCTTCTCGTGGGTCGGATATACAAGAACTCGACAAGGTATTTACGTCAGCACCACTTCCTATGTCCCTTCTTAATAATATGATACCCCATTACAGTGCAATGTATTCTCTCTCCGATCCCGTCGTAATCTCTCAACACTCTGCTATCGACGACCAGATCGTCGAACTGCAGAAGGCCGTGAGCGAGCTACGCTACAAAAGAAACGATCTCCTTCCTGTATCAGTGTTGTGCCCAGAGGTCTTGCTGCATATCCTTGAGTTCGCGGCACAGGAGCCTCCAGGTGGACGCGATGGCCCACTGCGTCGTCTTCGGCTATCGCATGTCTGCCGTCGTTGGCGAGATATTCTACTCGCGGCGTCGAGTTTCTGGTCAGATATTCGTCCCGCTGCTATTTATCAGGAGGCATTGTGGGAGTGCTTTCTCGGGCGTTCTCGTTCGGCTCCAATTCATCTTCAAGTTCTCACCACATCCTACAACGCTGCTCCTCACTTCGTGGAAAAATTTCTTGACAAACTTGAATATAGTCAGCGGCTTACCTCACTCTCTCTATCGCTAATTTATGGGAGGGAAACCAAGGATATTTGGAATGCCCTAGAAGCACACCGGCCACCGCTTGCCCACTTGGAAATTGTAGGAGATTTCTTCCCTACGACGGCCACTTCTCAATACTGCCGTAAATTATCAACCCTCTTTCCATTGCTGCGCTCTTTGAAGGTCTATGAGAACAGCTCGGCTGTTGAACCACTTGAATTTCCGGATTGGGCACTTCCGCACACTCTCACCAGCCTTGACATGACGTACCAAAGTGTGGTCAAGTCCTCATGGACTGCGATTCTGGAAGCCCTACGTCCCTTGCAGAATCTCCGGCTACTGCACCTGCGAAAGGCTGTGGCATCTCTTCCGCCCAATCGCAGCGACATGCCTGTTTCCAGCCACATTCCATCCGATAAATACCCTCTTGTGTTGCCTCACTTGCAGTCGCTAACGCTCAAGAGTTCCGGCGAATCAAATATCCAGCTTCTACAGTCCATGGTTCTACCCGCGCTTACACTGGTAGATGTTGACCTAGGTGTTGAGAACCTCGACACGCACGCTGCATCTATCCTTCACGGCAATATACTCCCACCCTTAAGCAAGGCTCTCCTATCGTTGCAGTATCCGCGAAGCGCAAAGGCTGTCTTACTACGGCAAATAGCCGACACCACCCGTGGATATGCACTAGCTCATGAACGGCTCCGCTTCAACTGGTCGACAAACTTTGTCTGCGAAGAGGATTATATGGATCCCGCTTTCCCTATATGCAACTTCGAGCGTTATACTCCTCACTCTACTCTCACCCTTTCCATACTACAGACCAACGTCATGAGCGGGGCTAGGGGTAGGATGCAGAGAAACCTCGACGAGGTGTACAGTCGAGGTATCTCTGGCCTGGAGGGCGTCAAGATATTCATTTGTGAAATTCCAGTCTTCGACCTGGGCGTAATATTCCCAAAAACCATCCGAGCAATGTCTGACCTTCGCATTCTTTGTTTCTACAATCTCGCTCTCGCTTTCAACGACCTCCCCGCCGTATTCGCTAAGACCCACGATGGCCAAGGACCCCTCCCTCATCTGCACACGCTACAACTTTCCTTCACTAAAATCACGCCCGAGAGTTTGGAAGTTTTGGTCTCCATTCTCCTTACCAGACAGACTGCTGGTATGAACCGCCTGCGGTTAATATTCGTAGAATGCTTTTCGTGCACGGTACCACTAGCGACCCTTTGCGAACGGCTGAATCCACTAGCAAACGTGCAAATTATGAAGGCGGACGGCAGTGACAATCTCGATTCGGAATGGTTAGTAGAAGACTCGGACGAAGATGACGACAGCTCGGACGAAGATAACTCCA
This sequence comes from Irpex lacteus, assembly GCA_001986395.2. Taxonomy (NCBI): domain Eukaryota; kingdom Fungi; phylum Basidiomycota; class Agaricomycetes; order Polyporales; family Irpicaceae; genus Irpex; species Irpex lacteus. The sequence goes on along the minus strand of MQVO02000015.1, from coordinate 839,955 downwards.
GCAGGGACTCGGATGAAAATACGGATGACCTGGATAATTATGAGGTTACCTTTGACGATTTGAACACTGAGGGTGATATTTGGGACTGGTAGTATTGTTGCGATTCCCTAGGGTCATAGTAGCCGAGCCTGGGAGTCAATCTAACTTCAAGAATGCTTACTGATGGAGATAGGGAGGGTAATGGGGTACGACTCGACAGACGGCATGGATGATTACTTATGAGGTCACTTTCGAGGATTTGGATTTGGATACCGACGGAGATATTTGGGCTTGGTAGCATGTCTAGGTCGAAGTCTCTTTTTATACTGTAACTGGCGTGCAACTACGATCGAAGATACTAACGAGATGCAGAAAATGACAGGAGCGAGGGTAAGTATTAGGGTGCAGCCGTGCGTGAGCGTCAAATCGCCCAATGAGGAAGTTTGAGCCACGATGTCATGCAGGAGCCGTCGGGTTTGCCAGAACCCGTGGCTGCTCGCACAGCAGTATCTAGCCTCCACCCTGAGTACTTATTGTTCAAGGCCCTTCCGAGCCGTGTGTTGTGGAAAGTACTTACGCTGTCACGCTCGTCACGTGCTCGTGGTTGTGACAAGCGCATCAGTATCCGTCACGGGTAGCGCTACTTTCAGGTCACCACCACCACTTACCAATCGCAAGGAGCCTGTCTTCATTCACCCCTTCCTTGATTGAAGGCGGGTATATGATGCTTTGTATCGGCGAGGGCTGTGTATTACCCTGTCGTTTTCTCAAACGGTCTCATGCAGCACACCCATCACTCCGTTGTCAACATACCCTCGGGCTATCCTAAGTTCGATTGTATATGGTTGTCTCACACAATCATGGCCAACTGTGTATCAAATTCAAGATCCTTCGGCCGGTCAGCTGAGATTTAAATTTTTGTCCTTTGTGAAGCTGCAGACTCTCTGGTGACGCGGTCTACAAGTATGCCTGTTGTTCCGGAAGTGAGTTTTCACACTGGCGACGGGCTTGATTGCACTTACTCTTATCAACTCCAGGTACTTTGTATGCGAAGTACGGAACGGACCGCATGTACAGTAATCGTCTTTCTTATGCTACAACGAAGGGTCTCCATTGACAGCTTCAGCGAAAGCATCCGCCCTCCGGAACGGAATGGCGTGTACATGCGGTGGGATCGGTACGTATGTGCGTGTGTGTTTTCGAAGTTCGGGTTCAGAATCTATTGGACGTTTGCTTCTCGGGATCAAGCTCGGAAACAACTGTAACAGATTTTCGCAGGACTCTTCCCTATTTGGTCGCGCAGCGTAGGATTCTCAAAGTCCGAACGCTGCCTTGCATGGACTTGATTCGCTTTCCCAATCCAGAGGAAAAGGGGATCTTACGTCGACTTACTACCTGAAGACATCGCACTTTCGAGGTTCATCCGTGTCGACTTCTATCCTCCTGAGATCCACAATTAACCGTTGGTATTGCCGTTTTCATACGTCACTCGCTTTTCCTCAACCAACCGAGCATGGTATTGACTCGAGCTTCCTACGAAGACATGAACAACGCGGCCCACGTCGTTATCGATTCGCAATACCACGCACCCTGGCTAGGCGTACCCACCCAAGAGACTTCTCGCGATGTTAAGCCGCACGAGATTCTTATTGCTTACGGACATTCCGGAACCCTCTTATAGGACGGCTCTTCTAAGAGTGAACCCCTTATACCTTCGCCAGCCGTAGGCATTACTCCCGTCTCCCCTTGCTCGTAACATCCCAAGTAATCCCACCGATATGGGTGGTCCAGCTGCAGTTGCTTCCGAAGGTGGTGTGCAAGGCTTCGTACACTTGATCGACACCTCGAAACCATGGTGGAAGAACAGGCGGATATTGGCTCTGAATGGATGGATCTTCCTTCTGTGCGTATGCACATTTCTTTTACTTTTATATTGTCTCGCTCATGATGTTCTCTGTGTAGTCTCATCACGTCTATGACAAATGGCTATGATGGTACAGTCTAAGTTCAGCGTTGCAGAGGCACGGATATACTAACCATAGCTAACTTATAGGAAGTATGATGAGTAAGTATATTCTATTCAACGATAACCATCCCCTATACTCAGTAATATTATAGACGGTCTCCAATCTTTGACCCAGTGGAAATCGGCATTCAACTATCCAACGGACGGCATGGTGCGACTTTTGTATCTATACTGCCTTGAGCCTGACATCTGACCTGTGCGGTGCTTCAGTTGGGTCTTCTTAACGCTATTCAGAACATTGGTTGCCTCGCAGCCTACCCCTTCTCTCCGTACGTATCAGACGGACTAGGCAGACGAACGGCCGTTGCCCTCGGTGCATGTATCATGTGTGGTGCAACCATCCTTCAGACGGCCTCCAACTCCGTTGGCATGTTTATTGGCGCACGGTACGTTCGCTGCTCTGCTAATGCAGAACGCCATCTAATATGATACGCTGTAGTTTCCTCATTGGCTTTGGACTCACCTTTGCCGCTTCTGCTGCCCCTGTACTCGTCACTGAACTCGCATACCCGGCGCAGCGTGGGCCGGTGACATCACTGTATAATACGCTTTGGTACGTTTTTCGTGACAATGGATGTCTATCAAGTGCTCATCCAAATTCAGGTTCCTCGGAAGCATTGTGTAAGCCTGAATTCTCCTAACGTAGTCACGCTAACTGACTTTCTTATGACATGCACATTCCAGTGCTGCTTGGACGGTATGTCTACAGGGATATCTCGATATTACTCAAGTGAAAGCTGATGCGACGCTCTTGCAGACCTTCGGAACATTCCATATCCCAGATAGCTGGTCATGGCGGATACCGTCGGCGTTACAGGCCCTTCCCTCTGTCCTCCAAGTATGCCTCATCTGGATGGTCCCAGAGTCACCTCGTTGGTTATTCTCAAAGGGCAGGTAAGGTCCCACATTTACACATCACGGCACGAACCGCTCTTATTTATTGCATAGGGAGGAAGAAGCTCGTAAGATTCTGGCGTACTATCACGGCAATGGCGACAGGTATTACTCTCTGACAATATAGCGCAGACCAGACAGCTAAATTACCTCCTCAGCAACCACCCACTGGTCGAGTACGAGTTCGAAGAAATCCGCACAGCTATCGCCCGTGACAGGGAGGCCGAGAACGTTGGATGGTTGACGTTAGTCAAGACTCCGGGTAACCGGCGCAGATTGAGGATCATGATCGCCATTGCTTTCTTCTCTCAGTGGTCCGGTAATAACTTGATGTAAGTACTTTCACCTATCTACTACGGCTGCCTTACGTCGTATTGATCATCTTCTACAGATCATATTGTAAGCTCTTCCGCTCGCGGTACGCTGCTATCTGCTGACGTTACGCTTCAGACATGAACAAGACTCTCACTGCCATTGGAGGTATGCTCATTGCAATTCGAGACAAGCTAAGTCACTAATACCTCCATAGTGACCGATCCTACTACTCAACTTCTCATCGTGAGTTGTATGACATGCTTTAACCGAACGTACCTGACCTGCGGGATAGAACGGTCTTTTGAACATCTTCAACCTCATCATGGCACTCACAGGCGGTCTTCTCTGCGACCGTGTTGGACGTCGGCCTCTGTTCGTCCTGTCCACAGTAGGTGAGTGCTGCACACGCAAAGTCAAAGCATACGGTGTTGACCAATGTCTTTGCAGGGATGTTTATCTTCTGGACGCTTCAGACCGTATGCTTCGCATTGTACTCTGAACATGGTAACCTCGCGGCTGCACATACGTTCATTGCTATGATCTGTAAGTGATCTTGCGTTGTGTGAGCTACCCTTTATTTACTGATTACGATTTTATACTAGTCCTTTACTATGCGTTTTGTGAGTACAAGATACCTTGTCAAATGTAGTCGTACCTCTGACTATTCCCGCTTTACAGATGATGTACGTCAGCCATATACCTTTATGATGGCAATGTGGTCTAACTTCCCTCCAAGATCGCGTTTACCCCCCTGATTGTCATGTGCGTGGCTTTTCTCAGATATTGATGCCTCAACTGATAACATACTATCAGTTATAACATCGAAATTCTACCTTTCTCTATCCGTGCGAAGGGGTTCACTGTCTACAGCTTCACAGTCACACTTTCCCTCATTTTCAACCAGTGAGTGACATCTCACCATCTTTTCCAAAATTAACACACAACTCACTACGCGCAGATATGTCAATCCGATCGCACTCGCTGCGTAAGTGAATCCAGAACTCTCCTGGTAAAATAGGTTCAGATCTAACGTCTGCTTGATATTAGCTTGGGCTGGAAGTACTACGTGAGTCATGAAATTTAATCCTCTAAGGCTCAATATATCTCACCGTCTTGTTATTCAGCTCGTGTATATTTGCTGGCTAGCCTTCGAAGTCGTCTTTATCTTCCGCTATCTTGTTGAAACCAAGGGTGTAAGTTATCCATCGAAGTCGTACACAAGTGTTCGCAAACTGATTAAACTCTGACAGCTAACATTGGAAGAGACTTCTGCGTATGTCGTATACCCAATGTATTCAGACTACATTACTAACCTCCTTTCAGGCTGTTCGACGGCCCAGAGGCAGCCGCTCAATTATCTGAAGACGTGACACGAGAGATTGCCATTAATGCAGCGAACGATGGCCAATCCGAAAAGGAAAAGGGTTCCGAGAACATCATCGAAGAAGTTAGAGCAAACTGAAAGCGATAACCAATCGCCCCTCTTACCAGCTGAAGAAGTGCGTTTATAATTGTCTGCTCCCAGTGATGACTGCTTGACTGGACGTTAGCTAGGTCTGTAGATTCATCCATGTACAATTCATTTCAACTGCTCCGTCTTTTCAATTGTGTACATTATCATGACGCGATCCTCCACGAAGTTTGCGAAATTGTACCAACAGCACAGCTTACGTCTGTCGGAACACGCCATTGTCCTGATCGAGCATCATTATAGCAGGTTTCGTTATTCACAATAGTGAGGTAAATCGTATTTGTGACAACAAGCTCATCTGTTTGAGTCTACTATACAGCGTACTGGTACAATTCAGAGGAAGCGATGCAAGACTTCAAGGAGACTTTGTGTTACAGGTTAGAAAGACATATCACCGAACTCTTTGCGCAATTGCGGCAGTTTACTCTTTCTGACTGCCCATGGGCTTTACTACATCTGCGCCCTCTTCAACGACACATTCTCCCTGGCAACCTCATCTTTCTCCAGAGCAGTACCGTCTTCAACACCCTTCCTGGCCCGCGCCTGTTCGACCTCCTTGATTCTCGCGCTCATCTCAGAGCCGAGGTCCTCTGGAGGTACGACTTTCAGCAAGGCTTTGATGATACTATCGCCGAAGAACGAGGAAAGCGTATCATGGCCTTCCGAGGAATCATCGCTCTGTACGCTTGGAAGTGTGGTGCCGCGGTCGATCGCGGTGATTTGGAGAAGGCACCGCTTGGCCACGTCAACGTCCTTCTCGAAACTCGTTTTCGGCGGTGGAAGAGGCTCGTCATCGACATTGCTAGTACAGTCCGCATTGTCAACTTGAACCTGATCCGCCCCATTAGTCGCGTTCAAACCAGCCTTTGACTCTGGCGACTCTGGCTCCTTCTCAGATTTGGATTCGTCGCCCGCCTTGCTCGAGGTCTCCATATCATCGCCGCTACTTTCCTGCGTCGCATTCTGGACAACTGTATCAGATTCAGTAGTCACAGCCTCATCGCCCGCTTGTTCAACCCGCTTAGACTCGAGATGCATTTCAACAGCATGGTCGACGCTGTCCGCCACAGTGGTAGTCAAATCATCGAGAGCCTCCTTGAACACCTTCTCAGACTCACTGTCCTTCTCCGGGAGCAAGCCTCGTTTCTGGAGCTCCTGCACACCCTCTAGGACAAGGAGATACGTCTTCGTCACGTGCAGTCGAACGAATCTGTCCCAATTGTTGTCCGTGTGCTCAGGATGTGTGAACTGCTGCCATTGGAGAGAGGCGCCAATGTTCGAGAGGATGTTACGGCGGACGACAGCAGTTGAAGTAACAAAAGCGTCGATGTACAGACGACCAGCAGACTTGACGAGGACTTCGCTTTGATCGTTGGTCAAGCCAGAGGCATAGCACATGAAGATGGAGGTGTTCCTTCCCTGAGCGAGCAGCAAGCCCGTCATCTTTACCATCCGATCGTGCAAATTATTGATATCCCTGTTCGGCTCTTCGGATGAGAGGACGTCGTCGATGAATAGAAGACTTTCGAAAAGGTCGACGATGTGATGATACCAGTACATCGAGGAGTATAAGTCGTCAGTGAGACGCTTCATGACAAGAGATGCCACCAATTGAAGGCAGATGGACGGAATCTTCGAGCTATACCCTTCAAGCACGGCCAGCAGGTCCTGACTAAAGTAATTCTTCAACAGCTGCTGTGGACCAAAGCAGCGACGTAGAAGGGCGGAAAGGCAAGGGGCGCAGTTTTGCGTCGGAATCATCTTCATAACTCCTTGTATTCTGTCAAAAATGAAGGAGAAATGATCTGCGGTAACCTCTGCAGACGTCGACCCGTTGACCAGAGAGGAGACAATTATATCAAAAGATGCCTCCGCGCGATCCTCATTCATGAGTTTCTCCAACATTGCGTTCGCGCGAGCAGAGAGAGCATAGGGAGAGTCCGAAAAGACGATGCACAAAGCTTCTTTCATCCACGAAGACCATTCGATCGCCTTACTATCGTTTGCTCCAGTCTGGCGCAGGAACTCGTCCTGAAGGAGATCGGCGACGTTATCGAGGATTGTACAGTAGGCGGAGTTGGGAACGGAACGCAGATTCTTGGCCGCGACAGGTGTGGCAAGCTTCTCGTAGCCTCGCACGTCGTGTGTAGATGGTGGATGTGCGGAGTATATGACTTTCTGCACGAAGGAGAGAAGGTTTTCCGGAGTAGCACCATTCTCTTTGAGAGCATCCCACATGATGTTTAATATGTGAGCCTCTCGCCGCTTGGAATATATGGCAACAAATACGTCAATGTCGGCTTCTTCGCATCCAGAGACACCGGTAGAGCTGCTGTAGCTATAGCCCGCCTCTAAGGCACCAGCGGTTTTGGCAGGCAGAAATGAGCCACTCGCGGTGGAGAGAGATCGGTAGAGAGAGGTGCGAATGTGAGAAGCAATGGGCTCTGTGAAAGGAAGTTTGTATGGGCATTGAGGATGCAGGATAGGGGATACGACGACCAATGCAAATAAGGTGGCCCAGCTAGCTGCAATTGAAATCGCGGTGTAACTGGCTGCCCGATTGACATCGAACGTAAGGATACAGAGTCCAGCGAAGAAGAGAGCCATAGAGATCTGGGCGCCGAATGGCAGGATGGTGACTAGTTCAACGACACCCCAGTCCGCCCGCCGTGTATGCCTAGTTCGAAGTTCAGCCTGCGGGGATGAGCTGTTCGGCCGGACGAGTTCATAAAGCCATTGCTTCAAAAGGAAACCAAGTGATACGCCGAGGATGCTGATGCCGAGGCTCGCGGTCCACAAGGTATTCACATACGAGGCCGAGTGCGATGGGAGATGAGAAGTTAGGACAGGAGCGATGCGAGAACGATCGGATTGGCTTTGGGCAGCCATCTGGCTGAGTAGTTCTACCGTCATAGCAGCATAGTTTGGTTGCAACGTCCTGAACGAGTCCACAAGTAACACAGAGGTGACGATCGAGAATAGACCAGACTATGGCCAGAGTTGTGAGCTCAATCTGCACGGTGGTCACAGATATACAAAAGATACGCACGAAGGTTATGTAAGTATTTAGTTTCTCTTGACAACGCTCGATCTGGGTTTCGTCCTCCTCTCTGACAATACGCACGAGACTTGCCCAACTCGATTCATCCCCGACATGGGGGCGAATTCGCCAAGGGATGCTTCCCTAATATAGAGCCTTGTCAAGATTACCGTCACGGCGTTGTGGCGAGAACTTACCGGGATTGGGGGTGGAGGGGGTGGTAGGGGAGGAGGCTCGACGTCGACAGGCATTGTCACGGTCACTTTAGGATGAGGTCAAATGGGGCAATGAGACTGGACCCGATGGGTTATCGTTCGCAGTGTATCCACTTATAAGTACTTAGTGCGATGGAAGACCCTCAGGCTCGCGTGACTCGACGAATGTTCGAATTTCAAAGATTACTTTCCCAAGCGGCTGTCAGAGATGTACTTGGTTGGCTAAGAGTGGGTATAATCAGACGAAAAGCACCGCCCACTACTACCTCGAGGCTGGGCGGAGTTACAGAGATAGAAGTTGATTTCCATCTGGACGCCGAAGTGACAGACGCGGCACACTAGTAGAACGAAGTTCAAGATGACTCTGATGTTGGCTGTACATTGGCTGTACAGTATAATCTGCGAGCGACACTGACATGGCGTCATAGTATTATGCTAAGTCCGACATAAGCGTACATTAACGGTCTTGAAGTTCGGTAATGTGGTTGGGAGAGATCCAATAGATTTCCAGATATCCAGAGTGAAATACAAGTATTGAATGCGACGTGGGGCGTAATAGTCATGTGCGTGTCGAAGCTTTGTACGTAAATGACGGATGAATCGTCATTGCCGGTCAGTATTCGAGCGTTCCGTTAGTAGACGTTACGTAGGGGAGGGAGACTCAGGCGGCGGTGTCGTCGAGGGTGAACATATCGACTGGTGGTCAGGGTTGGCGGTGTTGGTGGGAGAAGGTGGGAGGACGTCATTGTGGTCATTGTCAGAGACACCGTTCACGGCGATCTCCAAGCTGTCTTTAACAGAGTCGTTGTCGTTATCGACGTTTGGTTTATCGTCGCCGGACTGAGAAGAGGGACTTCTGCTACGCGGGCGTCGCTTTGAGTGTGATGAACGCCGCGAGCTCTTGTGCGATCCGGCGGAAGAGTCATTGTGAGCATTGTCGCCGTGTTTGTCGGTAAGTCTTATACGACGAATACGATGATTGAAGGTTGTTTCCTCACGAGGCAAGAAGTGGGCAACTCGTTCGATCCAGTAATCCGGGAAGATAGTATCGTTTAGAGGGAAATTATCTGCCCACTCGGCGAACGCTTCTTCGTCCTGGCCATCCGGCGGGCAAGAAACATCCAGCTCGTTGATAAGCTCTAAGCATCGTCTGGCCGTATCCGGATGGGACGGTATATGCCTGCTGACGACTGTTTGCAGCGCTCCATCTAGTGTCCACCATAGCTGGCTGAAATGATAGTCCTCGGGGAGGGGCGAGTCCCGCTCTCTCAAGGTCTTTATCAAACGAAGCGTGAGTTCGCATACTTCCAGAGGGTCCATACGAAGTCCACGATCCCACTGGTTGTCCATTTCCTCGGGATGTTCCCGCCATTGCCAATCGACCGAATTCCTGAAATTCAACATAATCGTACGACGTTCTGCAAGACATGTCAAAATGAAAACGAAATCTGATCGTTAATTAGACTTTAACCCACCGGCAGGATTAGACACCATGATAGCATCGATAAACAGATTCTGTGCGTCTTCTCGCAATGTCCTGTTGGCTTCATTCATACCTAACGCCCATCGACAGTAGATAGCGGTGTTTCTTGACTGGATGAGGATAGTTTGGACGAGTTTAACGATAGTGTCGCGCCAGGAAGCCTTCGAGGATAACTCGATAATGAGTTCAAGTTCGTCGCACAGATACTGGAACCAATACATTTCCGGCTTCATCTCATTCGTCAAGCAGAAGATGAGCAGGTCGACCAGGTGTTGCAGATGGTGGGCGGGTATCTCCGGGTGATCACGGACGATGTCCAGAAGCCTCTCATGAGGAGTGGCCTCTTCCATGCAGAAATATTGCCGCATGAGCATGGTCACAGCTTCAAGCATGTCCTCGCCCTTGATGAGTATGAGCGCTCCCCTCAGCCTCTCCAGAACGTGTGGGAAGGTGTTGGAGTCCGGGACGCGCGAGTGGATGATATCGAATAGCGTAATATATCGAAGACTGTCGGCAAGGAGTAATGAGAGGACTTGATTTACGGCCGTGGGTGCTGGGCAACTCGTCTCAGACAGGAGAATGTATATGCAATCCTTCATCCATGGAGTCCACTCGATGACTTTAGTGATGTTGGTGGGAGACTGACGGATGATTTCGTTCCTGAGAATCTCCGCTACCATAGACATGATCGATGTCACCGTCTGTTTGGGGAGGCGCTTCAGGTCGAGGAATACGTTTGAAGGGATCGCGCTAACGTCACGTTGCAAACGATGGCTGATGATCTTCAGAACGAACGTTACAGAGTCGGTCGGGTCCAGCTGAGTCTGCTGCAAAGCATCCCACATCACGCTCAGTAACTGCTCGTCAGACTGAATAGAGTCCACAGCTATGAGAACATCCACGTCGTTGTTGTCGGTGAGAACGGCGTCTTCTTCATCGTAAGACAGAATTTCGTAAGTCCATTTGGTAGGAATGTGCGTGAAGGAGACGGTGGTGCGATCTGAGACGTCCTTCGCCCACAAGATCGTCCGGAAGATCAGCTTTCGCATAGTCTTCGTCACCGACTTGAGAAGCGGCATCTTGTATGGACAACGTGGTGATAGAGCAGGTGCGAAGGCGGCAGCGCAAAACAGGAAGCCCCAGCCAGCCACGAGCGGAAGGGTAGTGTGTCCAATAGTTTCGTGAATGTCGGCAGTAAAGAAGCAGAGTCCGATAAGAAACAATCCGAGGGAGAGTTGGAGGAGGAGAGGTAGCACGGCCGCGATTTCGAATACTTTCCAGTGACCCAGTCCGGGATTTCGGAAATGCCGAATGCGAAGACGGGCCTGCGGCGACGTGTATTCCCCCGAGAGGTATTCCCGCAACCACTGTTTGACCAGGATGGAGAACGATGCGCTCACGAGACTGAGCGTCAAACTCGCAAACCAAAGGACATTGACTCGAATCGCGTTCACAGAGGGCGTGAACACGGGTATAGTCTGCATGGGCTGGGCTGTTGAGTTGACGAATCCATTGTTCAGGCTATACGATTGTGTTTGCGACGCGAGCTGTTGCATGAGGAGTATCATGACCTGAGTCGGGTCTTGAGTGAGACTTTGATAGGACTCAACGAGGAACGCCGTCATGACACCGGAGAATAGACCAGCCTGTCTCGAAGCATCAGTATATTTGGAAGAGTAGAGGATGAGAATGTAAACTCACAAACACGAGAATGGTATCGATATCCTCTTTATAATCCTGAATCTTTTGATCATCGACCTCCCGGACGATCCTCGCCATGGCTGCCCAGCCTGTTCCAACTGTAGGATAGATACTGTTGCCATATTGAGCGGCTAGAGCAGGATATATCTCCGGGACCTCTGGAGGGGGCGCGTCTTCGGCTGTAACGGGAGGTGCGTCGTTGTTCTCTTCGGTCTCCCTGTTGTGAACAGACACTTCCTCCGGATCTGGCTCTGGCTGGTAACTGGATTTGTGTTCGACGTCTTCCGTAGTCGATCCCATGCAGAATAGCTGGGTGGATGCAAAATGAGTACAAGCTGATGAAGAGGAAAAGGTCCACGCACGTATGGGGAGGTAAGGAGCGATGGGCAGGAAGGCTTCGTCCGTTGCACTTAGCTTGCTTATGTGCTGTTTGTACACGTCCCTACAGCGGGCGTTCGCCACAAGGCTCGTGGCTCTTGTGGCAAACGCCCATATATCAAGATGACATTGATGAGACCATCAATGTTTAGAACGTCTGAATTCCGCCAATCCCGGAGCTGTGCAACGTGTCACAGCTGTTCGAGCCAACCCTGCATGCAATGCAGCACTCCGCAAAGTCTGAAGAGGTCGAGACCCAACGCTGTACTGTCTTGTACTTACCATGGAAGATGACCGCAACATACCGAGAGGCAGCCACCGACAGTCCATCGTAATCGTGTGACGCTACGGCCGGATGCAATTGCCACAACGCAGCAGTTTGAAGAGCTTCATGGTTGTTGTTTTGGATCGCATAGGATATGCATTGTTCGGGTTACATGGAGACGTTGTCAACCTACTGCGCCGAGTATCGCTGATAAGTGAAGTGGTAAGGAGATGAAGTCATCAGCGCACTCTACTTACGGGGATAGCGAAAGTGCGAGCGCTTGCCGTCGAGGTTCGTCGTCGATAGAGCGATGTAAAGATCTTCATCTCCTACTTCTAGCTCAGGCACTACCACATGTACCGGTGCTACATCCGGTGAGGTAGACCATACCTTTACCGTGCGCATTACGACCTTCATTGCCATTGCGCAACAGAGTGGGAGTAAATTGCGAAGTAGAGCCAGAAGTACTTACACGGTACAGCCTTGCAGTGGCAACCCAATGAGTGCCTGTGTTGAAGGTCTCCGCCTAAGCTACTAGGGCTGTTCAGAGTTGGCGCGGCGGCGCTGGGCGCAGGGCGCTGCTCCGTCGTCTGATGTCCCAATGAGGAAGCTGAGTCAGCCGTCACAGCCGGTCACATCCGCGGCTGATTGCCTTTGTTATGAATTACAGGTATATCCAGAGCCATTTGATGTACAGAAAGTATATTAAGCATTACGTGACGGCAGTACTCAAGTTATCTAGCGATTTTAGCATCAAATACTTATTGTCTACCAGTATACCACCTTCAGATCTTGTAGGGGCAATGCTATCGTGGTCTTGTGCAAAATATTCATATATTTAAGACAATACATGAGAGGATAGTACTTTGAAATGTCTTCATGAAATTTACTAACCCTCCTGCTTGTGTGAAAGCTTCTGCGAGCATCATTATGCTCAGCGTGACTGAAGCTGCCTGTCACTCTATCTACGAGACGCTGGAGCAGCGCGCCGCGCCCAGCGCCGCAAGCGCCAACTCTGAACGTCCCTACTGTATGTCAACACAACATCGGGAACGACTACTTGACAGCCGGCGCCCTGATTATTCTAGCGGCGGTTGCAACTTGTCTTAGCTGACTGCTCGCCATCTCCGATATGTGATAATGAATGTACGAGACAACAATCCCTGGTTTGAGCCTACAGCGACAAGTCGGGCAACCTTTGAACATTAAGGTCGCCACTTATCGGCAACAAGCAGATCATATGCTGAATATGTAAGAGATTCGCTACGCAGAGAAGAGCACATCAGCAATATCATAAAGTGAAGGGAAAGATAGGTATAGAATATCACAGCCTTGCGCACGCAGTATCCTAGACTCGTCTCCGTTTTCTCCGTGCTTGCCCGTCGTCCTCGTCACCACTACCATCCTCTGCGTCATCTCTTCCGCTTTTCAAACCCTTCATCTTCCTCGTCTGCAGCTTGTTGAGATCCTGCTTTGCGATATGCACCCGTCCTCTCAGGTCGCCCATCTCGTCAACCTCTAAGTTACGCATCTTCTTCTTGTTACCCAATCCCTTCTCGATGTCCTGCTTCTTGATCTTTGGTCGCTTCAATGCCTGCTTCAGGAGTTCAGGATCCGCATCTTGGTTCCGGCGAAGTGAAAGGTCTATTGAGGGGCCCATCGGGGTCAACTCCACTCTGGGGACACGAGTGCCAGAAGAGAGGAAGCGTATGGTGTAGGCGCGAATGTGGACTTTGGGTAGTTCGGAAGAGGTTGAGGGCGAATCGGGCAGGGGACCAGCAGTGATACTGATGACGGATTCTATACCCTTGAGGCATATTGAATCGATAACTTCGCCGTTGAAAAAGTCCATCAGGAGTGATTTTAATTGCTGAAAGCGGGGATGCGTATCAAAGAGATCGGAGGCGAAGTGAAGAAGCGGTTTATGGCCTGGGGTAGCCTTCGCAGTCTATCATGTTACATAGGATTTAGACACAGTAGTTGAAGGTTGTGTGCAGAGACGCACCTTAAATTCTTGCATGCTCTTCCAACCCTCGACCCCGACTTCGCACATGTCCAGGACACGGCTATCGTACATCCTCACGAATGTCAGACCATGCGGCCTCTTTTTGGTACTTTGTCCGAGTACAAACATGCTTGCATCGTTCTTTTGCGACCAGAATTCGAGTGAAGTGGCATCTTCAAATGGTCTGACCACGTTCTTCTTCGAAAACGAGATCGCATGTGGTCTTTTTAACGCCATCTGGAGCAACATGAGCATATAATAGCATAAGAAAATAAGAAATTATTGCACACCAGTTCTTTCATAACATGATCGACCCTCTCCCCAACATGTGTGCCCTTGACGAAGATCACTGTCCGAGGGTCTTCTACCTCCTTCGGTTCTCTCGCCTGCAATGCTCGCTTTGAGCGCGCATTCTTAGGTTTTCTATGTTGTGAATCAGATATATACTGGTCTAATATTGAACAGAAAGGAACATACATCGTTCTCAGCATCGTGAATGGACGGCGGTGAAGACAAAGTTATGCGAGCAGGAAACTGCAGAATACGGAGCAAGCGCCGCAAGAAAATCCAATTACATAAGCGTCGGGATACTTACTCCCAAATGGGAAGCTCGCTTACTTGGGCGCTTCTCAGCCCGAACTTCTACAGTAGGATCGTTATCTCGGATACTACCGTGCCCGTAGTTTATGGTTGCGTCACCATTATCCAGCTGTACGCAGTAACCAATGTTGTGTGTCAAGAAGTCATTTACTGGCGTCAAGGCAATTTAACTACTATTACATTTCTCGATCATGTGCTAAATGAGCAGCAAATATTTGCCCTCGAACGATTCGCCCATGACACTATCTGTCGACTTTGTTCTCGATGCCAAGCATGGCACAAAATGCGGCCGTTTGGGGGTTTGGGTAGTGATGGGCTAACGGAGACACAGTAAGAACAAAATCTGGTATCCATACTGCGAATAACTTACGCGGTGCGCCCCTGACCTTCCTGTCAGGACTCTGCGGGCCAGGTGCAGTCAACGCAAAGGTCTGACAGTCATCGACCCGCTTTTCGCGTCTCTTGTTGGACTCGTTCTCCCCGACGCTGCTGAGAATATTCTCCTCAACCCATTTAAGCTCCTGTGCAACAGCTGCTCTCGCCTCTGCCTCGTCAGGGTATCGGAGTTGATATCGTGAAGTTGACATATACGGGTTGAAGGCGCGAGTGATAGCAAGCCACTCAGGATCGTAGGTCAATACTGGTGGATCCTGAGGATTAGTTGAAATCGAAGCGGGTTCAGGGACGTCCAGAATCTTTGTTCGAAGTTATCGTCAGACATTGCGCAGAGATAGGGCGCGGACTAACCTCCAGGAATTGTCTTCGAGGTAGGCATTTATCCAGAGCTAAGAACTTTGTGTCTGGCCATCCTTTACCGTCCCCCCACTCCTTGACCTTCGGTTCGGGTAGAATATCCAAGAAAGCAGCGACCTCTGCCTCATCTTGTCCGGTATTGTCGACGTCATCTAGGTTAATTTCCTCTGGATTGGAGACCGAAACGTTGGGGTCTGCAGGTGCCGGAGCTGCTGGCGGTGGATTGGCTTCGTGGGTGCCAGAGAACTCGTCATCATCAATGGAAATCTCATCTGGGTTCACGACTGACGATAAAGGTCCGGATGGGTTCGCCATAGGGGCCCCCTCGGTACCGTCAAAACCGTCTATCTGAATCTCATCTGGGTTCGCTATAACTTGCTTTACGGGCTCCCGCGCCGTTGACCCCTGAGCGGTAGCGGCAGCGGCCTCTTCATCCCATACCACCTTGGCCTGAAACCTAACATGGAGATGGGCACTAAACCACCAGCCTGGCTTTAGCGTGCCGAGAAGGTTCCACATCGGTGGACTCCCCAGCCTGCCTGACTCGACATCTTTTCGGAAGAAGGGTTTGGTGCGTAGAAGGCGGCGAAGATCTCCGTGATGGACGATATTTACTGGCCAGTCGTGTGAGAGGAAGATCGTAGGAGCAGGGGTAAGCTGGTCGCGGTCAGATAGGATAAGTCAAACAGGTGTGGAGATACGCACGAGAGACAGTCGCCGAATATTGTATTCGCGAATATGATAGATACTCCGCATGCTGCTGGGATTGTAGGGTACACGCTCCCAAAAGCCTGAGGATCGCCAGAGAGAATGGACTCAGCTATGCGCGTTTACGGAATACGTTCAAGTACGCACCATGATCAAAGTCCTTGTCATTGAATATACCCGATGCACCGGCAATCCTGATGCCATTGACCTGAACACACCCCGCATGTCCAAGGAAGTACATGTTAGGGGCAATCCACCCGCCATGAAACAGCTCCCAGAAGTAGTTTGAGGCTTCGTGATTTCCACCGATAATGATGGTCAGGATTGGCGCGACTTTCTCTCCGGTGTAGTATCTGTCAATGCCGATGCGTATATGTCAATTCGAAGAGGCCAAGGGAGATGTTAAGAAACACGCACGCGTTTGACGACACTCACTTCCAGAATTCACCCAACTCCTTGTACTTGTCCGGGACACTCATGCACGCCAAGTCGCTCTCATTCCGTATCGCCTGGAAATCCCCACATATAAGCAGGAGCGAAACCTTGTAGTTATTTTGTTCTTCGAGTGAAGCGATAGACGTGTATATTGCGTCCAACTGCCCATGACAGCAACCCTCTACCGCGATCTATGCTTAAGTGTTAGTCAATTGCCGTCTGTATTTGTAAGGCTTTTCCTACTTTCATAACGCCACTCGTCTGAGGCTTGCTTGGGTACTTCGTGGTCGACGTTGGTGTTAGAATGAGAAAAGGGCGCTACTTGACGCTCGCCGCGGCTCAGTGATCTCAGACAACGACCATCATCTCCTTGGGGAAGTGAAAGTTCCATATCCTTGCTACAACCGCGATTCATTGCTGAAATATGTCTAGTAATATCACAGAAACTTTCCACACTGAGTAGTCAGCCAGTGAAGTAACGATCTGTCAGTGTGGTCGACGGGCCCGCGAATTGCTGGCAGGATGATTCTGAGTGATTCTCACCGGAGGATCGAACGCATGGCTTTTGAACCTGCCTTCTTGTTTCTAAGAGCCATGCACTCGATCTTCGTGGTGGCGAATGCTGTTCTAATTAATACCTATGAAAGGACTATACTTCAGTTTTCCGGTATGTACCGTAGGGCAAGCGCGAAGATGACTGAATAGAACCTCGCAATCCACTGTCTGGGGACGGGATGTGTCTTCGAAGAACAACAAAGATAAGTAAACTCGTCATTTCCACAATCCCTGATGCAGTAAATATGAATGTCCAAGTGCCGTCCGGACCTGGTCGACGTTTCAGCTCCTATCGTGTGGAGAAGCTACACGATCGTCGGGCTGTACAAACCGTCGGGCGGATGCGCAACCAACACTGATTGTGAAACGCTTCAACATGCCCATGCTTGCCTGATTCTGCCTACTACATTCCATGGCGTCGTCGCGGAAGCATTGGAAGAAGGACGATCGGCGGCCGGAGCAGGACTCCTCGCCTACCTCGTCAGTAGTTCAAGGTCTCTACGGCCGCGCATAACATTGTGGCTTGGACGTAAAAAGTATAAAAAGTGCAAGGGTTGGTGCGATTCTTGTCACAAACAAGCAACTCATCTCCAAGTCTCCCAGATCGTCTTGAGTCCACAAATTAATCACTCAACCTTCCTTCGCTTTTGCACTCCCACGATGAAGTTCACCACCAAATCCCTTCTCTCCATCCTCTCCTTCGCTGCCACAGCGCTCGCCTTCAGCCCGACCGTCACGTACGACAACATCTACGACCACTACAGCCTCCCGCTGGGCAACGTAGCCTGCTCTGATGGCTCAAACGGGCTGCTCACCAAGGGGTACACCGTCCTCGGTTCCCTCCCTCACTTTCCTCTCATCGGAGGAGCACCCGCAGTGAGCGGCTGGAACTCCCCCGCGTGCGGCACTTGTTGGTCGCTCACGTATAATGGCAAGACAATCTACGTTCTTGCTATCGATACCGGAGGAGAGGGCTTCAACCTCTCTGAGGAGGCCATGAACATGTTAACCAACGGTCAGGCGGAGGCACTGGGCAAGGTCACCGTTGATGCTTCCCAAGTCGGCACTGAGATGTGCGGTCTGTAATGCTATTCTCGTCTCAGGAGTCAGACGGTATGTGCTAAATGCATTCGTGGGACGAATTGCGACTGACTGTATGATGCAGATACTAATTGACTATAATGAATATTAATGGACTTCTGTAATAACGGACAATACGGACTATAGCATTTATTGTACGGCTGAAGACTAATGTAGTAGTGAAGAACGATGTATGTTACGAGCCAAGCGCAGAGCTGTAATAATGGTTCATGGCATTGTATAATTCAGATGGAGTGAGAAAACGACATACAAGCAACATAGGCGGGAGAACTCTCACCTTCGAAGTTCGCAAACGCAAGCCGATAGTGCTTCACTGCTCTCCCTGCTGTTGCACACCAAATCCACTTTGCATCTCCCAACTAAGTCTTATCGTCCATACACTGTTCACAGGTTCATATAGATAGAAGTAGACTTTATACATTTTCATCACGAGAAATCACTCGTCATATGATACATTGTCCAACTGTGAGACAAATTCAGCTCAAACACGTATGTATTGGCAGTGGAAAGTCCGGATTGCCTCTTCAATAACCAGGACAGTTCACTCGAACTGGTTCATATCTGTGTTTCCCTTTACGTTTGACACAAAGTTGCTCTTCTCGAAGCCATCCTCATCGGTGAGGCCCCTGACACCAAGGCCAACCCCAAGCCTCTTGCCTTCTTCCTCGGAGATATTGTATCCTGGTCGTTCAAATGTCGTTGAATGACACCACGGCTTCGCACTGAACTCCTTGTGAAGGACGGAGACGAAGCAGCTGGACCACTTCAGACGTGGGAACGATTTGATGGTGTGCTGTACCAAAGCTGCAGAGATGAGGTGCGCGTTGGCAGATATGTTATCTGTGTGACATGGAAGATCGCAGCAATCAGTACAGGGATGCTTTCTTTTCAGTAGTAGATAGCTACCTATGAGAGTGGCGAGCTGCAAGACTTGCCCCACCATAGTGATGTTGCCGCCCTGGACCAATACGTCTTGGTGTCTGATGACCGCCTAGGAGTGCAGAGAATCCGGGTCAGCAACTACGCCAAGCTCAAAAAGACGATGAGTCATACCTCGCAAACTGCATCAGCTAGGTCCTCTGCTCCCCCATGTTGAAGGATGAAGTCTCTAGCGACGATCCCTCCCTTGAACTCGAAACTGAGCTTGGACTTCTTGTCGATCTCTTCCTCGGACTGCGGGAGGTAGGAGTCCGCCGTACCAATGTCGTGGAAGAGACAGCTCAGATAGTACGCTTCACGCCAGTCGGAGAAGTTCCACGATGGAAAGTGGTGCTGGACGAGAGCGGCGCCTGGTGGCAAACGAAACTTGGTTGTGAGGAAGTAGCGACTATAGCCCACATGGCAACTCACCGTAGACATAAACCCTGAGTGAGTGATTCAATGTCGGTTCATTGAGCTTCTCCTTGACAAAGTCCGCAGAGTCCTTCAAGAGTCTTGCGTCGGGAGAGTTGTCAAAGTCAAGGAGACTCTGGATATCGAGATTGGGCGCCGGAGTGGAGAAGTTCTCAGAGATAGCAGAGAGAAGAACTGAGGCTTCTCGTGGCACAGCAGTCCAGCCATACTTTTGTGTGTTCGTGATTGAGGACATTAGTTAGGCTAGGAATAGAGGTAAGTGAGATTCGGAAGGAGTGTGGGATAGCCTACCAGCGTAGTACTTAGACTTCTTATATGCCGTCCCACGCCCAGCCCATTGCTGGATAGGACACACGCCTAGCTTCGGAATCGCACGGCGACAATTATAAACTGTTGAGTTATGGCCGGTCATGACTGAAGCCTGGGTTACTGTATTGCTCTGGTCACGTTGCACGGTGTCGGCGTGAATCAGTCAGCGCTCCCGGGTATGGTGGCTAATAAGCTTTGCGTGCCATTTTATAGCCATGGGAGTCGGCAGAGCCTGCTGAGCATGTTTTCGGTATACGAGGACAACTTGCTGAGTGGTAGTTTGTGAGCAACTCGTTTGATCAAGTGACAGCGCTGATCATGATTATGACAGTTCGCCAACGGCCGTTCGCTCTATCAAGCTTCAAGCCTTACATAAGCGTACAGTCCTAGTCAGTGGTGTCACTGTCCATGAGAATGAAGTAAATTAAATTCATACGTGAGGCGCGTGAGGTCTGAGACCTGAGGCCTGAGGACTGGGATGACAAAAAAATTATTACTACGAGTCGTCACTACGAGATGGAGTTACTACCGTTCCGTGGTCACTGGAAAGACTATTGGATGCAGGCGAAAGAGGTGGTAGCCAATGGTCGGGATTGACACTGATATCAGCAACAGTGGCAGCGTCGTTCGATGGTTCTCTCTCCTTCACACCAATGGCAGCAGCCATTTCAGTCTCCTCTGTGAGAGCGTTTGGTTCCGGTCTTCGACTGTCTGGATCAAACCCTGTGGTATCCTTATCCGCGTTGCTACTGCCCTCAACAACGGATGAAGAGGCTTTCTGCGCTCCTCTGCTCGACGAAGCCATCTGCAGAGCCTGTTCGCTGGAGTGCGAGCATGTGCGGGGTCGGATATAACCATTGCTATCTTCAGAACTGGGTTCGTCCACATCCTGCTTCTCTAGGATCTGCAAACGACGCATGCGATAACCAAACATAGTATCTTGGTTCACTTCCGAAGGTGAGAACAGCGAGATATTCTTGATCAGCTGATCTGAGAAAAGGCTCTTGTCTGCCGGGAACGCCTTCGTCCACGCGATGAATGCCTCTTCATCCTTGCCATCCGACGGAAGAGGAAGGTCGGAGTCAAGTTCGTTGACCACATTGAGACATTCTTGGGCCGAAGCGGAATAGTCTCCTTGCCACAGGTCGCGCGAGCCTGCTAGGGCCTGCAGGCCCTCGTCTACACCCGACCAGAAACCGCGGATAGAGGTTGAGTATTCGTCGAGAGATAGACCCTTGTCTCGCAAAGCTTTTAGTATGCGCATGAAGACAAGGCAGCCTAGGAGAGGATCCATCGTGTAGGACTTTGTGCTTTCATCCTCTTTCAGGATTGCAGCTCGCTTAGTGTACCTCTCGGCGTACCATACAAGGTTCTTCAGTACATTCGGTATAACTATTTGATGAGACAGATGAGTTAATATCGTGTATTCGTTGAGTACTTAACCGATTCCACTGACCGTCCGAAGTACATGTAGCAGCGGCGTCGACGAACACTGCCTGTGCGTTACCTCGGAGCGATTTAGACGTATCAATATGCATTCCGACCGCAACGCTTATGATGAGGGATATATTGGCCCACGTAGTGAGAAGAAGTCGAACGAATTCGACAATCTCTGTGCGTCGATCCCCCGTGTAAGAGTAAAGATGCAAGATGAGACGCCTCTCCGCGAATGCCCACTTCGGATAGTCTGCAAGATCCAGATCCTTCGTCATGAGAGGGAATATGAACTTGGTTATCGCCTCTCTGTGCCTAGGCGAAAGATCTGGGTGGGCATCGAGGATGTCTACAGCCGTGTTATGACTGTGTGCAACGTCGTCTTTATCGCAGAAGTAGCATTGCATGAGGTAAGCCAATATGTCGAGGGTGGTCGCTCGGTCAGCAAGTGCGAGCGCTGGACTGAGCCTATCGAGGAGGGCTGGGAAGGCATCGGGGTCTGGAAAGCAGGACTTGATGGTGTCGAACAGCGCTCTGTACCATATTTTGTCAGCCAGAAGGGGAGCAAGGATCTCCTTGACTGCGTGCAACACAGGAGCATCTGTCTCGGCCAGTACAATGTAAACACAGCTCCGCAGCCATGCTTGCCATTCTGTAACATCAGTAGCAGCGACGGAGTGAGGTTGGCGGTTGAGTACATCTCTGACGGTCTCTGCAGTCATATCCATAATGGCTGTCACCGTAGGTTTGGGAACACGTTTAAGGTCGAGAACCGCGTCGGGAGCAACAGCCACCCGCTGCGGTACACGGTGGCTGATGATATTGAGGATGAAGGTGAAGGCGTCAGCCGGGTTTGGTTCCGTTTGCTGCAGTGCATGCCACATAGCCTGAAGAAGCGCCTCGTCGGATTGGATGGAGTCGACGGAGATGAAGATGTCGACATCGTTCTTGTCGGTCGTGACAGCATCCTCCTCGTCGTAGGCAAGCAGCTGATATGACCATAGACCGCCTGCAACCTCGGTAAAAGGCGATAAATCGCGATACGACATGTTCTTAACCCATAGCACGAGTTGTAGCACAATCTTCCGCATGTCCTTTACGACTGATTTCAGAAGCCTGGTCTTGTAAGGGCAGCGAGGGGAGAGAGCAGGCGCGAGAGAGACGATAATGAATAGGAAGCCCCATGCGGCGACAAGTGGCAAAGTCGTATGACCGACAGTGCTGTGAACGTCGGCTGTGAAGAAGCACAGTCCAATGAAGAACAATGCTAGCGAGAGTTGAAGGAAGAGGGGCAAAGCGGCGGCAATCTCGAAGACCTTCCAATCATCTAGCCCCGGGTAGCGGAAATGACGGATTCTAATGCGAGCCTGGGGTGATGTGTATTCTCCCGCGAGATACTCTTGTAGCCATTGCTTGACCAAGATAGAGAACGAGGCGCTCATGAGACTGAGAGTTAAACTTGCGAACCATAGCACGTTCACGCGAATTGCATTGACGGTCGGAGTGAACTCTGGCGGTGGTGCGTCCGGGAAAGGAGGTGCAGTAGAGTTGAGAAATCCACCGTTGATGGTGTATGAGTGGGTTTGTGTTGTGAGCTGTCGCATGAGTAGGATCATCATCTGTGTTGGGTCTGGACTGAGGTTGTGATAGGACTCGACGAGAAACGCGGTCATGACTCCGGAGAAAAGACCAGCCTGTGCGAACATACGTTATCTCCATCCTTGTAAAAACGAGAGAAAACGTACAAAGACTAAAATAGTATCAATATCATCCTTGTAGTTTTGTATCTTCTGCTCGTCAATTTCGCGAACAATCCTTGCCATCGCTGGCCACCCCGTCCCGAAGCTCTCATAGTTTGGTGCACGTTCCCTTGATACCCTTGGAAGGAAGGGAGATCCCATAGTGTGTGCTGTAGGTAGAACAAAGTCAGAATAGAGGGAAATCGTTTGGACTGCACTCACAGTTGCAGGCAGAAGTAAACAGGAAAGGATAATGTTGCGCAGCGACGACAGCTCAGTAATCTACGCCACGGGCTTGCACAGGATTTCCGCGACAATATCTGACTCCATTGCACCGGTTCGACTCAGTCAGAGCTCAGCCACGAATTTTCGCTAACTGTCATGGTCAAGTCACCATTCCCACCATGTTGCCTACGAGATGGTCAATGTTCATTCCTTTGAGACGCGCAGTGTCCTGCCTCTACTAGTTGTTAGCGCCGAACCGCCGATCTCGCTCGATTTGGTAGCGACAGCTTTGTGGCGTGGGTTCACGGGTTTGTCGCTGCCGCCAACTTGAAAGTTGACAATGGCCATGACTTGCCTCAACTCATGCCCCGTCTGCTGGCGAACCAAGGTCACAAAAACAACTTCAACCTTTTGGCGGCGTGTTCGTTAGGAGTCCAACGACTTGATATCTATGGCCACGGCTTACACTGGGAGCTGACGACTGGAATCACTGGACATATAGTAGTCGAGAGTGTGACGACCTTAAACAATCCATGCAGGGTGGCACCACTAGCGCTCATTAGCTGCGCAAGTCGTTTAAACTTCTGGTGAAGTCGGCTCGGTATGACCCTGCTATTGACCTCAAGATGCTAGACGGGATGCGAGGTACGTTGCTGCTGCCTTCCCCTCAGCCATCAGGACTCGTTGATGACAGCCCGTTCTACAAATACAGCTTTCAATTCGTGGATGTGCATATCGCTTCAGATGTGGCCGTATGGTCACTGAATTGGATGTATCCCTGGCCTCCAACTCCAAGCTTATCCCGACCTTATGGTCGCGTAACCTGAACAGCCTGCAACCCAATCAGTCTTCGCACCGTCAAAGATGGACCAGGCCGCCAGCCTACCACATGGGATATCAACCTGTACTCTGCGTGATTAGCGTGTACCATGTGGAGTGTGCGTGATGTGATTAAGTAGTCTTCTCTCCTTTTATTGACACTTCTCGCGACCATTCTCGACTATCATCAGGCAGAATATAGATAATGTGTACGGAGCAACGGGCTGCAAGTATACATATATAATACAACTGCACAATTTTCTCTTGCTCAGCTGTATGGAGAGATGGCTGAAAGTGGATTGAACTCTGAGTGTGCACACATACCGAAGAATTTCGTGTGCCATGGGTAGGATCAGTCCGGATGATTATGATATCGTTCTCACATTCATCTCCTGCATCCACAGAACTGCCACGATTCCACATACACCTTGCCTCTCGCTTTCATCCCAAGTTGACTCGACACTTAACATCTAGATCGCCCTTTGCGAGAGCTTCTTCTGCATCAGCATACATCTCCTTGGTGAGTTGCATGCCAAATTCGCTCTGCCTCAAGAGGATTATCTTCAATCTCTTCTGTCTACAACAGATACCATCATCACACTCGGCTTATGGCGACTGGGGCCGACATACCACCTGAACTATTCGAACGCATCCTTGCTGATGTATGCGAGGATGCCGAAGAACTGCTCGATCTGGACGAAGAAGTGCCAAATCGAAAGCAAAAAATCAAAACGATCACAACATGTTCGCTCACCTGTGTATACTGGGGTCGCATGTGTCGTTGGCGGCTCTTTAGGAGTGTGTGGATCAAGGATTACGAGGACATGCGCGCGTTCTCGTCACTAGTAGCCCACACACCGGAGCGGTTCGAGCCAATCACGGCGTATGTTCATTACGCGACTCTAGTGCAGCGTGTAGGGGAAAGGTCGTGGATCCATCTTCTTTGGATGCAGCCTTCCCTATCTCTATTCGAAGACGATATACTCATTTCTCTCCATATCGAGGAGACCTCCAGTGACGCTACTGCTCCCCGACGTTCGACCTGCCAACGTCTTTTTGCCGGTCTCCCGCGAACCCCTCCCTCGTCATGTCTCCGAAGCGATTATTTAACACTCACCAAGCCCCATTTTGTCACTCCTCGCGACCTTACATCACTCGTCGGCAAATTCAAACCAGCCGTACCAGTTTTGTTGACCGGTGTCACATGGGATGCCCAGGCGCGTTTTGACAGCGATCTGCTCACTACGGACCCGCTGCGCATATTGCCCTCCGAATCCCATGTGGCAGTGACTAGTTCACGGTATACCGCAGAAACAGCCTGGCTCGTCTTTGTTGATGCTCAACGGTACCTTGCATTAACCCGTTCTATAGGGAGGCCCAACGGTAGCCTGAGGGCTAGTGATCTGACCCGACAAGTTCTCCCATCAGCTCAGCGAACCATTTTGGTTCTTGGCAAGCTCCTCTGCGGGTACCAAGGACACAAAATGACATTTCTCACACTCGACCCCCATAACAATGCAAACACATACACCATTTTCCACCAGGACAATGACATAAGTGGGCAGTCCGAGTCTATGAGATTATTCAGAGCGCAGACACTGACCAATGTTTGATACAGACCTCATCAAAATTTGTACAATGAGTGCGGGAGAGGACGTGCCGGATCGACCATATTCAACCGAGACATCATCGATACAATTCAGATTTTATTCCTCGCAACTGCCGCCGGACTTTTCTCAGGTTATGACAGTCGACAGTTTCTGTGTAATCTCCGTAGAGATCGACATCCAAGAACCTCCTGAAGAGGGTACCTCATCCACCGGAATGCAATACGTCATGGCCTGCCCCTGGGAGGAGATAGTAGACATATGCGCTGCACAGGAAGGATTCATTCGACTTCAACTGGGATTTGGAAGCCACGCCCATCTCGCCGAGTTCATGGAGGCAAAACGGACAACATTGGGCAAGCTCGATGGCTGTATCAGTGTGTTCTTCAGAACAGAAGATTATAAAACTCGTGCAGCCGACTTCAAAACATCGGCTGACCTGGGAGGTAAGTCCGCGTTACTTGATATTTAGTAAATTCCACAGCCCAGTCTAACGTTTGCTACAGATGCCCGTAAACATGATTACATCGGGGAACTTTAGCGGCGGCTCTCAATGGTCTACTTTGTCCAAAGTCAGTGATACTACATATATTGCTGGTGAGCAAGCGGGCACTTATCCGATTATCATACAAACATTGGTGCAGATATCTCGCCAAAGCTCGTTGCCGCACCGGATGATCCACTCCAATCCCGCACATCCAATCCCGCACACCCTCCCGTTCGACACGTCTCTCGTCCGCCGACGTCAGCTCGGCTCTATATCCTTGTCGCACGATTTCCTTCAGAAAATGACTCGATCTCTCATGATCCAGTTGCTCAGTATCCCATTACACCACACCACCATTCTCTCGACTGCGCGTTTGAGGCTCAAATCTGCTTGAATCGATCCCTAGGACAGTGGACGGAAGAACGATGGTCGAATCACGATGAACTCCAGTTACAGCAGTTTACCAACGGCGACGAAGGTGACCATGAAGTTCGGAGGAGGATATCGTTTCACGAAAGAAGTTTACGTCCATGCGATCTACTGACAGTAACGTTTATTCTTTAGAGTCTTTTCTCCTTTCATAGACAGATGCCTTGCCTAGCTGTTGATATCAACGTGCGGAAGACCGAAAATGTATTCAGAAAAGAGTCATGACTATACGCATATGATGTGACGTATCGTATCGTGATGATTGTCTCATCATCCTCAGAGGAAGGGGGCTTTGGCGGCTCAAGATAGTGTGCGTGGATACCGGAATATATTGGTCAATCATTGGTAGGATCAGCTCGGATGTCGGTATTGGTCTGACGTGCATTTCCTACATCAGCAGGACTACTATGGTTCCACATACACCTTGCCTCTCACCCTCACCCTCACGTCGACCCGCCACCTGGACACTCAGCTCACTCTCCTCGAGGAGACATCACCACATCCTATACTTCCCTTGGTGAGTTTTAGACCCGAGTCCACGCTACGCTCAACCCGTCCTCAATGGTGTTTTGATCTGCAGCAGATAACCTTGTCGCACACAACTTATGGCCACTGGGGCCGACGTGCCGCCTGAGCTGATTAGGCATATCCTCTCCGATGTCTGCAAGGATGCAAACGGGCTTCTCGACATAGAGCTCCGCGGTGACCGTTCGCTGAACATACCGAATCGTCACGAAGCCATCAAAACGGTCATAGCATGCTCCCTCACCTGTGTTTACTGGGCTCGAATTTGTCGCGCTGAACTCTTCCGGTCGATATCCATAAAGAATTACGAAGACATGCTCGTGTTCAGTACGCTGATATCGAGCACGCCGAAGACATTCACGCCAATTTCAGAGTACGTCTCGAATGCGACTCTGGTACAGCGTGTAGGAGAAAGACCGTGGGTCTACCGGCTCTGGCTGCAACCGTCCCTATTTTCATTTAGAGACAATGCAAACATCGCCTTCTATATCGAGGACTCGCCCAATGACTCTACTAGTATCACCCCACGACGTTCAATCAGTCAACGCCTTTTTGCCGATCTTCCTCGAACCCTTCCCTCATCGTGTCTCCAGTGCAAGACTTTAATAATCCACAAGCCCCGTTTCTTTGCTCCTAGAAACCTCACATCACTCGTTGGTCAATTCATTGGGAGCAAGGGACTTATATTGAGCTACGTGACATGGGATACTGAGGCGCGTCTTGAGAGCGATATGCTCACAAGGGATCCACTGCGCATCCTATCCTCTTATTTTCAGGTTGCGGTATTAAGCTCACTATACACCGCAGAAGCAGCCTGGCTCGCTTTTGTTACAGCCCAGCGCTGCTGGAGGCAAAGACCTGTCGAAATAGAGGTCCCGGTCTCACCGGCGGAGTTCAGGCGTACTCCGGAAGTCCTTCCATCGGCTCAACGACAAATCCTAGACATTTGCAAGTTCTTTGTTCAACGCCAAGGGCACCGAACACCGTGTCTTGTACTCGTGTGCGATGGCCATCATTCATGTTTCATTTTTCATAATGATATCTGTAAGTAGTCTAAGCACTGACACTTAGGCCCAGTGTGTAAATACTGACCAATGTTCCGCGCAGACCTATTCAAGGTTTGTATTGTGATGGTCGGAGACCATGAGCCGGACCGAGCATTATCTGATGCAACGTTATCAATGACATTGACATTCTACGCCTTGTACGGAGAGCCGAAACCTGTTCAGGGGCGTGATCACATAACAGTTGATCATATATATGCGCTCTCTGTCTCTTTCGACTTTGAGCTGTACAAATCATCCAACGGAATGCCATACCTCATGGCCTGCCCTTGGGGCAAGATATGCGAGATGTGCGCCGAACAAGAAATACAGCTTCAATTGGAGTTTCAAAGCCGTAGTCATCTCCCCGAATTCATGGAGGCTCACCGTGCAGCACTGGCCAACCTTGATGATAGAATATGTGTGGTCTATAGAAACGAGACACATGATATTCGGCAAGTCCACCCCGAGACATTAGTTGACCTGGAAGGTACGCCCGTATTAGCACTCTACCCTTAGGATGTGGCTCAAGTGGATCAATTACCGCAGATGCCGATGAACATGATTATATACACGAGGTCTGGTGACTGATACACCCGTCGTAGAAGGTCAGTTGATGCTTGGCAAATCTCTTGCGCGGTGGCAGGTACTAAACATCTTATTATATGCCCATGATTTTCTAAAACCACAAGATAGATCCGAGTGTTCGCTTAAGCACGGGCATCTTGCCAATGCCTCAGTTCCATAGCCCATACTCCCTCACCCTATTAATCCGACATGTCTCTCCACAACAAGTGACAACTCGGCTTCACAGCATGAGCTGCACGACTTCTTCCCGGAAATGAATAGAGTTCATGTGGTCTGATGGATCAATATTCATTGTATATCGGCATGCTGTCTCTCGAGTGTGCTTGTCAGGTTTAGGTCGGTTCGCGAGTCGCAATGGAAGAGAGGCAAAGGAGTGGTGATGGAATCGAGCGAGGACAGTCGACAAAAACCACGGTGGGGCTTAGAGGAGAATTATGACGAGCAGTAGCAGAGAGATGTTATCGTTCCGCCCAGTTTCTGTACCTTTCTCGAGAGTCGCGTAGCATCAAGTCCTATGCCGTGAAATTATTGTTTCTCAGAGCCTTTGATACTTGACAACGTTATATTGATTACTCACAGTAAACGGATACCAGTCAAGACTTGACATCTTCGTGCGTGAGGTACATACATGTACAGGGTACTTGATAGCCTTCGAATGACTCGGAGTTAGCGATCAAGCTTCAAGCTTCAAGCCGCACTCCCCATATTTTCGTCGCAACGAACTCTTTTCCCGACCTGTCTGCGTCATCGAGCCTCCGGTTTTCGATCAAAAGCATTCACTTTGCCATTTTCCTGTTGGGTGAGGGTAAGTAAATGGCACGGGGTGGTGAGTGCACTTACTTCTAGGTAGACGCCAGCTTGAGCAAGGGCCCGGCCTGGCATCAAGGAGACGCGACTGATCCGAAAGCAGCAAGGGATGGTAGCAGCCCACCGTGACTGCCTGCGTCTATTCCCGAACATCCGCCACGCCGATTCCACATATACTTAGTACCTTGCCCGTCACCTTCATCCCAAGTCGACCTACCGCCTCGTCACTCAGTCTAGAAGACTCCTGCTGCATCGTCATATATTCCCTCGGTAAGTTATAGACCTACTATACGCCGCACTCAAATAAGTACCAGTACTAGTACTTATGGCTGCCACAGAGCCCTGCCTCTCGCGCGTGTGTCGCACGGAATACCATCGTACCCCACCCGTTCAACTCCTACAGCGACTTGATAGTAGGTACTGATTAGGTGATTATATCGACCACTGAGGCCTGAGGATAGGACACCGTTCTCATTGCTGTACTGTGATTCTAGGAAACCACAACTCGTTGGGATGGGCACCGTGACTGCGGCCGACATACCTCCCGAATTGTTCGACGGTATCCTCTTCTACGTCTGCGAGCATGCTTGGAGCCTACTTGATCTGAGTCTGGAGATACAGAACCGCAAAGAAGCCGTCAAAGACGTCGCCGCATGTTCGCTCACCTGTGTTTACTGGGCACGCTTCTGTCGCCAGTGGATGTTCAGGAACATATCGGTCAGGAATTACGACGACATGTGCGCGTTCTCGTCGCTGGTGGTGAACACTCCGAAAACACTTCAGCCTATCTCCGAGTACGTCGACGTAGCAACTCTGGTGCAACATGTCGGGAATCGGCCGTGGCTTCATCTCCTTCTACTACACCGTCCTCTATTCCCATTCAGGCCACATACTGGGATCTACTTCCGCATTTGGGAATCTCCCAGTGGAATTTCAGCGTTACAACGTCCAACTTCTCGTGGCCTCTTCGCTGGGCTTCCTCGAACACTTCCCTCGTCGTGCCACCAATGTCATAGTCTCATTATAGATAATCCACATCTCCATTCCCTTCACGATCTCGCCTCACTCATTGGTCGATTTGCTCCCATTTCTATTGAGCCTGATCGCTGGTATGTTACTCTGAACAACGTAGCATGGCTCGCACAGGCGTGCTTCAATAGCGATCTGCTCATAACGCCGTCACTGGACATATTCCCCTATGATGCCGCTGTTGAAGTTCAAGGAAGTACTCAGTATCACTTTGAAACTGCCTGGATGGCTTACTCTGCCGTCATGCACTCCAAGCGATCCAGCCTCACCTCGATGCGTTTACGCGACGGAGATAGAGTTCTACGACTTCTTCCATTCGCTCAACGGTTCATCGTTGATATCGGAAAGTTTTTATGTCGAGGTCATCCCATGCGATTTCTCACTATCGCTCAATGCCCTGGGATTCGCATTCTATACGAAAATACTTGTAAGTCAAACCCGTAAACTTAGTTTCTCACAAACGCCTCTGATACTCCACAAAGATCTTTACAGCATATGCGAAGTGTCAATAGACCAACATATGCGAATGCCGCACGTAGCAAGGCTTTCATTTCACGCCTCGGAAGACAAAGGAGATCATACCGGAGACCAGGGCCTTATATACGTTGTTGATCGCATCTCCGTTGTGAGCATATTTATACATTCCGGCGAACTTGACGAATTAGCACCATCAGGCAAGTTTCCAGCTTCGGGAGCTTACGCAGATAGGGATGAGCTCTGGGGGGATATAGTAAGACTGTGCACCGAACAAGAAGGCTTCCTGCGACTACAATTGGAATTCCACAACCGATCCGTTCTCGACCAATTCATGGAACTGCGGCGGGTGGATGTTGCAAAGCTTGCCGGTGGTCGTGTCGGTTTGTTTTACAGAGGACGTACATATGGTACAATGTATGCAGTTGACTTTCATACGTTGGCAGACTTGGGAGGTAGGCTTGTCTACTTTAATCTCATCACTGGCCGGAGCTCATACGCCGTATGAAACGCTATAGAGGCACGGGGCCATGGTTACATCAATTGCCACCAATCGTAGAAGACCACAATGATGCTTATTATTACTGGTTAGTTTGCATATTTGGTATTTTCTGGTTGAACTCACGTTCTGTACCGTCTACTAGTACTTAGTCAAAACGGCCCTCCTGCTCTAATCGACACTCAATCAAATGGTTCACTTTTCAAGCTTCTTGTCAAACGAAGATATCTTCTAAGTTACGCTCCATTCGTATACCCCCTGTGCCTGTGGCAAACTTTGGACGCTGCTATCGCCATTGTATCCTATTTCTCGGAATACGCGGATCTTGGATTTGCTCCGAACGATGTTGGTGTCACTCACTCGGAGACTCAAATATCAAAGCATGCCAGTGAGTCTAGAGCCACCGTGACTACATCTTATCGCAATGTATAGTACCAAGGCGCTCTTCACTCCCAACATATTTAGATGTAGCTGTCGCACTCAGGCTTGAAGTTGACGCATGCGTCCTGTCACCGTTTTCCTTTATTAACGTTGCGAGTACACAAAATACCCTACTGATAAGCTTGCTGAAGTCTTGAACGATCCTATGAAGCAAGGTGAGTTCGTGTAGAAATTCCCAGTAATCATTAACACAGTTCATACTAGGGCGCCGCTATGATATCAATCAACGCCATGCACTACGTCTAAAGTAAGGTTTTTATGGCCGAAAAAGGGATACATAAAGAGTAAACAAACTTTAAGTTGCTAAATTCTTTTTCTACACGAAAAATCATAACAAAATTTGTATCAACATTTCACATTTGTAGAGATATGAAAGAATAGAAAAATCATAGGCTACCTTTGCATTTTAGAACCTGTAAAATGTAGTTCACCATTATATTTGTGTCACAAACAAATTCAATTCAAAATTATAGACGTTTATTATTTTACCCCAAGAAAAAATGTAAACTTGGGATATTATTTTTTGTTCCTTTTTCAGTGTTCAAAATGAAACAGTGATTGTAATCTTTTGTTATACTTTGTGTATTAGTAAAACGTGACACCGGTAGTTACATTTAAACTTCTATTTATGTATTATTGTTGTTTTCATTTTTTCAAAATTTCATCATAAGAAAAATCAAATACATAGGATTGAAAAAATCAAAGTGTCTGGCTTTTTCTTTTGTGGGGTGTAAAATAGTAAACAAATGGTTCGCTACAAAATTACATTTTCTATATTCTTTTACTACCTGTAAAATCAATGTTCTCTTGATTGCATTTTTTGGAATGTAAAATCTAATATAAAAATCTGACTCATATTATTAAACTTTTACGTTTCACAAAATATTGAAGCAAATCAGAAGACATAGTCATTTGTCACTAGTCATTTGTCACTTGTCGGGAGTCATTAGTCATTTGTAGTCTGTTTTGTCCTGTTTTCCAGATTTATGCAGGACAAATGTTTCTTTTACTGTGTTGAGACAATAAAATGCACTCAAACAAAGGACTAACCTACCAAATCGCCTAAAAACTACAAAGGTGCGATAATGTGGAATGGACAAGAGCAGGGAAGCATACTGTATAATTCAAATTGTAGCGGACAAGCTTGTGACCTATGACAAAAAGTTTCACAGCAGATGAGCAGACAAGCCAAGGCCCCAGTGTGACATGTGTCCGCTAACGGACCCGCGTATGCTTCACAGAGCCACAAAATTCCAGGCGAGATGGGACTTCAACAGTCACTAGCGAACAAGGAAGTGGTGACGTGTGACGGAGTGCATTTAGCAGAGGGGATGAGGTCCATGTTACGCTAAATTTGTATCTACAAGAATCTGGTCTTCATATACATTTTTCTGAAGGTCATTTACTGAGATAAAACTACAGAATTCTCTGTGCTTGGTAAGGCGAAGTGAAATGCGAGGAGAAACAGAACAGAGCCAACAAAAGAGGAAGGCGGGCTGGACTCAACACCCAAACCCTGTTGTAATTAGGCGCCTACGGCGCATAGATATCGTGTGGCGTAGATTAAACGCTCGCTTACGTAGATGTACTGTACATGTCCGTAGCCACACCAAACCTTATTGAATTGTCTCGTTGTCCCGCCTCCTCATCCCGACAAAAGGTTATGAGCCCCGCCGGCGCGCAGGTTCTTTGACTTCTTTGCTTCTTTCTCGATCGGCAACTTGCTCCCTTGTTCGCTTTACTCCTTGAACTCGTCTGTTAGCCACGGCAGCTCAGTCTGAGCTGTGCACCGTGCCCGAAGCCCACTCGTACCGTCCGTTAGTCACGACTGCTCAGGTGAGCAGTGGACCGTGCCCGTACCGTCGTAGAAGTCGCGGCTGCCAGGTAGGCAGTGGACCGCGCCCGAAACTCGAACTCGTACGTTATTGTCGCATCGTATCCCCCTTCCCTTTCGTTTTCGCCACTCGTTTTCGTCATGGCCGACTCGTCGCGCTACTTGTTCGAGAAGTTGAAGTCTGGAGGATGGTTTAATTGGTCTATGCGGATGCAGATGAGGTTAGTGGAGAAGGATCTTTGGAGCAGAGGAGAGGCCGGAGACTGGTGTCAAGAAGCAGGCCACGTATGACAAGCGCGCCCAGACTTGCCTCGCAGAGCTCGTCCGCCATGTCGAGGACTCTGAACTTCCCCACATCTGTCGCTACCTCACACCCCCTGAGCCTTGGCTTGCTTGGGAGCGCCTTCGCGGCGTACACGAGGGTCGTGGCTGGGCCACTCACATCCAACTCTGTCGTAAGTTCATCACCGCTCAGATGGACGTGACGAAACCTATGCAGGACCACATCAACATGGTTAACGAGCTCGCTACCCGCCTCGCCTCCATCGGCTCCCCCGTCAGCAAGGAAGATATTCTTCTCGTTCTCCTTGCGTCCCTCCTCGACGCCTACGACAACATCGTTGTCGCCCTCGAAACCCATCACACCTCCCTTACCGTCGACATCGTCACTTCTGCGTTGCTCAACGAAGAACGTCGTCAGGCAGACCACACCGAGCGCCTCTATCCGAACCAAGTCACACTCGTCGCTCGTAAATCCGCCGCTCCCCGTGATAAATCGCACATCACCTGCTTCCACTGTGGTCGCAAGGGCCACTACAAGTCTGAATGCCCGGATGTCGAAGAAGATCTGAAGTCTTTCGCAAGAGCGAAGTTAGCAGCCGTAAATCAGGAGGAGGAAGATTCGAAGCCGTTTAGGGTATTCTGATTCAGTGGGTGGACTTTTTCGTATTCACGTTTATGTTTTGTATCGCTTGCATTTATTCTTCGCCAAGTGGGTGTGTTGTAATTAGGCGCCTACGGCGCATAGATATCGTGTGGCGTAGATTAAACGCTCGCTTACGTAGATGTACTGTACATGTCCGTAGCCACATCAAACCTTATTGAATTGTCTCGTTGTCCCGCCCGCTCATCCCGACAAAAAACCCTAGTCGGCGCTATGTGCCGCTATCATTGGGATAAACCTGCTGACGCCCAAATAAACAACGCACCCCCTCAACGAGCAGGTGGGTGAAACATGGCGTGAGTTGCCTTAAAAGAAATACGAAGGAGCATCTGTGGTTTCAGTAGTAACAAAAGCGATATTCGACTCGATCTTCTTTTTGGCCTGGCCTAATGTAACCCTCCTTTCCGCACCTATGACAGAAAATACCTTTCCTGTACCTTCGTTTCTTCTCTCCTGCATAGAGTACGGTGGCATCGGCAGGTTCGCGCGTCGTCTTGAATAATGCGCCCAATGAGATCGGAAGAGCAGAGTGATGAGTCAATATTGATGGAAGAGATCAGCCAAAGGAGGGTCTGAGTGAAACATGTACAAAGGGAATACAAGAAAAGGCAGATAAAACAAGTGAAGATGAAGGGAAACAAGCGGCGAGCACATGGAAAATGAGTAATGAACGTCAGCGAGCAGGATGAAACAGGGGTGAGCAAGCAAGAATCGTACAACAAGCAAGCAAGGACGAATGAGCAAAGGAACAAAAGAAGTGAATGGTGAAGTTGAAATAAGCAACATAAGGTAAAAAAAAAAAAAAAAAAAAAAAAAAAAAAAAACTCAGCAATGGTATGAGTGCTCGCCTTGAGGCAACCAGAGTGACAGTGCAATGTCCGAAAAGGGCAAGGCAGCAAGTACCTGGCCAATACAGCCGAGCGTCCAATAGCAAACCTGCCCAAAAAGTCTAAGTGAGGTGGTTGGTTGCATATGGTACGACTGCATGAGAGCCACGTAATTAAGATGTTGTGTTACCAAAACAAGCGAGAGGGCGGGCGAACACGTGCGAGGAGCACGAAGTCCGAGCCAGAGATACCGAGTGACCTAACAATCACCTAGGAATGGTGAAGGATACCGTGAGAAAAAGATCTGAGAGAGTGATCATGCAAGCAAGGTGGGCAAAGGGTGATCGTCAGCGAGGGGCTTGCCCGTGCTAGCAAGTGAGATGTCCCAAAGCTAATCACGGCAAGGCCAAAAAGAGCTGTTAGAGTGTGAGTGCAGCTGCCCCGTTTAGCAGCGCATGTCACCATATATGCATTACAGAAGGAAAAACACCTGTGAGCGACTCTGCGAAGGAAATATTTTGATGCATCTGACCCTGTCATGTGAGTTAGTTTGAGACTAGACAATGAGACTAATCAAACCGGAAGTATTTCAACAATAACTTCCCGATAAGGCAATAGTCCGACAAAAAGAGAGCGAGCATCCGGAAACTTCAACATATTCAACATCACTGCCGTCATGACTCTATTACTAACCTAGTTCGTTGTAACGCAATGTCTTGACTAAAGGCAACAGAGTTCGAAATGACAAACGCGCCCAGATTGATCACGACGGGTGTCTGCCATGAAGCGCTGCGACCTGTATAAGTAGTCCACGTGCGCTTGATAGTCTGAGAAACGTGCTTTAATCATGAGTCAGAGGCCTAGGCATCCTTTGTCCACGTGGACTTTCGGGAATGTCCATGTCCGGTGCGAGGACCGATTCTGTCGTCCTTAGAATTTGCCTCTTTTGGCAGCACGATAGCGCACTCAACGTCTCATCACAACCTTGCGTAGAACGCGGCATAAATTAGGAACTCGTATAGATGAGGACTACTAATGAGCATAACTTACACCTGATATTACTGTAACAATTGGTGATGGATAATTGCTCTAATCGGTGCTGTGAATGTTGCAGCTCCGTTCGCGAGTACCGATAGAGAATTCAAAAGCTGCGTAAGTATACAACCAGGCTCGTGCAATGCCTCCCACGTGTAACATGGCTTGAAATAGTGACTCCTTACGTCAAGCAATCGCTCGCGCTCAGACTACCTTAGCGTACGTCTGCACCACCTCTGAAGCAAGGTTTTGCACTCACATATCACCAGGGTGACACGGACAACGGCGGACATATTTAATGCTGTGCGAATGTATTCTGCGGGGATACAATACATTGAAGACTAAGTATGCCAACAAAAACATACCTTTTGTACCAGCGGCCAGATCCCCTACGCAAGGACGTCCTGTGTCTCTTCTCTGACCGTACCCAGGCATCTTTATGAGAAGTTAGGCATCCGGAAGATTATGTATCCGTCATGCCAGAGTGGACCTCTGAGTATGGCGAGACAAAAACTCCTAAGGGGGTTATAGGCGTGAAAAGACAATTGTCAGGGGAGCAAGTCCTAATATGTATAGACACAGGGTTGATATTGCGTAGACCCGCCGTCGCTGGACGCGGCGTAAAACATTGCGAACCGGTTGGAGCCTGCTGGAATCTGCTACCCAGAGATCTTCGTCAGGAGGATCTCGGCGAGCAGCATTATACGACTACGCACCTGCGAAATCATGTATACAACTCAAATACGACCCCGGCACCGCTTTCCTGTGCTCTACTCTACCTCACAGCACTCATGCTTTACTCCTTCAAACACCACTGTATTCGGGGCGGGGTTATCTCTGTCTCATTTCCCTCCAGTCATACTTTAGTACCCTAAACTCACCGTATTACTATCCACTTGAGCCGACACCTGGGCGCAATTGACAGGAAGCAAGAGAACACATGAGCGAAGAAAACTGCAAATAGGTCTGGGCAGGTGTTGGCGCAAGTAGCCATTCCACTGTTGCGTAAAGTTGTCGGGCACAGTGAGTCAGTGACGAAGTCGTGAATCTCGCAGCTCACGGCGGTCGTCTGACTTCGAAGATGCGGACTTCCAAAGATGGAGATCCGCCGTCTCGATCGGGCAACTATCTGGGCCCGAATACAAAGTTCTGATAACTCAGTCTATAGTAAAACGGGAAATGCTAGTAGAACTGTAGAGCACACAGGATTGTCTATGGTTTAGAATTCG
Source organism: Irpex lacteus (assembly GCA_001986395.2). Taxonomy (NCBI): domain Eukaryota; kingdom Fungi; phylum Basidiomycota; class Agaricomycetes; order Polyporales; family Irpicaceae; genus Irpex; species Irpex lacteus. Next base: position 802,355 of record MQVO02000015.1, on the reverse strand, counting down.
CAGCAACGTAGTTCATATGCTAGAATAAATATTATATCGCAAGTCATGTGTGTAATGAGCGGCCGCCAGCGCTAAGCAATCCCATGTGCCAATCATCCAAGAATGTCGTACGCGTCACTCGAGCTCGACGCGAGATTTCGAATTCGTTATGTCTATGTAGATATGGTATCAGACGGGATTTTTCGTTCTGGCAGTATCGGGACTCACCCTCTCTAATGGCAACACGTGTAAACAAGGCTGCTTTGCGGGGCCAAAGGCGAAAGGCACGACAGCTGAATGGCAAGCAACCTCGTCCAGACGGAGGATACGAGTTCCGGATACTTTGTCCTCAAATATTCGGCCGGCCGCAGAGCTTCTATATCGTTGCCAGAGGCTCGTGTTTCCTTTGGCCTTCAGCTGGTCGACCACCAAGAATATCTGCTCTACCTCTCCTGGCCATACAAAAATGGATCTGATGCGTCCAGCATGCCACGAGTCAGTGGCCGGGTTGCCCCAGACGATATTACTGTCCCCGTTATGAGTACGACCGACACGGGTGGAGAATCTCATATTCCATTTCTTGACTGAGCGTTGGAAGAGAACATCTCGTGGCGCGTGGTTGCCCAAGGCTTTGTCTACAAACCATTGTTTGAGTAAAGCCCATGTTTCTTTATCCAACGATTTCCTTTTGCTCGTATTATGATACTGAGGAGCGTCCACGTCGGAGGCCCACAAGTCGTTCAGAGCCGTACCACCGTAGTCCGGGCCGAAAACGTTGAGAAAACGTGCTTGGAGATCTAGTACCTCAGAAGGCAAATCGAACTGCATGAGGGCGCGGAGGTTCTGCATCATACAAAAGCGCTCGAACATCGTCACTTCCATTTCACCTTCAAATAAATTGAGCATTATGCTGTTTCCTCCGAGGTGAGTCTTACCTGATTTCGCGTTGGTATTGATTTGTTGCAGTATATAGTTGTATCGCTCGAAGGGGAAGCATCGCCAGGCATGAGTCGGCCCAAAGTCTGCAAGAGCCTTTGGCAAGTGAACTGCCAAATGTTGGTTCGGAGATATACGACGATGTGGGAAAAGGATACGCAGTGTACGCAGATACCTTTCGATACACACGCGGTATTCTTGTATGATACCGGGAGTGAGGACCCTTCGCGTCGCGAGCTTCGTAGCGGTAACCAAATCCATGTAGTTATCCAACAACTGGCAGTGCCGAGAGTTCACTCCATGTTCGTTCCATACACGGCCGAGCGTGTGAACGAGGCTGACATTGCATAGCGTTCTCCACTCGTCGGCCTTCAGCTTACCCCTACCAGCCTTTCCCACTCCAACAGGTGCCTTCCCAGCCCACGAAGGTAGTTCAGTTCGCTGGATATCGTTCCATACTTCTTCAAGTGTTGCTCGCCCCAAAACCCCTGTTTTTTTTCTCGTTCCTCCAGGCGGACGTACGGTATCCCCTAGTCTGCTTGCAAGTTGACCTCGCTAGATGTAAAATATATTAGTCAAAGCACGATTGTTAAGAATGACAGAGTTACCATGGTGAAGAGTGTCTTCAAAAGCTCGTCTCGGGACATATCGACATACTTTTTATCCCGACTAGAGCTTGTACTTGACGTGGTCGTACCTGGATCTCCGCCTTTGACAACATTTTGCTCGTCCACAGAATCGTCCTCATCTCCAGATGCTTCATCCTCATCCTCAAAGTCGTCTAAGTCATCCATCCATTCGTCATCGTCATCGCCACCGTCCACAACCTCTTCCGAATTGGCCGATGCGTTCAGGTACCGACTCCATGACTCCGCCACTGGCACGAGTGCCGCCTTGCGAACCCCTTTCTGCTTGGCATCCGCCGCCGAAGCAGATTTCCACACGGAAGTACTGGTTTGTTGGACTTCCTCGTCAGTTACTGGTCCAGCCTGTGGGCGTCGCTTGACCCTTGGGTGAACAGGGGTACCGTTGGCATTGACGAGTCCAGCCATATGACGCTGTTCTAGTTGAGCTTTGGATAAACAAACTGCTGGCTTGAGTACTCACGTATCGCTTGATTCCCGATATCATCTGAGCCTTGTTGGCTCGCTCCAGTATCGAGAGCTCGGTACAGATCTGTCGAAGAATGTTGGCTTTGATTTTCTGCAGCTCGGAGTCGGTGCCACCGCGAACGATCTCCCATGCCAAGGAGATCATCTCCTCGTCAGGAATAACTTGTTGTACTAGGCCGTCTCCATCCGCGACAGAGACGGACATCCCCCACACAACCCGACAGTGACGTTGATAGTTGCCCAAATAACACAAATGCATGGTGTCGAGGACAATATACCTGGTCGGATCCCAGTACGGTAGACGGAGAAGTTCCGTCCACCGTATGCCGGTTTCGTTGAAAAGCGCGCATCGCTCTGCTTCCCCCGCATCTCTCCACGCGCTTGCATACGTACAATACTCTGCGCGCCCACTATAACCAGGTGGCCATGTTGAAGGATCGACATTATTGATCTTTTGGATTGGTAGACGACAGAAATTGCAGAAGTTGGTCGCCGAATGACTCGCAAAACCCAGGATCTGCCGTGCTGCTGGTAAGTCACAGATTACGGGAATCAGCGCGCATCTGATTAAGCGGCCGTCTGGATAGGAAGGGGTCCTCGAGTAATAGACACCACGATTCCAAAAAACGAGCAGTTCGTCCACCAAAATCCGCAGGAAATGGTTGATCTGGGTAAGTACTGGGTGCGCGGGACCGGGGATGAGACCGACAAGGAAGATGTTTTCTGGTCGATGGCGAAGATGGGGTGGAAGATTCAAGCAAGCCATGTAAATCGCCTGCGTGCTAATCGCCTTGCCTGCCTTTCGTCCTCCTAGGGGATTGAAACCGTCCATATTCAATGAAAATATGTACCGCCCCTCGGACTTATGCTTCGGCTTGACGAAGAGGTGTCCGTCAGGAGTCTTGAAATGTCTAAGAACATCACCGTCCCAGATGTCATGCATTTCACCTGAAGGAGCACCAGTATCGTATACGTCTCGGTCCAGGTGCTGCTCCATACCAGGGCGTGAGAGCATCTTACCAAGCCACTCTTTCATGTCGTGATGGAGGTAGCGTTTCGCAGCAGCTCCGCGAAATTTGTTTGCTGTTCCGCTCATCTTCGAAAGTAACCTTCGGCCACAAGGATCACCGTTAGCATTGGCGACGCTAGTACACGTATCCGGACAATCTTCTTTAACATAGCAGGCGTAGCATTTGGGGCAGCACATGAACTCGCGAGCGGTAGGTCGCAAGTTCATAGCGTCGAACGCAGCATGAACATCCTGCACCATTGAGTTTAGGACTGGCGTTGCAGCAGTAGGGGCCGCGTTCACGGCCGCGAGGATGGCCAGAGCGAGCGAGCGCATGCCGATGAGTACCACAGAGCAATGTGCAAGGGAGACTTTACACATAAGCAGTAGTATTGCGGTAATTGAGTGCAGTACAAACGCGACGGGGGACGTGTAGATCGACAGGGCGGTATATTTATCTAGAGTGCATGGTTAGAGAGTATATCTGCGGAACTGATATTGCCTTACCCGTATCTATAACCTCCACTCCGCTAGCATGAGCGAGAGCCCTCGTCCTGGATTGAGAAGCTTCCTGTCGTGTCCATTCCTCCGCCTTCAACAACTCTAACCTGTCCAGCTCTGATTGGATAGATTTCACTGCTTTCCTACGATGCTCCCTGACGACTTCCTCAGAGTGAGAGCTTACTGCGTCCAATTCCTCCAGCGCCGACAATAGCCACAACTCATGCTTTAAGTAGTCCTTGTTTACGGCTTGATTAGGGTCCAGCGCGTGCTTCCCATCATTCAAGCCAGACAAACCACCCCGGGGAGCCGTTGAGAGAGAAGCTGACTGAGGTGAGATAAGGAAAATGAGGCCGTCGATTCGAGTGATCTTGGATGCCCTATCCCTGCACTCTTTTCGTAGCGCCTGGATCTTCGTGAGAGCGGATTGTATCATGGACCTAAGCAGATCCGGTCATCTGGAGTTCAAAATGCATATTTTATATGAACGTACTGTGCACTGTCCGAGGATTCCTGGATGGGCTCGGTGGATGTGCCTGCAGGTATGTCATCGTCTCGGGTGCGTGGCACAGAACCTCCGTGCCTTCGATGGAAGATTGCCATTTGACGTCCGATAAGTCGACCGGGGACCATTTTCCCAGCTACTGGGTCGAATGCCATGTTGTTGTCGGCGCATTCTACGCATGTACAGAGCACGAGAGCGATCGGTTTGGGTGGCGGACGTCGTTGGCCGACTGCAGCCCCTCGACGTAAGTAGGGCCGCATCGCCGCAATAAAATAGTAGACGAATTAGATAATAAGCTATGGAATGAAGTAAATCAATCGTATTCATTAAATTCGAGTGCAGAATGAACATGCATCGGATGTGCAACCAAGTACCTCGTGATTTGCAACTAGAACGCCAAACTATGCGGTCCTTGGCTGTAAAAATTATTATCGTATCAATTTTTTGCGCTATGAAACCGAAGTAAATTCCATCCTACCTGGAAGCCTCTCCTACAAATATAATGTCACGTCCCGCTCTGATTATGAATCTACGTCTAGCACATAGTCTAAAACGACGCATTAGCCTCATGTACGGGTGTTTCCGAAAGTAATGGACAAACCATGGACGGACGAAGATCAAGACCTGCTGGAGGTGGTGGACGTCAAGTAACAGAATCGCATGACATGATCAGTAGTCGATAAGCGCCTGTTAGGGCGGCTCTGTCAGTAGTCAGTACTAGTCAGTAGAGGAGATTCGTGAGCGCTTGAGCACTGACGACTTCCCCTCATGCACTAGAGACGACGAGAACAGCACAATGTCAAGACATATAGCCTGAGTAAGTGATCACGGATCTTCAAGCATTGCCAGCCTCTTCTCAAAGTCTGCTCTCTTGCATAGACGAGTCGGTCATCGTTGATTGAGCCGACATCATGGTTTCCTGCAGGCTGGGAATTCAAATTCCGCTCTCCGTCATCCAGTCGCCATACATATAACTCATGGTCTCTTTACCTTTATACTCTACTCCTCGCGAACATGTTCACCCTCTCTCGTACCAGACAGCCATCGGAAAATTACCCCCCCTCCCGTTTTCGCCTACCAAATGTTCTTGGACCCGAGGTCACTCATCGGCGGGACTCTGGTGAGTACGTTGAGCCGTGGTGCCTAGTTGTCTCATTCACTGTTATTCTCGAAGACGTCAAACAGGTCTCTAACGACGATATGAGCGAAGGTTCTGGGGTCAGTGGTCGCGCTGGACGACCTGATTTGAAGGTGAGTCGTTGGGCGTTTGTGACCAAGCTGTCGCTCAATATCTGTAGAATCGAAGCAGCCACTTTTGGTCCCTCCTTGGCCGAGGCGTCTTATTTGCGCTACAAGTCCTCCTCTCCGCCATTTTGAGCAGCTTCATCATCACCCATGAGCCTCAAATATGCTCTCTGATCTCGGCCCGATTCCCACAGCTGACGTGTGTGGTAGACGGGTCCGGGGAGTTGGCCTTACCCCTGCTCACCGCTGAACCCACTCCTGTCACTGTGACCACATATGTACATGCGACATCTTTCTTCACCGCTGAACTCACCCCCGTCACTGTGACTGCATATGTCCACGAGGCCTCCTTCTTCATTCAACCTTCTACGCAACCTTCTACCTGTGCTGTGTCGTTACCGATGTTAGCCACTAGTCTTCAACGCTAGTGTTATGTCATAACTTTAACGGTCCTCTCTTGTGGATATTTGCAGCAGGATAAACTTGTACTCTATTTTGTGAGGGCATGACAATGCTGCCACATATGTTAACGTTGCTCGCTCTCTCGTGTCGTCTTAAGGGTTGGGTGCTCATTGAATATTCACGCCCTACACTGAAAAGGCACAGGTTGTCAAGTCTAGGTCAAATATGTGCAGAATATATGGATCGGGTGCTCATTACGTTTCTTAGCTTCCGTTACTAATAGACAAGGTATAGAGTGATTATGTACCTTCGCCATAGTGAACAGTGTGATGAAGAGTGGACGGGCCTATCAGGAAAAACGTCTTCTCCAATTTATGGTTAATTAAGTTAATTAGGCTCAGATACTAGGCTGTTAGGCCCTTTAGCCAGCTTAGGTACATGCACGATTATCCCGGAAGAAACTATCTATAGTAGATTAGGAGATTTAGCGTACATTATACATAAGTATTTACGGGTGGTGATCGCTAATCTCCTCCGCTCGTTCTCTCGCTCACACAAACACCTCGTCAAACGAGTGGCCATTCAACGATACAGCCTATAAGTCAATACCCATGTCAGAACTAATCACCGTCACTGTCCTGAACTCAGCCGCTCATGGAAGTCAGCTATACAGGTTACTTATCAGAAGCTATCATGAGATCACGACGGGGCCTGAGACGCACATGCAGTATGGATAACTGCTACGAAACGTTGGTCATGGGACCTCCCCGTCGTGTGTCGAGCTATACAGTCACAGTTGCGGCATTGGTATTAATGACAGGTGCACGCGGCTAGGATACAGGCGATTGCTGTTGGCTCCAGGCCCTGATGATGTGTGCGACATCGACCTCCGTGACTAGAATAGAACCGATGAGCCAACAATCAGCATGGTATACAGATAGACCCAGACGGTGAACATACCTAGCTTTAAACTATACACATCTGGTGGTCGCCAACTGTGGGTAAACTGACAGCATGAGTAGCGCAAAACATGTTCAAAGACCGCAGCTAACCAAGGATCCACAAGGGAGATACAGGTGCGCCTGGAGGGGGAGGGAATTAATTCGCGTGAGGATGCGGAAGGACCCATCGCGTGAGTAGCATGGGTCTCGTTGTAGCACCGGGGTTTCGCAAGTTAGTCAGCTGGCGCACGTATTGGACAGGGAACCGGCCAAGAGGGAGCGAGAGTATCGAATGTTCTCTGGGGTCAAATCACAGGAGTGGAGGATCAGCGTAAGAATATGAGTAAGGAGAGGAATGCGCACTCACAACGAATAGAAGATTGCAAGGGTATGACGCAGCAAACACAAAGCGTGCGGCTGTACGTTCGTCGCGGTGCGTGAGCGCGAATAACAGAGAAGTCTCATGTCTTCGAGATTCATCGACAACGTTGAAGAGGCGGCACTGCTGCGCTGTCAAAGAATGGCCCAGCAGAACCCTTGGTATCGATGGCCAGCGATACCACCAGAAGTAACGAAGGCGTTGCGGCTGCCAAGCCGTACCAGGCATCCTTCAGGCAAGGCACCACATGAGTAACTATACGAGAATTCGAAGTACTAGGGACGAGCTCATCGTATCCCGGGTTATTCGATCTCATAGCCTCCAATGATACGAGACACCCCACCCCCCACGTCCAACTCCCATTGGAGCCCTACCTGCAATTTAAATACAGCACTCACTATTTTGCTGAGAATGAGACAATGAAACACGTACCGTGAGTGCACATAACGCTGTAGTGATTGGGGGAGTGTCAGGAAGCGAAAGAAAGAAGAACGCGACGCTTGTCGTCGAGTCATGTGATGGCAGTAAACGCTGGAGTACCCCGAATTAGTGCCCAACACTGCGCGAAGCTGCAACGGTCGCGCTCCTCGAGGCCTCTCTAGTACATCCGAGTCGCAAGTCCATACATTACTTATGTATTGTATCTTCAAGTCACTCAGACACCAGCCATCTAATTCCTACTCCCAAATGCCGGGAAGTTCTCGGGAGTCTACGTCAGTCGAGGGTTGGTTCGGGTTCAAACTTCGCAGAAGCGGATAAAGTAGGGTTCGGAGCGAGGGTAGTACCCCACAGTTGGTGCGTATTTAGGTATATCTCTCTTGAGAATAAGAGGTTGACGATAAGAGGACGACGTCGACCATATCCGCCACGACACCCTCAATGCTCATCAGAAACTCCCAGGTCGCTACGCATCGTTCACACCTATCTCAGGGAATGCAAGGGAAACTTACCTCTATGCTGCGACTACTACGGTGCAGTTATGACCTATCAGGACTACTGTAATGGCACGCACCACTACATCTAGTTACCGAGACTCACAAGCGGTCGGTATCTGGTTAGTCCTCTTTCGCTTGTGGTAAAATAAGTTTGTGCCTAAGGCGAATCACCCTTCATAAGCCTCAATACTGTAGAGGCTTCATGACAACAATAATAGATTCGTTCGACAGCTATGGATTCCGCACTGCGGGCGTCTGAATTATCTTCCGTTGCTTACCATCGGTGAAATAGGAGTGCGTTCGGTCACTGCTGCGCGTAACATACATAGTGGTCTGCATGCTCGAGATCAAAAGGCCAATCATGACTACGTTTGAGGTACCGTTCTTTACATTCTAGTCGTTATCTGCAACATCATCGTACTACTCTCTACTTCCTAAATTTCGCTAGTTTCCGTGTCGCTATCCTCTGGAGCTGCGTGGCCCGACACCCCGGCGTGACTACTGTGGTCGCTGTCCCCAGCCTCCTCCTCGCCCAGGCCTGCCCCTCTTTTATCCTGCGAAACCACAGTCCAGGCATTAGAAGCCTCCTGACATGCTAAGTCTTCGGTGAGGTCCAGCTCGCCACTGTCGCAAAGACTGATGATGTTATGCCTATAGCAAGGGACACACATGCCCATAGGCGTACGGCGCAGCTGAGCCCGAATTCGGGCACTGGAGATATTGTGGTCGACAAGGACCATGGGAACGACATTGCGGTCCCAGAAAGCTCGCCACCCCAGCTGACAAGTCCTGCCTGAGCAGCCGGATGTCATTTGGAAGTTCGGACCTGCGAGTACGTGAAGATGATGCAGCATGTCCATGTGAGTCTTACTCTGTATCAGATAATACAAGAGCTCCCCGCCTATCGTGTTGCAGTCCTCGGAAGACAGGGCGGACAATGGCATGGTGACGATGGTTTTATAACCTTCGTAAAACCAACGCTTGACACCGGACAGTTGTCCAATGCGTAGCAAAACGGGTGGGTCTGAGCAGAAGTCACGATGAGCGGACATGGCGGCAATGACTTGTTGGCGAGTCGGCAACATCAGGTAGTAAGTCGCCAGCTGGAGGGCTCTGGTGAGCTTCAGAAAGTGATCGCATATCTCGCTGATAAAATATGATGATCAGGAACGAGCTCTACAGAATGGACACAAGAGGAACGCACGCTCTGCCGATGCGAAAACCTAATAGAGCCTCCAAATCTTCTTTTTCTACTTCCAGGGGGAGTGGGTTCTCATCGCTCTTCCCGAGAGACTGGTCAGTCAATCGGCCGGCTTCCAGCTTTTCACGTAGTACAGAAGATTCACGACAAAAATCGGCCTCTGAGACGCCATAGCGAATGTCCGCGTCACCTGCCTAAATAGGGAAGTTGTATATTAGAGGCGACAAACGGTAGCGTATCTGAAATTGCTTACTTGGAGAATGAGATCCGCGTCAGCACTATAATAGAATGCAGATCGCTCGTATTGCGCAGAATTAGTGGTGGACATAATAGCTGGGCGAGGTGGTAATCGCAGTGCAAGTCGACGCTGATGACTCGAGGAGCTCACTTCGTCTATCTTGGCAGATTTCGCCTTAACTTATAGTAGGTGCGGCCTCTCGCTTATGACACCGGGGATCCTCTTGCTCAATTGTGCTTTTCCCTTGTGATGTACCACAGTTGCTTATCGTGTCCAATCTGAACGAATACATTGAATGCGGGAGATGGCGATCCATTCCGACGTGAGCATCTTTTTCTTCGTGGATGTGCAGTCACAAGGATTGATTTCATCTCAAATTGAAATTTTGTGTAACCGGCATATGTGACGCCACTCATGTCTCAGCCTTGCAATTATAAATATTATACCATTCTCAGCACATCAATATGACTAGCCCTAGCTACAGCCTCACCCGGAAGCAGAGATACAGGGATAGCTTACTTTACAGCGTGACCAACCGAACGAGAAAAAAAAACAAAATACAACGTGAACGTTATGTAGTCGACCCACGGCCTATCATGAAGATAGGGATCCACTCGTGCCAAAACCCGTTGAACCTATTGGCGTTAAATTCCCCTGGGACGCTGGTTTGCCGGGGCAGCGATGCCCAGAGGTTTATCTTGTCGGGACTTGATGTGGCTGAATCTGTCGACGATACTGACACAAGGCGTGAGTTGAGGAGAGTTTTCTTGATAGATATGATCTCACCTTTGGACGTCAGGAGGCACAGAGAGGTCGACGTCGAAGTCAAGAACTTCGAGCCGCGCTAGTTCCCACTCGCTGCGCATGTCGAGCCATTGGCGGTCATAAAAGTTCCGAGGGAGGCCTGGCACTCCCCGAACGTTAAAATCTTTTTTATGATTCAGTCTTTCGGTGCGATAACGAGGCCATTTACCGGGCGTTGTCTTCCACTTCGTGCCATCCCAAATAAACCGGTGGGATAGGCGAACTATATCCAGAGCCCTAAGGATGGTCTTCAGGTCGTCTGCTCGCCAGTCGAGCTCATCGATCCAGAAATCTGGTTCGCCCTCTCCGCCAGATTCATCCCCGCTGTTGCCGTCAGTCCCGATACGGTTGACCCAGCCGCTGATAGGTTTGAGCGATGGCTCTGAGAGGCATGTCTGCCACCGCTGATTACCGATCTAAATTAATTAGAAATAAGATGTCAGCAATATCAAGGTATTGTTACAAGGACGTACTTCACGGCGCCTGCCACGTCTACGATTAGCCACCACACCCGGGCCTGAGTTGACGTTGTTGGTGAGGGCCCCGTCGGAATTGACCTTCTGCGCCTGCTTGCACATGGCCGGGATGTGCGACAGGAATGCCTCTTCGACTGCATGACGATCCTGGGTCAAAGCGTCCGAGAGAGAAACGTAGTATTGACTGAACATGACTGCGATTGCCTTGTTCCAGGGCGAACGCATCTCCTTACCGCTAACATCAAGACGAGGGTTATCAGGATCTGGGCCTACTACACCACGCTTTGCCGCTGCTTTTTCAGAGCGCGACGGGCCAGCAGGGAAATCAGCCTTGCGAGACTCCCTGTGTAAGAAATCGCGAGCAGCCGAACGGACATGAGCCTGATTAACCATGTTAGCTTAGAAACCGTGGGACCCGTACAACAGCTCACCTGGAGATCTACGGTGTTTGGATCACGATACTCCCTCTCCGATAGACGATACTTAGGCTGACAATTCTTCGGTAATTGCACACGGCGAGGAACCTGAACGGCAGCTACTGACGAGTCCGAGAGCGGCACATTGGGAGGCTCCATACGGCTTACTGACGAGCGTATTGCTACGCGTCTCGGAGGCCTCGGAGTCCTGCCAGGACCCGCTGGGGCCGACACAGAGGGAGCGGGAGGTTCAACGGGATCGAGTAGCGATAAGAAAGGGATTACACGGCGGACAAGCTGGTGCAGCCTGCCGATATCGCGCTTCAAAGCAGCTATTTCGGCCTGGGGACCTTCAACGAGACCAGCAAGGTCGTTCTCCTGGTTCCAGGGTCAGAAGGCATCATGACATATACTGTGATAACTCACCAGGTCATGCATAGACACATGTGTCAGGCTAGTATTCCCTAAAGAGCCAGTGCGTGTAGAAGTATGATGACTGGGTGGAAGAGGCGGCGATACATCATGATGGGCGTGCATATCTACGTCGGGCTCAAATGGGTTCGACCTCCACTGCCATACACGAGAGAGCCGTCAGTTGAGTTTATGCCGTCCGAGAACATACAATTATATACCTGGTCTTCGTCTTGATGGCTCTGCTGCATATGCTGATCACCGTGACTTCTGAGACCCGCGACCTGCGTACAGTTCCATGAATGTTTATGTTGCTCATATCGACTGATGCATGACATACCGTTTCTTGTTCCCCTAGCCGTGGGTTAAAGTTACCCACGTTGACCGTAGGAGCACTCGAAAGTTCTTCGTGCGAATCGTCGACTCCGGCCTGGGGCGCCGACATGAAAACATCCTCTGGGGGAGGTGTAGGCGCTTGAAGATGGTCTTTCTCTGGGCCATGAGGAGTGGCGTCATCGAAGTGCTGTGTGCCTGGTGTGTTGGCGATATGGGTCTGTGTTTGTCCGTGAACGACGAATTGGATCTCCTGCGACGGCACAGAGGGCCTCAGCTGACAAGTACTATTAATGAAGTCTCAAGATCTCGTAGCAATAAGTACTTACCGTACTCTCCTCTACATGTGAAGTACTTGTATCCTCTGACGAAGCCAGGCCTACTACAGGAGAACCGTCGTACGCCCCTCGTGGTGCCTGACCACTTTCAGGACGACAGACGACTTGCGCTATGAACAAACTTCTGCCCTGAGAAGGAGTGAGTTTGGTCAGCTACTGTCGATAGAACATACACACCTGAGCATGAGCAACAACGGGCCGCTGCTGCTCAGAAGGGTTGAGTTGGGTAGGCCCAAGAACGGATTCTATGCCATGCCCTCTGGCTGACGCCTTTCCGTTAGAACCGTCGGATAGGCGGGAGGCCACAGATTCCGTTAGAGCCGAGGAACTACCTGTGTTCACGAACAAACGATGGTGAGTAAATGATACACATTCAATCTTGATGAGCAACGTACGAATATAATCTGCATTGTCTTTGTCGACAGCACCTTTCATGTCCCTAATGTCCACTGACGAAACCATGGATAGTCAACGACTCAACGAGCCAACGCCGTCCTAGAGATATTCACGTACCCGTCGTCTCATCTGGACGACCTCCTGGCTTGTTAGTCGTGCGTCCTAAATTACAGTGCAACCGCGTCAAGACTTGAACAATATCAGTCCAAAGTGAAGCCATGCGAACCTTCCGAGAAGATGAGTGCCGTCCGCGGAGGGCCAGAGTTCAACGAAGGAAGCAACGTTGTCTTAACACGTCGCGCAACTCTGCTCTCATCGCTACTAGGTCTTGCCATAGAGTAGTGGTGAATCTTGTGTGGTATGGATTTTCTTTGAACGCCTCTTTGAACGCCACTGGACATAGCAAGAAAGAACGACACCGAGAGTATGCAGCTTGCGTGTACTATAAGGCATTATTGTCTGAAAGATAGGTATATTGATGCATGCTGTGACCTCGTGGAATTAATATATTTCTCGTAGTTTTCAGGTCCAGAAAAATGTACTTTACCCATTATTCTTGGACAGCGTTGCATTCGCCGACGAGACTGCCCCGGCTGGAGGTGCTACGAGCGCTTCTCTCTGAATCCGATCTGTCGTTCAAGGGTTCTGGCGGCTATTCGACATCCTTGCCTGCAACGACAACCTTGGAGGGCCGTTGTCTGACCTCTCTCGCCTCATTGCCTAAGGGTGTTACACACGTTGAGTCCACCATGCGATTCGAAATTCCATCTCTAGCCATGAGGTGAGACGTATGCTCGTCCCTTATCTTCTAACTAACTCAGCGCTCACTCTGTTAAACCAGAAAGGGTATATACGTTCGCCCTCTCGTATTCATACGCTCGCCCGAAGAAAGACCTCCTACAGTGTGAACTCTGGCATGGTGAATACACGCTCTCGCTCAATTACGCAGACTCCTTCCCCGCCTAAACGTCCACATTCGCGATCACCAAGCCCGACATCGACCAAACGATTGCGACGCACTCCAAAGAGGACTCAGGATCGCAACTCACGTCCCCCTCGCCCAAGCATTATATCCCGCATGAAAACTCGCTTCACTTCCAAGAATTCATCCGACCCCGCTCCTTCGAGCAGCGCCAATATTCTGGTCAGCCGTGCACAGTAGAGCCAATTCGCTATGTAATATTGACGAGGTCTTCCCTTCAGCTTTCGTCTCAAGACTTCGCCCATCCCCCTGGTGCATTTGAGCTAGAATCTGCTGGGATAGCTCGCAATAACATGGTGGGTATGCAGCTTGCTCATTTTTTCAACCGCTAACGTGTGTCTCCTGTTTGTCAGGCTACCGAGACAGACTTTTACACGGATGATATCATCATGGATACGGAGGTCGTGGAGTCGGGCAGCGGTCAAGCTGAGAAGATCGATGAAAACAAGGACATGTCGGACATCGAGGAAGAACGCTCTGACAAAGACGAAGCCAGTGTTCTCTCTTACCTTGGCGACCGCGACCAGGGTAGCAACCATCCCAAAGTCGATAGCACTTCTTCCCGCAGCGCTAGTGCTCAGCCTCAAGTCGAATTCCCGTTTGCTCGTGGCGTGAGTTTGGATCGCACGAGCTCTATTTCTGACCATGAGCGCCAGTATCACGGGAGGATCGACAGTCACGACAGCGTCACTCCTACCGCCAGTGTCGTAGATGTGGATGACGGCCGTGCGTTTTTGCATAGCCCGGCCTCGTCAAGGGTATGTCATCCGATTGTTGTCTCTTGTATACCGTTTAGGATTCAGACATTCTTTCAGGGCACTTCTGTAGCTCCCACTGGTCACTTTGGTTCGAGCATGAACGTAGAAGGATTGCTGGGAGACATCGGGGCAACAGTAAGTCACCGATCACTACCTTCAGTGTCAAAACTTATAGCTACGTTCTATCAGCCCACCACCGACCGCACTGCCGTGCATATGGACACGGCTATTGTACATGGCCAGACATCGCTGACGGTAGGCTGTCGTCCTGTGCTTATTATGCCGTCTCGAAGCTCACAGCGCTTACACAGGTCACTGTTGCCGATAGCACAACTGCCGTGGATGAGATCTTTCATACGGCTGTGAGTACTCGTTCTACAAACGAGTTATTGTTTTCCTGACGCGAGTCGTACAACAGCAGCTTATACCCGATTCGTCCAGTCAGACGCCCCTGGCACGCAGCGTCGACACTCCTTCCTTCGCTACCTCCGTACGTCTTTTAAATGTTGATTCTCGCATGGTCCAATCGTTAAGATTTGTAGAAGCCGTCTGTGGAAGGCAGTTCAGGTACCGTCACTGTCCAGCCCAACGGAGGGCTCAGCCCCGCACCTCCTAGCGGCAGTAGCGCTGCATCGGCTGATGCTCCTCGCGAAGATCACCCTGAAGAACAGGAACAACCAAATGTAAGGCCACATTTGCTCGTGATCTAACAGCCACTCATCTGCGACTGCCTCTAGGACATTTTTGCAGGTCCAAGCACTCAACAGCATGTAGCCACGGGCGACAACGCCGATGGCGACCAACAATTACCCGAACACGCCACCGACGATGGACTTCCTCACCAAGCCCCTGAAGACGACGACAATATCACCGACTCCGACTCCGAGGCTTTGGAACGAGGCCCATCACCACATGAGGTGAGACACGTTGTACATAGTGCAAATGGGCTCTGCTAACATACTTCACAGAAAAAGCTTCGTGATTTAGATGCTATCGCGCGTACCCAACTACGCCTGATGGAAGATATCGCTCGCCAGACGAATCGTCCGGCCGCTCAAGAGCGAAACCGCTTGATCTCTCTCGAGCACGCTGTCAGGCATCGCACTATCCTCGCTCAGAGGGCTGCACGACTCAGTAAGCGGTATGAACTACTGCAAGATATGCTCTCCCCACGGGAATGCGAAGTCTTCGAGCTGGCCGTCTTGCAGCTTGAGACGGACACTTGCACCGAAACCCTTCGCGCCCTCGCCCTAAACATGATTCTCCAGCCCGCCACGTTCACTACGGAAACTCCACTCCAGATCCAGGCCGCGTCCGATCTTCGCCGTATGCAGAGGGAAACTATAGCTTTAATTGGCTCCGAGAACTTTGTCGAGTTATGGTAATCAGGTGCATGACTTGACGCAAATTTTGGAATTGAAACAATATTTATTCGTGTCATTCGCTTCTCGTGTACAATTGCCTGTGAAACTCGCGTGCTAAGACTATCCTACGGCGGAGTAGGATGATCATGCCCTATCGATGACGGTACACGGGGCTCGTGAAACGGGGTCTTTAGTGAGTACCGTTGGTCGGAACACTCTTCCCTATCTGCTATTAATGCATTACAGACATCACACTTCGCTCGTGCTGTGGGAAAATTCAGTGGGGGTTGGTGTGGGGTTGCTTTCATCAGTGTGTGACTCATTATGGGCCCGCATGATATTGTTGCTGACACTTGAGTGTGGGTTCTTTTCCGCCTTCTCAGCGTTATCGCGCCACAATCCGCATGCGCTCCATTACTTTCGACGCAAGGTTTTCATTTCCGGAACTGTCCCTGACTACTATTCAATGCAAGAGAAGCACGATGCAGCGTGGACCATACGTCTAGGGACCACTTGCCATCAGGAGAGAGCTTTCACGGATGAACCCCGATGATTTGTGTATGGTGCGTACGTACATTACACGTATCGTATCTTGCCTGATCACATGCACGCTACGATTGAATCTACGCAGGGTCGGTTTTGTATCCCATGGCTCTCCCAGACGTCTACATTTCTGTAAGTGATTTTGCAGTTTGCAGCCCTCAGACTTTCGACCTCCCACAAACCACCGGCAACATGCAGGCCTCGAATGAGTGGATTTCTCAAGTCACTACGTGGAGATTCGAGCAGGCTTGGTCAAGAAACACAGTCGTCACATTGCAACTTCCGACTGCAGATCCGGCCGCCTCTCTTCGTACGCATGAGGGGGTTATACACGGAAATGAACCCGAAGGGTGAGGTGCCTCTTTGCTGTCGTAAATCTTACCCTGAATCACTAAATTCATGCACAGACCTTCCTATGAACGTGTTGAAGCGCATGGAGAGCAGAACGAAGAGAAAGACCATACGTAAGTTTCACAATTCGACGTCCATGGGTTCGCTACTGATAACGATCGCCACGCACAAAGTGTGCTCACACTGCACAGGCCCTCACAGGCCGATCGAACAGCCAGAAACGTAACTACTACAGCAGCTGCCCCACCACTACCGACCGTAAGTTGAACGGTGCGCAATTTGATGTTCCAGAGGTTGACAAATAATACAGCCTTCTAAAAAAGGAGCACCATCCTTCGCACCGGAATCCGAAGAAGTTGAAGTACAGCCAAGACCGACAGTACGCCGTCAACTCATATTGGGGCTAGCTATATAGAACACTGATGTTTCATATATGACGCGTATACTACAGGTCCCCGCAAGTAGGGTTCAAGCAAGACAAACTAGGCGTATTCGCGATTCCAAGATAGATATTGGCTGGTTCGCCTCGCAGTCCGATTACCCTATCGAGCATCCTCCAGAGCTGGCCAAAGACAGCTTATTGGAGCTCAACGACATTTTCCTTCACTCGTGGAGGACCAAACATCAAGCCTGGAGATGTACGGCGTTGCGTCCCATAGTGTGGACTCCTCTTGTCGAAACAGAGACAATTGTAGTCCCTGGTGATCATAGACTTCGTCAGTTTGTCATTACCAACAACGGTAAACCTTCGTATATCGTCCCAAATAGCCTCGCCCGTCGTTACAGAGATAAAGCCGATGCGATCACAAACACCACATCCTGATTACGATTTTTACGTTCATGTATATACATCAGGAATTTGTATTTTAAATGGGCAGTTAGTTCGACTTGAGCACAGCGGGATTCGTTCCTAACACAGTGTTGATTGCAAACTACGTTAAGCCAAGGCCCGTACTCTACACAAAACGTCGTAATGGAATCTCAAAGCAAGAAGGATGCCGAGAGACACAAAGAACAGCGCAAAAACTACCCTTTCAAACACATCTCTCCAGCTCTTCGCTTTTTCATCAGCCTGCTTATAATAGTAATGCTTAATGACGACGTTAGCAACGCCGTTCTTGCGCATGCGTCGAAGAATGGTTCTCTCCTGTGACGTAGAAACCATGTGTATAAGTAAGGCTTCAGGAGCATCGAGTAAAAGTCCCTAGGCACGCACCGTTCCATCAAGGAGAGAGTTCATTACCGCTTCCTCATTATCCGTCGGTACATTCTTCTCGGGGTGCGAAGGGCTCAAACCATGCTCTCTTGGGAGCGACGTGGTGCCATCTTCCTTGGAAAGCGAAAATGTTGCATCGCCCTTCTCGAGTGATGGGCCGTTGGCGGGGGGCATGGTGTAAACGGAAGCACCCAGACTCCCAGACGAGCCCCACGAAAGACGACGACGGTGCGACGGGCTTGAATCATGCTCTCTAGGAAGCAATGCCGGAAGCGATGTGGTGTCATCTTCCTTAGAAAGCGAAGATGCCGCATCGCTCTCCTCGGGTGATGGGTCGTCGTCGGGAGGCGCAGTGTAAGGGGGGGCACTCAGGCTCTCAGACGAGCCCCACAAAGGGCGAGGAGGATAGGTGATTGTCGAGTCATTGCTTCCAGGAAGGTCGTCGCTCGCTGTCTCCTGAGAAACATTCTGTTACGAGGTATTAAGTACAGTAGAAGAACAGAGATTAGCCAACGTACGTTTGGTCCTGTGGAAGGTGGCATGGCTGAGTCACTGAGAGGGCGAAGAGTCAATTCTTCATTTGGCTCCTCAGGCATTATAGCGAAATACGAGTAAGGAGACGGCTTGTTGCTCAACGCTTGGCTTTATATGCGTTTCGTGAGTGCCATCGATAGATGCCGTAGGGCAGATCTTGTATCTGACACGTGCAGTTAAATTTTGAACTTACAGCTTGGAATAACGACTCGTACTTTAGGGATTGTGCGTACCAGAGATCTACCACATTTCGTCATAGTATCTGGTTACCACCTGTGAAGCAAACGTATTTGCAGATGAGGAAACTGCCCTCTGTAACAAATGCTGTCATGAGCTTGGATGAAAATACCGTCATAGCAGGTCTCTTCCTGTAGTAGGACCTGTACTATAAAATGCGCCAGTGACTTATATCATATTAAGTATCGTGTCTGTCAAGCTTGTCAAGTCTCGATGTGCGGTACTAGCTGGACTGTGACTGCACCTTCTCCAATAGTTCAATCCTGTGGAACGTGATGCAAAAACCGCACGCTACATGTGAGCAAACAACGGACCACTGCACCACTTCTCGCGGTTGTCTGGAAAAGTGTATTTGGGCCGGGGTCGTCAGTCTGCGAGCGAACAAGTGCTTACTAAGCGCAGGGCGGATCAGTGAGCTTGACTCGCTAGCGCTCACCGACCTTCACCGCCCTGTCGACGTCGCCCCGCTACTATACATACATACTTGGCAATACAGTATTTCTCTCCCGACTTGAACATCCAGAAAGCTTTGCCTACCTAGCATACTCTCGAGCTCCGTCAGTGACTCAGGTGACGGTGAGTTATGGCACCATGCCTCGCCTCCTTTTCTGATTACGACACATCTTTCGTTCTGGCTAGGTCACTTGGCTTACCAGGGAAACAGATCCTGAACAATCACGGTATGATACGTCGGCCATCATGACCAGGTCACCGTGTTCGTTGATAACGGTGACGTCGACAGACCGAGTCGGTTCGCACTGCTGAGACTACGTGCCTCAAGATGAATATGAGTTTTTATTTCCATAGGGCGCAGATGCGCATCGGTACCAGACTCTCTTCAAGCTCTATCGCAGATGTCGAGCTTGCGCAGTATATTTGCTCGGTGATGGCTCGGCAACAGGGCGGGTACCAGCGGTCGCATTATTGTATTGACTGCTTTATTTAGGATTGCCCGCGGACACTCTAGATAGGAGTCGATGTAGGGCTCGGAAGCCAACTCGACCTGGGCCGATGTCCGGAAAAGTCTCCATGGGAGTGTCTTTGGGGCTGATCGATATCATCGCAACTTCGACCGAAATGAAAAACATGCTACGATGGTTCATCTTCAACGATACTCGGTGCTCATTACACAGAGGTTTCCGGGACCTGTCGAGGTTTGTGGCTGTGGGCGTGACTGTGTGACATATACTGACCAGAATTCCGATACGTATCCAATCAATAGGTTAGAAAATAACAAAAGGCCTTCCGCCAATGCCTAATTAATAGGAGATAATGGAGACGCACAGGCGCATGCTGGGCACGCTTCATTCTCGTTTGAGCGGAGACTGGGAGACGCCGAGTACGTACTATATGCACAACAGTGGGCTGAAAGGACGCATCTCGTAGAACGTTGCCCCCCTGAAATCTCGAAGCCATGTCCGAATCGACTGCCAGCGTCCTGCAGTATAGTCGTCGATGGTCTCGCAAAGACCTGAAAAATATCACTTGTATTTCCCTCAATAACTCGGGCAGCTGGCTCTCAGCTGCAGAAGATTCTTCGCTTCTTATCTTTCATGCTGATAATGGTGCGCTTGCCGTTAGGATCGAATGTCTAATAGCCATCAGCGCGATGCTATGGGTGTCAGATATAGTACTTGTATGTTGTAGGCGAGATGGGACTATCATGACTGTTTCATTACTTCAGGTATGCCGTGCTACTTCGTCTACTTTATTACCAGAGATTCACCACACTGTTTCGCAGAAATCTATCCTGGTAGTAGGAACAGTTTGCAGAGGACACCAGATTGAAAAAATGGCGATCAGTCACGGCAACACGTACCTGGCCACTGGATGCGGGAAAGACGTCAGGATATGGAGGCGTAACGCACTGGAGGGTACGCTTAGATAGTGATTATTGGAGAAATACCATAGCTAACCTCTGGGAACGACTAGGTACATGGGCCGGGCTGCAACAGTTGACATCTCCCCCTACCTCTCATGCCAATGCCTCCACCGACGTCACCATAACATCATTACATTGGCTTGAATCAGCAGCGGAACGAACCGCCACTCTTCCATCGCAACTGATCGTTTCTTATCGAAACCATGGCATCCAGTGAGCGAGAAAACATCTTTGTAACCTGCAACAAACTCATTGTAGATGAGGGTGTGGAACGTATATTCTGGCCAGATCGTACATACGATCCTCAACACGTCTGTGCCCATGTCAGTATCCCTCTTAGCATCTGCTTTGCGACAGCTGACTCACGTGATATAGAGGGAGTACTGCCCTTTCACCGGACGCAAAGCACCTGGCAGTGGTCATGACTGGCGGAATTGACATGATCGACGTGCCAAGCAGAAGGCAAGAGCTTCTCGCGGACCCGAAATGTGGCCTCGAGTGCCCGATTCTATTCATACACGAAGGAGGGGTTCTATTGAGCCGCTATGAACGTAGCGCAGCCCAGTTGTGGTCTCTGTCAGGAGAAGAACTGCAGGCAGTGCTGCATTCGAGTACGTTGTCTTTGAATCTCATACGTGACTTTCGAGTAATCCATCTCTGCAGGTGTCGCGCAGCTCAACTGTATCGCTGTACGATCCAAATTTTGCACATACAATAATATATTACTAACGTGAAGTCATAGGCATACTCGGACGATCATGCAGGGCTTTTTCGTATAGCCACGGCGTCCTCCACGAAAATCGCCCTATGGCAGCCAGCGAACCCTTGTAAGCTATTCCTTCTGTGAGAGGTGGAATATGAATCTCATGCGACGTAGCTTCAGGTCGCCTCTCCGTTAGAGATCGTGCCTCATACATGCTTGGCAGACTGTCAGGAGGGGCTGTGTTTGTCTGTGTGGCAGTTTCGGCTTTGGTGATTGTTCTCATAGCGATGGCTGCTGGACGTGTAACCTTAGTCTAACGAGTCTTACGATCCTAACAATGTACTTATCGGCCTTTTTCGTGATAATGTTGGGCGAAGTTCTCAGAGCTCCCGCCTCTGGCATGCTGTCTACATTAGAGTAGGTAATGTTTGCGTGAGCAATGCACCGGAGATACAATCAGTAAACTCGTCGCGACCGTAAATATATCCTCGCAACATTACAGACCACTGTCTGGCTCGACTCCGAGATAAGATATCAGTAAGGACTTTGTATCGTAGGGTGACTGCTTCGAGAGACGCAGCTTAGTCCCAGCGTTAACAGTCACCTTCAGCATTGTAGCCCATGTAGTCCGATTACAAGTGCCTTAGTCTTCTCGTGTGACCTCTCTTTCCAAGTAAAAAGCCCAAATGTCGCTCCTGCTTGTATGTGAGATTGTACTCCAAATGTCACCGACGCTGCGACGTGATGCGCTGGAGCTTTATGCAGGGATAAGTACCATATCTTGTGGGAGCCGGCTAGTATTCCAGCATCGGTGAATACAGAGTCTCGTTAGCTACTTGCTGATATGCCTATAAACAACGTGAGCTGCAAAGGCAGATAAGGTGCGACAATTTATCCTGTTGTGCGGAATAGCAACTCTATCGAAAGTCAGACTATAAAGACTTGCCAGCCAGAACCAATCACATCTGCCCATGA
The DNA here is from genome assembly GCA_001986395.2 of Irpex lacteus. Taxonomy (NCBI): domain Eukaryota; kingdom Fungi; phylum Basidiomycota; class Agaricomycetes; order Polyporales; family Irpicaceae; genus Irpex; species Irpex lacteus. Next base: position 780,253 of record MQVO02000015.1, on the reverse strand, counting down.
GCTTATACATTGTCTGATCCGAAAGCGGCTGTGAGTTACCTCTAGGCATTATTTCGTCGGCGAATGAATATGTAATGCGTCGTCGGATTTTTGCACATATCTAAAACGTTACTTATAAACGCTTGGGTACACAAAAACAAGGCCCTGCAAGCTGAGCATTAGTCTGGATCATGTGTCGATATGACTGGCAAACCTTTTTAGACGTACTGTCAGAACTCCAGCCTTGTCGTTATTAACACTCATAACGTTAACGGCAGTGAGAACGATTAACGCCAGCAAATAAGGATTCCTTATGTAAACAGGCGCGCATACAGCTTTGAACTTTGCCATGACGTACTACATTCTTATCATGCGGCGTGACGATGCTTGTCGTCCGCTGCCTGGTACCACGGTACGGTCGCTATATACTATTCCGCCGTCTTCTAAGTTGCAGGTACTCAGCATTGGGATGGACAGGCATGTACTCAACTGTTGTCGGTGTTGAGATCTCAAGGCAGACCACAATGACGTTAACGTCTGCTCTTCCATTCGGTGCGAATATCTTACTATTGTCTCACAGTTGACCGACATCTCTAATGATATCATGCCCATACTTCCAGTTCATACATATGCATGGAACGTCGACCCGACATTAAGTAGTCGTTCGGGCCGCAGTTGTCACACGGCATACTAAGTCGATGGACACTCAAGGACAATCAGTGCACAAACAATATCTGTCTTCATAAGCGTCTTCGTCGACAACCTCCTGTCTTTCGCCCTCTATCGTTGATCACTGCCCATCCATCATGCCAGCCCAGACGGAACCATCCAACCCACTCCAGCTCAAACTACCTCAGCTACGGAGCAAGTCCGAGCTGACACGCTTTCTTGGGCGTACAGTTCATTTCAAAGGTGTCATAACTGTGGGACTTAGTGAGAGGGTACGTACACACTCTCGACGAGTGTCAAATCCGGATGTTGATGCATGCTATACGAACCAGGGCTCTGTGGTGTTAGTGAAGACCGCGGACTGTAAGCTCTTGCGGGTGCTCCTTTACGATGTACGCCTGGTTCTCGTGCTACGTTCTCAAATGGCCCTGATTGTCTCTCGTAAGGTCGTCCCCGAAATTGGCACGAGCGTCGATGTCATTGGTGTCATCCATACTTTAGAGGAAATGCAAGCATGGAAGTTTTATATCTGATATTTGCGTTTGGTATCCTGACCGACAGTCGAGTACTCATTGATTGATTTTATGATTTGCATATTTTGGAAGCAATCGCATATGTTCAGTAACATTTGCGCACTCGGATGGACCTCGATAGTCGAAGAGTTTCTCGGATTCGCAGGCAGAGAAGGTGAAAACCGTATGGGATTCCGCTGTGAGTATGTCGGTTTTTGGACAGGTATACACGTAAGTCCATCTCCATTTCATCCTTCTGACCTCGTACTGAGGCATTCTACCATCGTAGAGGCTCTCTCCATGTTGCAGAGACCTGGCCCAATCGGATGCACCAGCTCCCGGCGAGATACGCTGCAGCGAACCGTATGAGCTTCGTATTTGCCTGATCTTATCGTACGTCAGTACTTGAACTACGGCTAAGCTGCAGTAGCGCACACGATCTACGTGTGTCAATTATCCAAGTGAGTGAAATTCTACGAGGGCCCAATTGACTTCGTATATTCGCCGTTGAGACGAGACACTCGCTGCAAACTCAACTTTGGCTGCTATTACCGCGTGGTAGGTGGAATTCGCCCCATTCCATGACAGCAAACATGACGGTGCGTCAATTTGACTTGAATTGATTGGAGCACTACTGAGGTATAAAAATCCGGAGAATTTCAAGGCCAATAATCGCGTCGAAAGGCTCAATCTTGTATCAGGTGCCCTTTCATCCGTTCTGCGCTCATCCCGACACCCAATCGTTCCACACGGCTACCACATATCTGGTTATCGCTCATCACAAACTCCTTCGTCGTCAATTGTGCCATTGGCATATATTAAGAACACGTGGTAAACGACAGGTGCGATGTATCCTTTGGCTGAATGGGTGTGGCCGGGAATACTAACATGATGGCAGGCAACGCGTGTTCAACTGTGTGCACCCTCCCTTGGCTTCTATCATAGTCTCATCTGTTGGGCCCATTATGCGCTTTATGGAATTTAGACCCGGTGCCGGTCTGAGTGCTTGCTGAGTTAGGATCGGATTGTGGCTTGCTGTGGGAAGCGACCATTCATAAGGTGGGAGCCGCTTCGAGTACGCTTCCCCAACTGCTGTCTCATTATCTTCACGAACATTTGCGTTGTCTGTCGTCGTCTCCTTCGCTATGGCCAACCCCGGACTGCCTGCGCCTTCAGATGCTGTTGCTCGATCAAACCGTCGTCCCATCTGTGGCATATTCAAAGCCACGGATGGACCCTCCTTCACTTTCGAAATACCGTACCAACTTCCACGCTTTACTATCGGCAGAGACCTTAGCTGTGATCAGCCTTTACTATGCAAAGATTTCGTCAGTAAGTGAGCAGACTCCTTCCAAGGTATTTATAATTAAGCGTAGTATCCTAGGCAAGGTCCACTGTACCGTTCACGCCACTCTCGATCAAGATCTTACCGACTATACTGTGTACGTTACAGATCGTAGCAAGAACGGGTCATATGTATGTGGTCGTTACTTGCTTCCTTTGTGCCTGCTTTACTCACTATGGCCATCTGTCTCATACAGGTCGATGGCACCCGCCTACAACGCGAGCAGCCGTTCGAGATCAAAGGCGGCTCGGTTATCAAGCTTGGTGCTTTAGAAGGTCCATGTAAGTAGCCTGTTAATACGATTGGCTCCATCCTTTTCATTGCGCCCTTTGCAGCTTTCGAGTTCATCAAGTACAGTCCGAATTCAGTAAGTCATCTTCGAGCGCGACGATCTTGCGATACACTGACATACATGTACCGTAGCTGCACGCATTGTACAGCGTTCAGTCTGAGCAGTGAGTGTATAGTGCAGAACAGCTTTCTCGGCCACATCGCTCACGACTTGGATAGATTAGGCAGGGGTACGTTTGGGACTGTGGTGAAAGCTTTCGACCGTCGTTCGGGATCACCGGTCGCGGTCAAGGTGATTAAACTGGAGGCTCGTGGACACAGTGCAGAGGAAGAAGAGCACAGGCGGGCTGTCATAAAGCGTGAAATAGACTTGTTGGCCCGCATACAGCATGTGAGTTACTTATGCTGCGTTGGCCACTTTCATGCTGAGTACACGCCCGTAATCTAGCACAATATTGTCAAGATGGAGACAGCCATGATCGAGGATAATTGCGTTTGTTCGTTGTGGCTTAGTATTTGCTTTAGACTTCTCACTAATTCGTATCTACAGACCTTGTCATGGAATTCGCGTGTCATGGCAATCTCGGTTCGCTCATTCGGCGGGTTAATTTATTGGGTGTGCTCGTACCTGGTGTTCGCGATGCTCAAGGTAGATTGCTAACAAATCTGTCTGATATAGGTGAGCGCGACTCGAAGACCGTCACACAGCAGTTGTGCGCTGCATTATTGTGGCTACATAACGCGGGGATCATTCATCGCGATATCAAGCCCGCTGTAAGTAAAATGACATATCAATTGCTCGAATATTACTAACAACTGTTGTAGAACATTCTCATCTGCTCGTTCACCCCTGCGGTCATCAAGGTTGCAGACTTCGGACTTGCGAAAGCCCACGATGCTCGCTCGCTTGTACAGGTCAGCCTTGTCTAGCCACCATTACATATCTTACCAAAACGTCTAAATGTTTCTATCCAGACAATGTGTGGTACCCCTGCGTATATGGCACCTGAAATTTTCGTGTTAAACCCGGCCAGACGTCGCTACGATTATAAAGTAGACAGCTGGTCTGTTGGAGTTACATTGATACACATGTACGTTCTCATTTTCCCACCGTTCCGCTTCCTAACACACTACAGGTTGTCTGGCAAAGTTCCGTTTTCACGACACGATATCCAAGTTGAGCAAGGTATCGATAACAGGGAGATTCGACCGGAACATCTCCCTTCTACCTGCAGCTCTGGAGGTAAGCAGCATCGTTTTAGTAATGGATGCATGACTTAACTGCAGCGAGTCAGCTCGGAACCTCGTCAGTGGTCTATGCGAGCGTGATCCGCAACGTCGTATCTCGATGGCCACAGCCGCGAGCCACGTGTGGCTCAACCCTCGTAATGCCTGATTTATTCGAAGGGCCCCGCACAGTAGATCTTGCTGGAGTCGTGAAGACGTATGACTCACTAAAGTTGATTATGTAAATACTTTTTGGCTGCAATTTCTGATGTTCGCATTCTGGTATATTGTGGATGATTCAAGCCAACATGTTAGACGATATTACTAGCCGGTTCCGGTCAGCAAGTGCTGAGCGTGCTCACTGTCAGGATGGCCCTACACGCATCATTGATCATCGCTACGGAATTTGCTGAGGCGGGCTTGCCCGCACTGCCAACGCATCCCACGGTGATGCGGCTCAATGGCCGAGGTTCCTGAGTAAGCCTTATCATTCTGAGAATACGCTCGCGCATCGCACAAGTTTTGGAGTGTCTATCTTACTTACAGCTACTATGCATGTACTTCTCTGCACACACGGACGTCGAAATGCCAGACAGGCCAGCAGACCAATGCTTTCTGACCCCCCGAGTTGCCAAGAACGATCCCATCTGGCCTGCGGCCATGTTGGCCGGCGCGATTATTAGTAGTCGGTTCGTCCCTGGGTCTGAAGTAACTTAGTACAGTTCGGCGGTTTTTGCGGCGGATTCTCATGCTGGATGTCTGGAATTGAGAGCGTAGCCACTTTTAGCCCCATTCGTGCACACCCCTGCCAGCACACGTCCTCAGCTTCAGTCACTAAAATGTCAAGTTGTCAAGTAGCGACTCACTGCTCACTGCTCAACGTTCAAACGTTCAAACGTTCAACGTTCAATGGTCATTATTTCGTTGCTTGGTCTGGGCCTAAACATCATGCGAAGCGAGACTCATGCCTCAGTTCAACGGTAATGACGTGACGGATCACAGTCAGCAGACAGTGTGCAATGATCTAGACCCGAGACTGACAATATCTATTCGGCATCGACGGCACCGGAGACGACGGCAATATGTCCGAAATGGCCAGCCATCTGAATGGCCATACGAGAACTGACGCGCTTTAGTTGACACCTCCCAGGCGACACAGCACAGATTGTCCCAGACGTACTTGCGAACCTATCGAACTATGCAAGGCAGCTAGACATACATTGCACCGAGCAGCCTATCTGTTGACGGTCGTGTCGATGACGACCCGTTCATTTTCGGCAGGGCCAACTTCTGTGCCTATCCTTTACGACGGATGTGCCCCGTCGTAGTACGGTATGTTCAGAACCCTTTCTGATGGTCGTCGTCCCTGCTTATTGAATTGACACCCTTCGTTTTCTGGGGTTCTAGGGATGTGGCGATCCTGTCGAAAGCAGCTCTCCCGATCGCGAGTCGGTCAAGTGCGAGTAGAGGCCGCCAGACTAATCCTCAACAGGATACAAGCCCCGCTACTAAGACGCTATCCAGGTGTGTAGAGATTGCGGAGTACGTGGCATCTGTTACTTAAACAGCATGAGCTTTCGATGGTTGTCTCATAGGAACTTCCCCAGCACCCCGTTATGTGGTCGCGACTATTCTCTCTCGCCCAAGTCTCATCGTGGTTCTCCTTTTCTGAGGAGGTTGAAGTTGCTAGACTTGCCATCACCTTCAACAAGAAGCTTGTAGAGGATTCTGAGTCGACTACCATTGAGGAAGAGATCGTGAGTGATACTGGACACGTTCTGGTCTACATGCATGATCTGACTGACATTGCCTTAGCCCATCCGAGTGGCCTGCTGGCCCACAGATGGTATATTGCGTAGCGGCCAGACCCTCACGGTGTTCTTTACTACGCAGCAGAAACACACAAACCGTGTCTCTGCAGCATTGGTAACCCCTCCGGAACTCGCGAAGGTGTGCACTACAACTCTGAAAGGCCAAGAGGGCACTATAACAGCCATAATGGTACGTGCTCCTATCCTTGATGCTGTCCCGTCGGTCTAATATTCGTAGACTGTCACCGATCGCTCCGTTCTCAACACTGTGACTCGCTCACCCCTGTCCGTCATGTTTGACTCGTTGAGGGCTCTGGGCAAGCTCTTTTTCTAACGTCCAATCTACGCTTTGGCTTGTTTGTTCTCGTCAAGTCTGCTCTCGCCTTGCTATCAATTGAATCCATTCCCTCCCTCCTCTCTGAGTCGTTACAGACGGACTTTCATGTCAATCGCTCTCTTCTTCGCTTTCTTCGTCATGTTTCGCAACGCTGATCTATTGCACTTTTAATAACTGCTGACAAATAATGTATGCAACTTCGAAATCGTCTATAACATAACGCGCCGCTCCAATTGTTGCCCTTACTCAGACTACCCAGCAGCCCGCACCTGTCATAGCCTCGCGCAATGAGACCAGCTCAAGTTGTGTGTGGATGACAGTGTCTAGCGGCCGGGGTTCAAGTTGTCTGATTGAACGATGCGTGACCACGCGCACTGCAAGGAAGGGGCCTTACAGAGCCGACCTTCAGCGCGTCAATGCACAGCCACCGCACGCAGTCTGCACCTGTGAATGGACGTTCTTTGCAACGCCTGCAAAGTTCACAACGGAAGTGAGCTGTGACGTCGCGCATACCACGATGATATACCACGATGATCTCTCGTTTCCAGGAATAGCCTCCTTTGTAGGGGTCAGTTATAAAGATGATGAATCTCGTCGCAGCTCTGTTTTGTCCGAAATGTGAGTGTTTTCCTTTGTATTCAGATTCATGCTGCATACCGCTCATTCATTCTGCAGTACCGGACATTGGCAGCCATATCACACAGAGCTAACAAAGATGGGGATTGTCTTGTCGGCGCGTTGTACGTATCTCAGCTCTTAATCGGAAACGCTACCTAACGAGTGACTCGCGCGGACCGAAACGATCATTGTATACGAACAGCAGTATCACCTCTGGCTACCAATGTTCAGTGCGCTTCCAGTGGCACGAGTGGCAACATGACTGCAGAACATTGACAGCGATCGCGGTGAGTCGTCTTTGTCTCTATCACATTGGTCTGGCCTATTACTGTGACTGTCGTGCTTTCAATCACCACTCAGTGGCAAATTAGCTGGCTGGCATGGCTTCGTCACCCTTACAGTAACAAAGACAATGGCAACCATTCCGGCGGGCGAGATGGCTCACCCGTCAAACCGAGTGGCAAGAGGTAAGCTGAACTCAAACGATATAAACTGCGGCCTGACCTTTTTTTCTGCAACGCATCGACTACCCTCCCCTCTTCCACCCAGAACAACCTTGAGTTCCAAACATCCATGGCATCCTCGTCGCCCAGCGTAGCTTCTGACGGTACTCGCACAGATCTGAAGCCCCTCTGCGGAGTATTCAAATCTGTCGATGACCCCTCCTACGGTTTTGAGGTTCCGTTTCGTGTAGAACAGTTCATTGTCGGGAGGGACCTCGAATGCGATCAGCCCTTATTAGGAGAAGGCTCTCTTAGTGAGTGTCTCAGATGAAAGCCTGAGCGACGTATTGAGTGACCATTAAACCTACCACAGGCCGTTTTCATTGTGCGATAAACTGCACCATTTCTCCTGACAAGAAGGGATATCTTGTCAACGTGACGGATCTGAGTAAGAATGGCTCTTTCGTGAGTTTTTGCCTATCCGCCTTTTGCTCTTTCTCCCCAATTAATCTCGGAATCTTAGATCAACGACCGCAAACTACAGCCCCATAAACCATTCGCTATCGAAGACGGCTATACAATATCTTTAGGAGGACCACGAGACGATGCGATATGTCAGCATTCAATTGTGGAACGATTTTGACTGTAATACTTATTTATTGTACAGCTTTTGTATTCACCAAATACTCCCCGGAATCTGTGAGTACATGCGCCCTGAGCAATACCACGACTGACAATGTGCTTTGAAGTTGAGCAGTCGGTACTTCCTCGTTGGCAAGGAGTGAGTCCTATCCTGTATCTCTCTGGCCGTACTGAAGCTGCTGGCACTAGGCTAGGTAGAGGCACGTTCGGTACAGTAGTCGAAGCTGTGAATCGCGGTACCGGTTTACCAGTTGCCATTAAAATCATCCCGCTTGGCGAGCACGCTGACTCTCCCGAAGACGAGAAGAGACGACATGCGGTCGTCAAGCGTGAAATGAACCTCATGGGGAGCATCAACCATGTAAGCATCAGCCGATAGTCCAAAATTCATCCTACTTACCACTTTCTCGCCTACTATAGCCCAATATTGTCCGTCTTGAGGACGTCATCATCGAGAATCGTCACGTTTGTGAGTAGCGAACTTTTTGACGGGTAACCGCAAAGCCCTTACCATTCCTGGCCAGATCTTATCATGGAACTCGCTCGGTTCGGTAATCTCAGCTCGGCCATTCAGCATGAACAGCGCGTTGGTCAGTGATATCTCGTTCACACCTTTGCCCATTTGCCCAGAGATTTACCCCGTGCTCCTGCAGGTGAGCCAGATGCGAAACTTATAACCCAACAATTGTGTTCGGCACTCTGCTGCTTGCATTCCGCCAATATCATTCACCGTGATATCAAGCCCGCGGTAAGTCATGTGCTAGGTATAAATAATGGAAGGTAGCAGAATGACCAATCACAAACAGAATATCCTAATTGCCTCGCTTCAACCTGCGGTGATCAAAGTCACGGACTTTGGCCTTGCGAAAGCGCATGACGAACAAGCACCTAATCACGTAAGTTGTCGCTACTAATGGTCCATGCCTTACATATGCTCACTGGACGTCGTATAGAGCATGTGCGGCACTCCCGCTTATATGGCTCCCGAAGTCTGCGCTGCAAATACAGGCCCCACCCGCTATGACTTTAAAGTGGATAGCTGGTCTGTTGGAGTCACCATCATACACATGTGCGTTTCAATGTGCTAATAGTGGGCAGTCATTCCCCGTTAACATCTACACTCATCAAGGCTCAGTGGAGAGATTCCTTTCGCTCAAGGAGCTGTTCAACTCGAGCAAGGCATTGACACTCGTGTGGTTAGCTGGGAGCAACTGCCCAATACCTGGAGCGAAGAAGGTGAGTTTTCGATTCATGACGTAGACGATTTATCTCATCTAGACCGAAGTGCGGGATCTTATCGTTCGTCTCTGCCAACGCGATCCGACCCAGCGAATTTCCGTCGCGGAAGCCTTAAGGCATCCATGGCTTGCGTCGGCCGGAGTTGAGCCCAAGGGCACCCAATAGTCATGGAGCCAATTTCATGTTTTCCGTGTCGCGTCATTTTGTCTGTCCTTTAATTTATTCGAATTTATGTTTATGCATACTTTTGTGTGACGAAACCGAGCCGTCTGAGCTACATGAATGAAGTATTGAAACCTGCCCTGGGCCGCTCTGATACGTGCGCCCGGGACATTAAGTACATAATTTGCACGATCGTTTTGGTCAGCGCCGTATAAGCGACAATTGAGACCCTATGGATTGGTGGTCAGTGACTAGTGGCATTCAGTCGGCGTTCAGTCTCTCGAAGGAGAGATGCCGCGTTCTACGCAAGGTTGTGATGAGACGTTGAGTGCGCTATCGTGCTGCCAAAAGAGGCAAATTCTAAGGACGACAGAATCGGTCCTCGCACCGGACATGGACATTCCCGAAAGTCCACGTGGACAAAGGATGCCTAGGCCTCTGACTCATGATTAAAGCACGTTTCTCAGACTATCAAGCGCACGTGGACTACTTATACAGGTCGCAGCGCTTCATGGCAGACACCCGTCGTGATCAATCTGGGCGCGTTTGTCATTTCGAACTCTGTTGCCTTTAGTCAAGACATTGCGTTACAACGAACTAGGTTAGTAATAGAGTCATGACGGCAGTGATGTTGAATATGTTGAAGTTTCCGGATGCTCGCTCTCTTTTTGTCGGACTATTGCCTTATCGGGAAGTTATTGTTGAAATACTTCCGGTTTGATTAGTCTCATTGTCTAGTCTCAAACTAACTCACATGACAGGGTCAGATGCATCAAAATATTTCCTTCGCAGAGTCGCTCACAGGTGTTTTTCCTTCTGTAATGCATATATGGTGACATGCGCTGCTAAACGGGGCAGCTGCACTCACACTCTAACAGCTCTTTTTGGCCTTGCCGTGATTAGCTTTGGGACATCTCACTTGCTAGCACGGGCAAGCCCCTCGCTGACGATCACCCTTTGCCCACCTTGCTTGCATGATCACTCTCTCAGATCTTTTTCTCACGGTATCCTTCACCATTCCTAGGTGATTGTTAGGTCACTCGGTATCTCTGGCTCGGACTTCGTGCTCCTCGCACGTGTTCGCCCGCCCTCTCGCTTGTTTTGGTAACACAACATCTTAATTACGTGGCTCTCATGCAGTCGTACCATATGCAACCAACCACCTCACTTAGACTTTTTGGGCAGGTTTGCTATTGGACGCTCGGCTGTATTGGCCAGGTACTTGCTGCCTTGCCCTTTTCGGACATTGCACTGTCACTCTGGTTGCCTCAAGGCGAGCACTCATACCATTGCTGAGTTTTTTTTTTTTTTTTTTTTTTTTTTTTTTTTTTTTTACCTTATGTTGCTTATTTCAACTTCACCATTCACTTCTTTTGTTCCTTTGCTCATTCGTCCTTGCTTGCTTGTTGTACGATTCTTGCTTGCTCACCCCTGTTTCATCCTGCTCGCTGACGTTCATTACTCATTTTCCATGTGCTCGCCGCTTGTTTCCCTTCATCTTCACTTGTTTTATCTGCCTTTTCTTGTATTCCCTTTGTACATGTTTCACTCAGACCCTCCTTTGGCTGATCTCTTCCATCAATATTGACTCATCACTCTGCTCTTCCGATCTCATTGGGCGCATTATTCAAGACGACGCGCGAACCTGCCGATGCCACCGTACTCTATGCAGGAGAGAAGAAACGAAGGTACAGGAAAGGTATTTTCTGTCATAGGTGCGGAAAGGAGGGTTACATTAGGCCAGGCCAAAAAGAAGATCGAGTCGAATATCGCTTTTGTTACTACTGAAACCACAGATGCTCCTTCGTATTTCTTTTAAGGCAACTCACGCCATGTTTCACCCACCTGCTCGTTGAGGGGGTGCGTTGTTTATTTGGGCGTCAGCAGGTTTATCCCAATGATAGCGGCACATAGCGCCGACTAGGGTTTTTTGTCGGGATGAGCGGGCGGGACAACGAGACAATTCAATAAGGTTTGATGTGGCTACGGACATGTACAGTACATCTACGTAAGCGAGCGTTTAATCTACGCCACACGATATCTATGCGCCGTAGGCGCCTAATTACAACACACCCACTTGGCGAAGAATAAATGCAAGCGATACAAAACATAAACGTGAATACGAAAAAGTCCACCCACTGAATCAGAATACCCTAAACGGCTTCGAATCTTCCTCCTCCTGATTTACGGCTGCTAACTTCGCTCTTGCGAAAGACTTCAGATCTTCTTCGACATCCGGGCATTCAGACTTGTAGTGGCCCTTGCGACCACAGTGGAAGCAGGTGATGTGCGATTTATCACGGGGAGCGGCGGATTTACGAGCGACGAGTGTGACTTGGTTCGGATAGAGGCGCTCGGTGTGGTCTGCCTGACGACGTTCTTCGTTGAGCAACGCAGAAGTGACGATGTCGACGGTAAGGGAGGTGTGATGGGTTTCGAGGGCGACAACGATGTTGTCGTAGGCGTCGAGGAGGGACGCAAGGAGAACGAGAAGAATATCTTCCTTGCTGACGGGGGAGCCGATGGAGGCGAGGCGGGTAGCGAGCTCGTTAACCATGTTGATGTGGTCCTGCATAGGTTTCGTCACGTCCATCTGAGCGGTGATGAACTTACGACAGAGTTGGATGTGAGTGGCCCAGCCACGACCCTCGTGTACGCCGCGAAGGCGCTCCCAAGCAAGCCAAGGCTCAGGGGGTGTGAGGTAGCGACAGATGTGGGGAAGTTCAGAGTCCTCGACATGGCGGACGAGCTCTGCGAGGCAAGTCTGGGCGCGCTTGTCATACGTGGCCTGCTTCTTGACACCAGTCTCCGGCCTCTCCTCTGCTCCAAAGATCCTTCTCCACTAACCTCATCTGCATCCGCATAGACCAATTAAACCATCCTCCAGACTTCAACTTCTCGAACAAGTAGCGCGACGAGTCGGCCATGACGAAAACGAGTGGCGAAAACGAAAGGGAAGGGGGATACGATGCGACAATAACGTACGAGTTCGAGTTTCGGGCGCGGTCCACTGCCTACCTGGCAGCCGCGACTTCTACGACGGTACGGGCACGGTCCACTGCTCACCTGAGCAGTCGTGACTAACGGACGGTACGAGTGGGCTTCGGGCACGGTGCACAGCTCAGACTGAGCTGCCGTGGCTAACAGACGAGTTCAAGGAGTAAAGCGAACAAGGGAGCAAGTTGCCGATCGAGAAAGAAGCAAAGAAGTCAAAGAACCTGCGCGCCGGCGGGGCTCATAACCTTTTGTCGGGATGAGGAGGCGGGACAACGAGACAATTCAATAAGGTTTGGTGTGGCTACGGACATGTACAGTACATCTACGTAAGCGAGCGTTTAATCTACGCCACACGATATCTATGCGCCGTAGGCGCCTAATTACAACAGGGTTTGGGTGTTGAGTCCAGCCCGCCTTCCTCTTTTGTTGGCTCTGTTCTGTTTCTCCTCGCATTTCACTTCGCCTTACCAAGCACAGAGAATTCTGTAGTTTTATCTCAGTAAATGACCTTCAGAAAAATGTATATGAAGACCAGATTCTTGTAGATACAAATTTAGCGTAACATGGACCTCATCCCCTCTGCTAAATGCACTCCGTCACACGTCACCACTTCCTTGTTCGCTAGTGACTGTTGAAGTCCCATCTCGCCTGGAATTTTGTGGCTCTGTGAAGCATACGCGGGTCCGTTAGCGGACACATGTCACACTGGGGCCTTGGCTTGTCTGCTCATCTGCTGTGAAACTTTTTGTCATAGGTCACAAGCTTGTCCGCTACAATTTGAATTATACAGTATGCTTCCCTGCTCTTGTCCATTCCACATTATCGCACCTTTGTAGTTTTTAGGCGATTTGGTAGGTTAGTCCTTTGTTTGAGTGCATTTTATTGTCTCAACACAGTAAAAGAAACATTTGTCCTGCATAAATCTGGAAAACAGGACAAAACAGACTACAAATGACTAATGACTCCCGACAAGTGACAAATGACTAGTGACAAATGACTATGTCTTCTGATTTGCTTCAATATTTTGTGAAACGTAAAAGTTTAATAATATGAGTCAGATTTTTATATTAGATTTTACATTCCAAAAAATGCAATCAAGAGAACATTGATTTTACAGGTAGTAAAAGAATATAGAAAATGTAATTTTGTAGCGAACCATTTGTTTACTATTTTACACCCCACAAAAGAAAAAGCCAGACACTTTGATTTTTTCAATCCTATGTATTTGATTTTTCTTATGATGAAATTTTGAAAAAATGAAAACAACAATAATACATAAATAGAAGTTTAAATGTAACTACCGGTGTCACGTTTTACTAATACACAAAGTATAACAAAAGATTACAATCACTGTTTCATTTTGAACACTGAAAAAGGAACAAAAAATAATATCCCAAGTTTACATTTTTTCTTGGGGTAAAATAATAAACGTCTATAATTTTGAATTGAATTTGTTTGTGACACAAATATAATGGTGAACTACATTTTACAGGTTCTAAAATGCAAAGGTAGCCTATGATTTTTCTATTCTTTCATATCTCTACAAATGTGAAATGTTGATACAAATTTTGTTATGATTTTTCGTGTAGAAAAAGAATTTAGCAACTTAAAGTTTGTTTACTCTTTATGTATCCCTTTTTCGGCCATAAAAACCTTACTTTAGACGTAGTGGTTCTCACGTTCATCTCCACTTCCAGGCACTGCCTCTATCTCGCATCCCCGTTGCGGCACGGATTCCAGGCTCTTGTCTCTTACCCTCATCTCTACTTGAGTCGAGTCTTGACCCCCAGCCTGCTCATATCCAAACCCATTTTAGATCACCATACAATCACGCTCTCCGTAAGTACAAACACACCACATATACACTTGAGCCTTACACTCTCCTCTTATTGCCATGAATTGTAGATGGCTTCACACCCTAAGCGCATAGCTACTGCAGCCGACATACCGCCGGAACTGTTTGAGCCCATTCTCTTTTATATTTGCGACACTGCAGGCGAGGAGCTGTTTCCCCTCGAGGAACTAAAGCCAAACCAGAAAAAAGCCGTCAAAACGATCACGGCTTGCTCGCTTACCTGCGTCTACTGGGCTCGCATCTGCCGCAAGAAACTCTTCCATACACTTGTGGGGATCAAGGATTATGATGACATGCACGTTTTCTCTGTGCTGGTGTCCAACACGCCGAAGAGATTCACACCAATCTCGGAATACGTGTATGGAGTAACTCTGATACAGCACGTAGGACGGAGACCATGGATACATCTCTTTCAGCTTCAGCCTTCTCTATTCCCCTTCAGATCGGACCTTCACATCTATTTTTGTATCGAGGACTCTCTCAACAATGCTGCCACTCCACAACGCTCAACCTGTCGACGGATTTTTCTTGGCCTCCCTCGCACTCCTCCCTCGTCAAGTCTCCGATGTTTGATGCTAACGATCCGCAAACCACATTTTGCAACTTCTCACGATTTTGCCTTACTCCTTGATGCATTTTCCCCTCTTCAGTCCATCAGGTTATCTGATGTCACATGGGATGCTCAGGTGCATTTCGAGAGCGGTCTGCTCACAATGGATTTGTTGTCGATATCTTCTTCCTTTACCAGTGCTACAGTACATAGCGCATGCCATACCGCAGAAGCAACCTGGCTTGCTTTCGTTTACCTCCAGCGCCGGCACTTTTCAACCTCCCGTAATCATGACAGAATCGGAGGGCTGCAGGTTCTTCCATCGGCTCAACGAGCCATCTTGGAAATCTGCAAGTCTCTTTGTCAACGCCAAGAACACAAAGACTTCAATCTTCAACTCGTCCGTTTCCCTCTGCTATATATTCGCTGTGAGAATGTTGGTCAGTAGCCTATCTATTTGTTCACAGAGCAGAGCGCAACCTGATAGCAGTTCCCTCAGAGGCGTCTTATATATGCAGCATGGACTCGGAGATCCAAGATCATGAGCAGGCCAGTGATGAGAATTTCTGCAAAATGGATCTTTCGTTCTATGGTGTGCAGGTGCCAGTGGTAATCCCGGCTACCGACGGTGGTAATTACAGCTGCAGGGCAATTACCCACATCTCCGTACTCCGTGTGCGTATTGATACTATGGTCGAGAAAGCGGGCGGCCTATCAACCGGAATGCAATATGTCGTGGCCTATCCTTGGGAGAAGATAGTACATATATGTGCCGCACAAGAGGGTTTCAAACTCCTGCAAATCCATTGCCATACTCGAGAGGATCTTGTACAGTTCATGCAGTTACAACGAGCAGCGCTGAATATGCTTGAGGGTCGCATCAGCCTATTTTATGGATTCGACGTTGATTACGAAGCAGAGTATGCGGCAGACTTCCACACGATGGAAGATTTAGGAGGTACGCTCCCGTTGACGTTGTTTTACATAGATACTACAACTGAAATATATTGAATATCGTAGAAGCCCGCAATCATGGTTATATACCCCGATCACATTGGCCATTCTTGTAATCAGCGCACGCTTACTCCGACTACCAAATATTGCACACGCCTTCAGCGGCCTCCCTCATCCAGAATACATTTGCACTCGAGTTTGCCAAGGGAATCCACGGCTCGCTCACTCTTTTACTTCTCTCCTTTGTGTTGTCGGATATGGACGATAGTTCGCAGTCAGCGTAATTCGGTAGGCTAGTGCTTACACAATGGAATGAACGTAGATTTGCAGCATTCCGTAGCCTGACATCATCTTCAAGACTCTTTCATCACAGACCGTGGTGAGCCTGAGCGAGCAGCGTGGGCGCTTGAATCATCGATGTTACGTCGACGCTTGCAATTGGCTGGACAATGCCGGATGAGCACGACCCCGACCACATCTAGGCGCCGGAGCCATTCCTTGTTACGCCGCGACGACGACCGCCGTCGCACTCTTCTGGAGTTCAACGGCTGACACTTGTGACTGGATCTGGAGCATGGACAATCTCGGCCAATTTATGGGCGCATCACTAGCCTTCACTCGTTGCGTAAGTCGTGTGGATTTGCTCTGGTGAAGCTGGCTTGCTGTGAGACCGTTGAAGTCAGCTTCAACATCGTATACGGGGTGCGATGCATGTCGATTCTGCCTTTCACTTAATCATCTGAACTCCGTGATAACAGTCCCTTAGTCTTGATCTCTTTAGGTGCAGGTCCCAGAGAGGGGTTATAGACCTCGGTGCATCCTTTACCTCACTCCAAGCCGATTCCGAGCTCATGACCATCTGAACAGCCATGAGCTACTGAATGCCCGCTGAGCTATCTAGGTTCCGCGATACTAACCCGTTTACAAGGGCTGCGTGGCCGTGGTCTGGTAATTGGGAACAGATGGCACTGGTTATAGTAACACGTGGTACGTTGCGGACATTTACTTCGAGGTGTTTTGGATTTTTGAGCTCATATATTCGAAGTCGACGTGTTTATTGCTGCTCTACGCATCACGTGAACTGCTCGTTGTATCTTTCTCCGCCAGAGTCGATGATTGAACTTGTTACTTCACGTGCCGCCATAGAGATCAAGCCTACTCCTAGCCCTTCACGTTTCTCCATATGTCCAGCATTCGAACTCCCCAAGAAGCTCGTTGCCTCGTGGCTTGACTATGGTCCATCTCTCCATAAACAACGCCGCGTGTTTTCTGGAAGTATCTGAGGAAGGAGTACGGATTGCGCCCTCAACGGCGCCCGCGTGAAACATCGGATCGCTTTAGCAATGGTTCTCCGCTTTGTCGAAGGGCGGTTGTACCCATAATTATACGCATACCTTCTCATTATTCTCAGCGGGAGGATGCATCTGGTGCCTCAAGTACAGTGTGTATGGACATCGGAAGACATTGGTCAATCATTGGTAGGATCATTTCGGATGGCGACATAATGATTGTTCTCACATTCATTTCCTATATTAGTAGGACTACTATGGTCCCCACATACACCTTGTTTCCCGTTTTCATCATAAGTTGACCTACTACCTCGACCTCAGTTCGCTTTCCTCGAGGGCTTGCTCCACTCCGATATCTCCCTTTGGTGAGTTTCAGACCCTACCCATACTACACTCAATCAGCTCTCATCGCTTTGATTTGCAGCAGTAACATATCCACACACAGCTCATGGCTACTGCTGCCGACATACCTCCCGAGCTGTTCAGGCGCATCCTCTTAGACGTCTGCGAGGGTGCCGATTGCCTGCTCTATCTCTCCAGGGACGTGCCGAATCGGAAGGAGTGCATCAAGAACATCGCAGCGTGCTCTCTTACCTGTGCTTACTGGGCTCACATCTGTCGGTGGGAGCTCTTTCATACTGTGTGGATCAAGAATTACCAGGACATGCACGTTTTCTCATCGTTGGTAGCCAATACACCGAAGAGGTTCACGCCAATCTCGAAGTGTGTTGGAAATGCGGTCTTGGTGCAGCGTGCAGAAGAAAGACCGTGGATCCATCTTCTTCGCTTACAACCATCCCTATTTCGATTCAGAGACGGTGCAAGAATTCGAGTGCATCTCCATATAGAAGACGGACTCAATGGCGCTGTCAATTCACGACAATCAACCGGTCGACGTCTTTTCGCCAGTCTCCCTCGAATCCCTCCTTCGTCATGTTTTCTATGTGACTATCTCCTCATCGACATGGCTCATTTTGTCACCCCTCGCGATCTCACATCACTCATCGCTAGATTCATCCCAACTGCGGCACTGATGTTGACCAACGTTACATGGGACGCGCGTTTCAAGAATAATCTAACAGATCTACTCACCAGGGACCCAATACGCATATCTTTCTCCGGCTCATTTGCTTTAGTAAATAGCTCGCTCTACACCGTAGAAGCAGCCTGGCTGGCCTTTGTTACCTCTCAACGCTGCCTTGTGAGACAAGCGTCGACCGTGTCCTTGAACCCACTGGCCCCATGGATTGACGGTGGCCTGACTATCCCGGTGCTGCATGTTCTTCCATCGGCTCAGCGAGTCATCTTGGATATTTGTAAGCCCTTTGTCAAAACACAAGACCATAGAGTGCCATTGGTTGCATTCCAATGCGACAACATCATGGCAAAGTCTATTGCACACAAAGATATTTGTGCGTATCCCATCATTCGGAGTGCAGGCACGAATTGACGTTTTACGTAGACCTATTCATGGTTTGCCAAATGAATATCGGAGGGACTGAGCCAGGCCGATCACTGCCTGGCGCAACGAGACTGATAAACGTGACGTTCTACGCCTCGCAACCAATGCCGGACCGTGTTCACATCACAACAGTCGACCGTATCTGTGCACTCTCCGTGGAAATCAATACCGACAATTCCTCTGATATAGGCACATCTGGAAAAACGGAAAGTGGTGCACAGTGATATGTATCATGTGTACCCTTTGTACCTGGCTACCTACCCCCCATGTATATACTCCTGTATACCACCCGCGAGACATCTGTACCGGTGTACACTCATCTGTACCACTACACAGAGCACAGCGAGAATGCCTATTGAACCATACCGCTATCAACTCTTTGGATCTCACTCGAAATTCATCGCACTCGTGGTAATCAAGGCAGTAATAGACATAGATAGAATGCATTATCATTATCACAACTGGTATTATACATGTAGACTACATAGTATGATTACTATGTTAGGTACTACTTTGACCTACGTATGATAATATGGCGGCGCTGCTACACACCGACCATTACACGCGCACCCAAGATGTTTCAACAGCATACCAATGAACATGCAGTACCAGGGAAGGTAGGAACAGGGCCTACAGGCAGGAGAGTGCGGATATTTGGACAAGGTACCCTGGAAAGGCCGAAGCGTGAGGCAAGCACGTGGAACACGAAGTACACAAACACATACCCATGATACTCCAGCTACGGCGGGGCCATGGCATACACAGGCAGCGGGTCTACCTAAGCTAGATGGCAGATGAGTGCACAGATGAAGAGCCAAAATTATAATACGTACTGTATTTTTCATAGCGAGCAGAGATGTGACTGGATCTACATCAGGATATGAATTAGATATACGTTATGAGAACGACGTGGCCAGACACGCACCTTCAACATCATGTTTAGCACCGGACAGCACTCTTCAACCGTCACAAGTCCTAGAAGGTGTGCTGCGGAATTCAAAACCAACCAAACGACTGAGCAAGGCGAGAACTTTTCATGAGCGGCTCGTACACACCTGCTAGGTATGTGACACGATGAGCTCGTGGTACGTATGGAGCGCCTGCGCTACCTAAAACCTTTTACAGCGTTAGCGAGAGGATACAGAAAGACGTGGACGTGAGTGCGGAATGTAATACAATGGGCACGACGCGGGTACGAGGGGACACAACGAGCAGACAAATCGGCGCGAGGGATGGACTACAAGGAATGGCGTGACGATAGGCCGTTTCAAGGCCAGACACTCATAGCTCGTGAGAGACAGAAGGGCTGTCGATGGCCAGGGAAGGTAGCGGGCGAGGTCATGGCAGAGAGGAAGGAACGGGGACGGGGAAGAAAGCAACCTCTGAGTCGTGCGAGCAATCAACAAAGTCATGTGACTGGCGTCTAAATGGCGCTTACTAGTGAACGTCGAACTGCACGAGTTACAAGTACTGTACTGGTCTATCTATTAGTACTTTGTGTACGTAGCACTGGCGTTGATGATTATTGCAGGTTATAGCTCTAAAATACCCGAGCTCCTTCGAACATTGAGTACTTCTATACTTTCATACTTTGGCACATCACTCACATTGGTGCGTCCTAACGAATCGGTTTCCGTAATAGTAATGATGATTATCTGTCAGTATTCAGGTCGTCATCAAGACCACGATTACTTATGCTACATAGCTATGTATGACATCAGACATGTCGACTGAAGGTCCGTATGAGCGGCTGTGAAAATGCACATGCGCTCGAGCCTCGGCCTGCTCACTATTACTGACGAAACACTTCAAACACGATGATTACCTTAGGCCGCTCTATAATATATCATGCCATCCCAACAGTAATATGTATTGGTCTGTACTGGTATGTAATAAGACAAATGCTAGAAATGGTATACACGGTAGGTACAGTATCCAGCGGTACAGACTGCGCACTGCGGGTATGCGCAATTCCCTTTTTCCTGATGCAACCCTTTCATCGGAATGCAATACGCATTATCCTGCCCTTGGGAGGAGATAACCTCATTTTGCGCCGCGCAAGAAGGATTCCTACGACTCCAATTGAAATTCGAGAGTCATGATCATCTTGTTCAATTCATAGAGGCTCAGCGGACAGCATTGATCAAGCTCGACGGTCGTGTCAGTGTATTCTACACAAAAGGCGAAAGAACTCGTGCAGTCGACTTCAAAACGTTAGCTGACCTGCGAGGAGGTATGTTTTACTCATCCCACAATCACTCGAATACAGCTTAACCATAACCGATTACTGCAGATTACCGTTACCATCACTATATCCCCTAGGCTCAGTACTCAGTAGTGGTATTCAGCTATGTACTCGCCGGAAGGCCTAAAAACGATTCAACCAAACTTGAACCCCCGACTCCTGCTTCCTCGCCTGCAGCTCGACATTACAGCCCGGGTCGTAAAATTTCTTCCGAATGCGACTCCATAATTACTTGTTATGTCTCTCAATATTGTATCTTCTAGGATGTCTCTCTGGGGCTTGTGGCGACGCCTCGAGCGGGTGGACGATGTAAGAGTGGCGATGAACTTCAGCGCTAATATAGGACGAAGCGTTGACGGAAATGGCGATAAATATTGGAGAAGGACAGCGGCTTGAACGCTAACGATGATAAACAATAGGAGAGTCTATACCGTTTCAGCCACTTTTCAATTCGCACGTACCGCTCTATCTGCTGAGGTTGCCCTGTCTGAAGCTGTCAGCGCATGTTAGCGCTTAGATCAGACGCCATACCGGCGGCTAACGGTCCCACTGTCAGACGAATTAGGAAATAGCTGTTGTTTTCCACCATCATCATTACCTGGCCAGCTTCGACGCACATATCCTAACCTATGTCGGTTTCTCGTTAGCATCAGCTTCAGGGTAGAGGTCTTGAAGTCTCATTGCACCTATAAGACAGTGACTTGAATGCTATAGCGCAACGGCAGGATAATAGCCAAGTCGTTCCAGACCTGCGATGCTAGGCCAGTACAGCTCACAGGCTGCATTAGACGTAGCTAGGGACGACATGCCCGCATCTGTGGCCGTCGTTTCTTGGGGACTTGGTCAGCCAAAGTTTCTCAGTATGGGTAGTGAGCGGCTCGATGATGTGGCCTTGGTTGTCCTTCACGCTGCGAAGACCCTTGCTATTTGATGTTGAGGCCTAAGGTAAGGCGTTGTCCGACCAATTTTGAAAGCATGCTCAAATATTTTACTTGTCTCACAATAGCAGCATATGCAGTCACTGTCACGGACTACTCAATGAGGAACAGTATCGTGGCCCTGGTGCTCAAAGGTATTAAACGCGCTTTTGTTCCGGGTCACATAGCACAGTTTCGCCTTGATCGTGGATGTGGCCATGACCATTCCCTTTTGAGAGCTTGATTGTCTGAATTTATGGCATTTTGACTCCTTCACAGAACGCCATGTATAAAAGCGGTAGATGGGATGCCCGCCTTTTGCACTATCCACAAAAATCGTCGTCAACATGGCCGCTCATACTTTCAACCGTCAACAGCAACGTGGGAAGTATGGCACGGTAAAGAATGTAAGCCGTCGAATTTTCTCCCATATTTTCCACGTTACTTATCTCCTAGTTTAGTGTCCGATCAACAAGCTCCCTGATGAACTCGTCGATATGATCATGGAGAATTTTGCTACCGACAATCCTCGTGATGAAGATGAATCCAACCATGCGCTGCACTCATGCTCGCTTACTCAGCGAAGATGGAGACGCAGCGCTCAGCGTATCTACCACTCAACAGTGTACATCGATCGCGACAACTCCAATGACATCTACCGCCACTACGGCCCCGCCTGCGAACCCCATGCTGCGCAACTGGGGTTATATCCTAGAAGACTATATGTCGATGCTTTTGAAGCGGAAGATGTCCGGGCGCATGAATACTTGTACGGGTTTGCTAGCCGCTGTGGAGAGCATATCACTGTCCTTGATTTGGATGACGTTGCCTTCGCTAGCTTCAACGACTTCCTAAAACTCTTCAAGCATTTCCCTCGTTTGATCAATCTTTCCCTAACGGACTGCTACTGGGATGGAGTCGACATGGGGCCTTGGCACGATTGTGAGGGCGTCTCTGCCTGCCCGTGCGCTGCTCCTGGCGCGCCTGTCTCTTTACAGCATGTATACGTTGGCCCTCGCGAAGGAACGAATCCTGTGCCCCTTGCACGATGGTTGATGCACACACGGGAGGAGATAATTCCGGATCTGGCATGCACATTTAGGTTCTCTGTGCAAAACACGAGCTCGATTCGCACCTCCGAAACGTTGCGTATCCTCGGCCCATCACTAGGTGGTGTAACACTAGATGTAGAAGTCGATGGGCAGTGGAGCAACGGTCAGTACTGAATTAGCATTAACTATCTCGTACTTACACTGACCTTTCTGCAACACGGTTAGAACATCAACAGCTCGGGTTCCCCGATCTGTCTCTCAACACTCGACTATACTCCCTTCAGATTCAGAACGTCGTTCCTGGATGCTGCCCTGCAAACTATCTCGCGTCCATCATCCTCAAGATGAACTCCCCGACTCTCAATAACATCATTTTTCAGTTTGTTTTCGACGATTCATCGTCTCTCCAAGACGCGGATTACTTCGACTACACACCTTTCGATCAGCTTCTGAGCGACTGCTCGAGGTTCCCGCAGCTCCGAGAGGTCACTTTTCTGGCCATTCAAGGTGGTCAGGATGTGGAAGAGCGGCTCTTTTTATCTTATATATTGCCAAAGCTTCCCCTTCTGAATGCAAGCAAGGACATTGAGGTTGGAGTCAGGAGATCGCTTCCCAGATTAGTCCAGCATGAGCAGGGGGCGGAAGACGATATCGCCGAAGAAGAGGGAGAGGCAGCTGAGTTATAGTAAACTAATACCAATTATTTTTTTTCTCGGTACTTAATAACTAAACGCGTCTTACACGAATCGAATACGGAGTGCTTGATGCTTAGTAGTCCACTAGATACTAGATACAACACTGTTACCGTCGTTCCATTAGAGGATTTTAAATTAAAATAACAGGCTAGATACAAAAATGTATAATCTACTATCTATACCTGGATAGCTTGACCATTGGTTGAACGCGTAGACCTAGACCGACCTGCAAGTGGTTTACTCTCGGGCGCTACGATATAACTTCCTCATTGGGTAAGCATGTTGATTACATAATGCTGATAAAGCCCTCACTGGCAGGCCTCTGGCCTCAGCGCTCGGGATTTTCGAGATTTTATACACGTTGCTTTCCCTCACACACTTTGACTTTGTCCATTTTATGATATGCCAAACTTACAGGAGCAAATCTCCAGGCGCTCGCTTGAAGCTATACGGCTGGTTAGAAAGTGAGAAAACAAAAGGCGATTGGACGATACTATCATATAGCCCCACCGGATTCGAATGCAAGGGCCTTCTCCTGACCCTCTAAAACAGGACCACACCCTTACCATAGCGGGAAGCAGCGAGCCCTGAGGCTACTCCTTGCTAGCCTCCTATTGCTAAATGGATCGTAAAGTGGTCGAATGCGACGGCAGTTAGCCCTACCTATGCCATGACGTAGTTCGTTGGTAAGTAATTTACACGAGTGGCCTTTGAAAGCCGTCCTGGTAACTTACCCATGGCTGCTAGATACATCGCCATAGCAATGCTGTCATACAATGGAGGCCACCCCAGGTGCCAACCCTCGCTGCGGCTGTTCAGTAAGACAATTGCGTTCTGGTTATGGTTATGGCCATTGCACAACGACTTTCGAAGGCCAGGCGCTCTGCCCGTGTTATGGCCCTCAGCCGCGGTGGATATAAGACGCTGTGTGTGCTCTCCGTGACTTCAATCTCTAGGACGCACATAGTGTCCAGCATGACTCCTCCAAACATCCAACATCAACAACGGAAACGTTCTCAATACTTTGGAGTGAAGCCTGTACGCTACTTACACTTCAGTTATGTTTGATAACCCTTCTGAATGGTCATATAGTGCTTCATCAACAAGCTACTGGAGGAACTCATTGACATGGTCATGTGGTATCTCGTCACGCACGATCCGGAGGAGGAAAACGAATCATTCGGTGCATTGCATGCATGCTCGCTCACTCAACGACGGTGGAGGCGCAGCGCTCAACAAGCCTTCCACTCCATAGTGCACATTTGGCCTGATATCTCGGAACATAAGCATCGCCACTACAGTCCGTCCCGCGAACCTCTTGGTGCTAACTTGCATTTATATCCCCGCGATCTGTCTGTGGAATCCTACGATACCAAGAGTACTGAGGAATTGGAGCACCTATTCCGCTTTGCAGGTCATTGCGGAGAGTGCGTCACTTCTCTCGGTATAAGAGAAGTTAACTTCGTTACCTTCAGCGACTTCCTCAAACTCCTCTCATATTTCCCTCATTTAACCGAGATCACGATTACCGACTGTACTTGGGAGGATACCGACTCTGTGCTTTGGTGCAGCTGTGATGACCTCTCAGGTTGCAGGTGTGCTGCCCCCAGTGCACCTGGCTCCTTACGGTGGGCGTGTGTGGGTGGATATCTCCGTAGAGGGACAATACCTCTACCTCTTTCGCAATGGTTAATGCACTATCGTGAAGGGACAGATCTGGAAGTGGTCTGCGAGCTCAAATTCTCAGTCACCGGTGCCAGCGCAATCGACACCTCCGAGGCTTTGCGCGTGCTAGGCCCGTCATTACGTTACCTGATGCTTGATGTGGAAGTGACAGTGGCGTGGGGCAATGGTGAGTGCTTGACTTGTCTACATAATACTGCTCCAGATCTGCTCACCCTTCCTTTTTCATACAGACTTTCAGCGGCTCAAGTTCCCCAACTTGTCCCATAACACTCGGCTTCGCTCGCTACGTATAAACAACGTTGTTCCTGGGTTTTGCCCCCCAAACTATCTTGCGTCCATCTTCTCTAACGTTGAATCTCCGGAGCTCGAGAGTGTCACGATTGAATTTGTCTTCGACGACATGACCCTCCAAGACGCCGATTCCTTTGACTTCGACCGTTTTGACCGGCTCCTCAGCGACCGATCGAGACTTCCGGCACTCAAGCATGTCTCTTTCATGGCAGCTCAAGATGACCGCGATGTGGATGAGCAGTGCTTTTCCGATTACATCTTGTCAAAGGTGCCCCTTATTAACGGACAGAAGGACATCGAGGTCGGCATTGGGAAAGTGTACTGGGCGAACTTGTCGCAACCGGAGGAGCGTGAGGACGAGAATGTGGATGTAGAGGAGGATGTAGAGGAGGATGTAGAGGAGGATGTAGATGAGGATGTCGACGATGACGAGGTAGTGGGCCTCGAGGCTTGATGCATATTGGGTTATGTGTATGTGTATCGTTTCGCCATCGCAGGCGTTGAGTATTACCGAATGTATACTTTCCTTACGATCATAAACAACTTTTTTGCTGTCGACTTTCACTCGTGCAAACATGCCGGACGAGCGTCCAAGTTCGGGTATTATCACAACCTATAAAATAACGCACTACGCGACATGATACAACGATCATCAAACCCTAGGTCTTTTTCTTCTCCTCCCTTCTGTATCGCCCGCGGAGACAAGCCTGTTCAGCAACGGTACAGACTTCTCACTCTCAAGCTGACGTGTCGCAGCGCCCTTGATGCTGAAACCTGTTATCGAAGGTGCCGCTTTCACCGGTGGATTATTCGGCCGTCGTTGAGACTGTGCGTCCGAGTCTGCTGGTCGTTTCGCCGGTATACTCCTGGTTGGAGTCTGTGGACGACTCTGCCTACTGTCTTCGGCCAAAGCTAGCCTACTCAGGAGCGTGGGAGCAGACATTTCTACGGCCAGTCTCTTGTGTGAATTGAACTGATCCTGGGAACCGGCAGGCCCTGCGTTATTTCGTCGTGGCTGCGTGGGACGCTGGTCTTGACGAGAGTTTGTAGCTCGTGGGCCAGCCTGTGCAGTAGATGCTTGACGTGATACAGTAGATGAGGATCCTTGTCTTCCTGCAGATGCTGTCTGCGCTTGAGGCTGACGATCACGTTTGATTTGCACGGGTCCACCGCCGGCTTTGCCTTGCCTATTGGGAGATGCTAATGAACCTTTGTCCAGGTCGAGCAATGACTAGTCAAACAGAAAAGAGTAGAGCGTTGGACACAGTTTGCGAAGATAGAAGATTGCCTTATGCGAACCAGCGTAAGGTTTTGCACCTCCTCCAGGAGTGTCTTCGTTTCTCCCTCTGCGACAGCTATCTCTTCTTTTGCCTGGGCTTGGACTATCTGTAAAGCAGCAATCATGCCAGGCGGCACTTTCCAGCCCATCTCTGCGGCGTGCTACGGTCCTGTGAGAATCAAAACAGGTTACTACCACCTCGCGTCAGCTTACCTGTTTGCTGGCTCTGAGCAATCCACGATAGGCTGACCATGGTCTTGGCGTATTGGTATGCGTCTCCACCGCACGCTACGATGAAGACCTTGAACTTGCACTCCATTAGTGCAAAAATTGCCGAGACTTACCGAAAAGAGTGGTACACATGCAGTGACGAGGCTTTTCCGAACTTGCGTTGAGATTTCAGCCTTGAGATCCCGCACAGGGATAGCATCGTATGCACTTAAGACGTTTTCGAACACGAAAAGTCGAGGCGCTTCGTCAAGATGGTCTGCAAGTGCCGTAGGCAACTTGTGTGGGCACCAAAACTTGACGATGGGTGAGGTACCAGTCAGACCCTTCTCTCTGGCGACAAAGGACGCAAGAGACATCAAGTGTCGAGTGTAAGTTAGTAAAACATCTCCCTTGTCCTCTTTGGATTCGCTCTCGTAGGTGTGTTCTGCTGCAGTGAGAAGTGCCTGGAGGAGATTCTTTGAACGAGGGGATCCTGCCTTGTACGCCGGTAAAGATAAGATGATATCCTTCACCAATCTTTCTCCATCGGCAGGCGGTATTTTGGAGATTGCCTACATCGCCATTGAGTACTTCGAATACGTTTTGTTCATCCTACTCACGCGCATCACTCTGTCGACGAACTCCCTATCTGGACTTTCCTCCTTATCTTCGGCGTGACGAACGATATTCTGCTTGGCCCGTCCAGTCATAAACTCGATGACAAGAGAACGTAAGCGATCACGGATAGCTTGCTCCTCTTCGTCGATGTCTTCTTCTGGTGGTATTATTTGATCACAAAGGACATTCAAGGTAACAGCTAGGTTCTTGTCAAGATGTTTCACCAGTTGTACTTCGACGACTTTGACCTCGTCCGGCTCATCTGTTTAACCATTTAGTTTGCATGATAGCAGACGCAAGCGGTGTGGCGATGAATCGATTCGAAACAAAGCCAAGCCCTCGCATCTACATCACAAAGCTGAAGTGCTTAGGCAGATAAGAGAAGGATCACTGACCGCTTTGGAGTAACTGAACCAACACATCAGCGTTCCTCTTGACGTACTTGGGTAAGTTGTTCGAAACGGAAGTTATCGCTGCGTAGCCTTCCTTCCGGATCTAGAAGCTCCGTTTAAGTGTTTATATTTTCTCCCACATGGCTTTGACTACGCACATTGGGGTCCTGGTCCTCGCATAAGTCATACACTGCGTTAATTGCAGCCTCCTCGAGGTCCTCAGACGACTTGATGTACATTGGAATGCTATGAGCCACCAGAATCTTTACACTCGAATATTGGCAAGTCACAAGGTCAATCAATCGTTGCAAGAGACCCCTTTCCTACAATGTTGTCAAAATGTGCAAAGATCGCACGAATGAAGCCAGACTAACCAGTGAAGCGGCCTTCTCTGAGTTCCGGGGAGCAGCCCGAATACCGCGAAATTGAAGATTGAGGTCCTTCATGATAGCTTCCTCCTCCTTTGTGGCCATCGTGTTCAACAGCGTCCAGATAGACCAGGGGTATTGAAGCAGTAGTGAGGGGAAGAGAAACGAGTAGTCGAGATCAGAGGAGCGAATACTTACACTACGTCTAATCTACTATTTTTCATATCCAAAAAGGGTTAGATAAAGGGTAAACAAACTTTAAGTTCCTAACTTATTTTGTGATGACGAAAATTATGAAAGAATTGAATCGGCAGATGTCGGATTTTTGTAGACCAAAAAGATTGACTCGTTATTGTATTTTGTACTCTTTAAAATGTGACCAGCTGTGTCACATTTTTATGCACTCAAAATATAGAGCAAAATATAGAGAACTCAAGATTTTATTTTCATTTGGCGACATACAAAATGATATTGCAGCTCTCGCCTTTGTTATCATTTTTTCTATTGTAAAAGTGTATACAAGAAATTACATTTTTTCATATCATTTTATTAACTGTTGTTCTTTACTTTTAATAAACTTTTAGAAGCAGTGAAATTGAACCCTGCAGCGCTGATAAAATAAAAAGGGCTGAATTATATTTTACGTCATGAAAATTTGAAAACAAATCCAAGGAAACCGGAATAAGATTTTATCAATGATTTTGTCAGCTTAAAAATCAATTCATGATTAATTGCATTTTTGTCTTCATAAAAGTAAAAATACAGATCTATACACGGAAACTAGCCCAGATGGATTGTGTACCGAACTTGGGTCTGTAACTCGAGGAAATGCAGCATTGAACGTGATCCCGACACGAAAAAGTTTAAATGTATTGGGCAACATTGTATTTTTACTTTTATGAAGACAAAAATGTAATGAATCATGAATTGATTTTTAAGCTGACAAAATCATTGATAAAATCTTATTCCGGTTTCCTTGGATTTGTTTTCAAATTTTCATGACGTAAAATATAATTCAGCCCTTTTTATTTTATCAGCGCTGCAGGGTTCAATTTCACTGCTTCTAAAAGTTTATTAAAAGTAAAGAACAACAGTTAATAAAATGATATGAAAAAATGTAATTTCTTGTATACACTTTTACAATAGAAAAAATGATAACAAAGGCGAGAGCTGCAATATCATTTTGTATGTCGCCAAATGAAAATAAAATCTTGAGTTCTCTATATTTTGCTCTATATTTTGAGTGTATAAAAATGTGACACAGCTGGTCACATTTTAAAGAGTACAAAATACAATAACGGGTCAATCTTTTTGGTCTACAAAAATCCGACATCTGCCGATTCAATTCTTTCATAATTTTCGTCATCACAAAATAAGTTAGGAACTTAAAGTTTGTTTACTCTTTATCTAACCCTTTTTGGATATGAAAAATAATAGATTAGACGTAGTGTTATGGTCAGGTATCTACTGCTTTTCGGCATTCTCCGACACCTGCTTTGATTGTTCTCCACCAGCCGGACGACCTGTTCCCATACCACCACGACGGTCTACGCCCGACTTTCGTTCTCAAAGTTCTGTTCTGAAATGCATGATGGTATTTATTGTATTACATGATGGTGACTAGGAGATGGGTCGTGACAAGCAAAGAGTGTTGGAGACTGGTGCGTGCTAATTATGGATTATTACAGGACTTTCACTTCTTAAGAGATACCTCTGCCCGCCGCCCTCGTTTTCTACCAGCTGCGGCAGCGAATGGTGCCCAATTCCTTGACTCGGAGTTTCTACGCCCTCCAGGTGACCGTGGAGGTCGCCAGCTTGCATCAGTACGGCATGCTGGTGCTACCGCAGGGGTAGCGACCGCACTGGGAACAGATACGGGGAACACGTTCTGTTCGAAGTATAACTTGACTGGGGTACTCGCTTTCTTCTCAAGCAGGCCAGCAACTTGTCGGTCGAGAGCTTCGAGTGCTTTCTTCGGGTAGTCGAGGGCCTCTTTCAGGCCACACATCTCGTCTCGGTATCTCTTCTGCTCATCCTCGGTGAGGGCAGACTCCCTCTGCCTCCCTTCCACCTCCAGCCATACCAGTGCGTCAAACTTGCCCACGAATTCCCGGAAAAGCCCTTCTCTTTCAGGAAGCAAGACCATCAGGAACTGCTCCTCGCTCTCCGATGGCCCTGTGGCCTCCATACCCTGCGCGGCGAGAGACCGCCGCTTCTGTATTGCTCTCCACTCCCTCACAAGCCACTCGTCATTCCCTTGCAACGCGCGGAAGAACGTGCATTTGAGCGCGTCGCGATGATCTTGGATGAGTTGTGGCGTGGCGTCTTTCGGGTCGATTACGCCAACGACGTCGGCGAGAAAGTATCGAGCGAGAGGGGGAAGGAGTTTGAATGGACGGCCTGCCAAGGCGTATGGTGATGGTTCGTATGCTGGTACAGGGATTGTGGCAGTGGTGGAGAGCATAGTGAAGGAGGCGCAAGGGTGAGAAGTGGCGGAGCGGGCGATGTGGTAGTAGTCAAAGTTTGGATAGCGAGGCCATGTAAGTCGGTCTCTGCTTATATGCATAAACTCAATTTCACCTGGGCCGCCAGTATTTGGCCTTTGTTCTTTCATGTTGGCCATTACCGCGTGGCTTGTTGTTCTGCTTGGGCCTTAAGTCGTGTAGTTGCAGGTTTCCATGTGTTACGCATCAATACCATGGCCAGACAGCATCGTCTAGGGTGGCCCTTATTGAAAGTCAAGTTGTGGAAGAAACCAATTATTTGGGTGCTGTTGGAACAATTATCTTCGTCTGTGGCCACGGCGAGTAGAATGCTATCTATTCCCTTCGCGATCGTTATTGATATGTCTGCCTCACGAAAATGATATGGTGGCTGCTGACGGACCAGATGATGCGACCAGAGCAGGCATAGATACGCCACACTGTGGTAGTAACGTGGTCGCTTCTTACCTCTTCGATCGGTATATGCGGAGGTGAGTACACTTGTGCAATCCCTGTAAATTTAAATCCGCTGTTGACTTTAATAACTATCGTGAACTGCCCCCTCTGTAGTGCAAGCACCTGCCCTCTTGAACTGCAGTGTATCGCCGTCGTGGATTCAGTACAATGAGGTGTATACGGGCCATTGGCCAGCGGATTTGCTAGGCCCTGGCCTTAGGCCGTATCGTCGAGCATTACGCGATCGAACTTGGGGCCATTGAACTCCTCATCCACAAGATGACACTCCTTTTTGTCCACCCGAGCTTCGTATATGGGTATAAAAGCAGGCGAAAATTATATCTGTAAGCTAACTCTTCAAGCTTCAAGGCTCCTCCTAGCGAACAATGATGGCCAAGCGTCTCGTTCTCGAACGTCGACACTTTAAAGTCCTCGCCGAAGTCCTTGACATCGTCAACGCGTCCTCTGTCCCCGTCGAAGAACTTCAAATCGTTGGGTGCACATGGGATTACGATAATCTCGGCCTATGGAGTAAGTGTCGCAAGGGTACCAGTAGGGAGCAAGAGTGTCCATATGGGTGCCGGGTTCCCGCGCCCCCTTCGTCCTTGCAATTCGCCGATATCAACGTCCCTCTATCAGGGAACCAAGCGCATCCATTATCACTGGCATTATGGCTATCACATAGTCGGACCCCTTCGCTCACGGTTAGATGGTCTTTCCGGTTCTCACTGTTCGATGAACGCAGGGGAATGACGGCTCAAGTCCTGGAAGTCCTTGGACCAAGGTTGATAGAAGTGTCCTTCTCAGCAGTTGGGCCTAGGAGATGGGACAACAGTGCGTTATCAAATCCATTCAATGTAGGTGTACACTTGTGCTCATCATAATGCATTTTCCTCGATACAACAAAGATTTCCAGGATACCACGTTCCCTAGCCTATCTCACAACACCGAGCTCAAGACACTCAACCTGACATATGTCGTCCCCGGGTTGTGTCCTCCCAACTACCTGGCATCGGTCGTATCCAAGGTCTCTTCCTCAGGACTGGAAAACCTCTATTTTAGGTTTCACGTGGACCACAAAGAACACCTGGGCCTCGAGTACTTCGATTTCAAGGCTCTTGGAGAAGTTCTCTCTCCCGCCGGCTTCCCCAAATTCCCGCAGCTCAGAAAGTTGACGTTCTGTCTATATTTGAAGAAAGAACTTGCCGCGCAGGTCGTCTCGAACCCGCCGAATCTTAGGCTACAGCAAAGAGTCTTTAAGGAAATCCCGTTCTTGAGGAACTGGCAGGAGGGCTTTGGGCTTCGAGTCGACACTCCGACAAAGATCGTGTAGTGGTTTCGCGGAACAGGTAGGGCTCGTCCTGCCTGAATTTACGAATCAAAAATGTACCAAGCTATCAACGTATACAAATCCCAGTTTCATTCGGTGTCCGTCGTAACTAAAAACTCCACGCGTGTGAGATTCGTAACAAAGGCTACAAACACCAACGATGACCCGCAATATTTCTCTGCCTTGCTTGTGCGAAGACTTCGGGGTGAGTATATCATATACAGGTCGTCCTAGTTCAAGCTCGAGGGAAATGCAGCTAGATGATTGTTGGACGGCATCGTAATGGTGCCACCCATGATGCGCGTCTTTGACGATCAAATAATGGTACTCGAATGAACAGTATAGTCTACAGGTCTAAAACGTAGCTCCGTGATCCTTTGCCACAAAATCGGTTCGCCTCTTGAAGATGTACCAGACCTATCAGACTGTGACATACGCAGTATCCCTGAATAACGCCTCAAACGCGTCGGTACTCTCACCGATCACGCCGAATGTGTCTTGCAAAGTCTTTCCTAAGTAGTCCAGTTCATGAATGACGCCGCGCATAGTCAATGCATACGCAAAGAACAGCAGCTGTCGCGACCCTTTGACATCTCGGTTCTTGACCACGTCAAGATGCCTGATCGCAGTGACCTAGACGCAACGAAGCTGTGAGTACTGACTCGAAATAAATAGGCGCAGTACGTACGAGACGCTGTCGTGCCTTCTCCGCGGGCGGTAGGTATGGTGGCAAAGGGGACTTCAATCGGAAGGCTGACGCCAGAACAGAGAAATACAGGATCACGTTGCCTACCATCTCCCTCCTGGGGATGTTCGTAGGTACGATGAAGTCTCGTCTAACCGTCTATTGATAATAATCAGTACGCTTGTAGAACAAGAGAGACGGATATGATCACCGTGTGCCTGCGTAGAAGAAACGAAGAGTTAAGTTATTACATCTTTACGTGCGTTACTGGGACGGTACGCACCATTCTTCGCGCGAAGTCACACAACGCATGCTGTGCAGCTTATCTAAGATAGTCTGCAGACTGGTCAGCATGGAGCGATAAAGCTTGATAGGGAATGGCCCTTTCAAACGTGGCTCGTGTTGGGTTTGAGCGAGCAGCTTCTGCAATTCTATCAACTTAATCTGCAGATGAAGTTCCCTGCACATGGTCGTATGAGCGCAACGCTGGAGGCAGTGCAATAGACGGTCACATACATAGCCATGAACTCAACTATAGACTCGTTTAGGTGTTCTCTTGCTTGCAACAAAGCCGTAGTTTCTGATGGTGACGGCTCGACGCTCCCGATGAGCGGTCCCGAGCTATTCTCCCAGGAGTTGAAGGCTACTAAGCGCGTATACAGCCACCCAATGTTCAAACAGAATCTACGTCAAACGTCAGTACGTTCTCAACGTTGTTTATCAAAGAAACACACGTACTCTCCCAACGCTTTGCCCAGTTCACGCCGGGCTTCAATCGGCCACCAGAACCTTGATACAATGGCCGCCCATACTACTCCGACTATGACGGCAGTCGCACGGTGGAAGGCGATGTCCACCACTGATACGTCAACTTGCCGAAGGTTGTAACTACAACACGCACCATATGAGTAAATTTATAATTTGTCTTCATTGGATCACTTACCAATAGAGGCAGGTCAGGTTGTATGTCAGAAGCACGAACCGACCGGACGCCGCCAGCTCAGGCTTCGATACAATATAATAGAAACAAGGAATGGAGAAGAAGAATCCGAATATCGATAGGGCATATGGATTCTCCGGGAAAGCTGTCCAAACTACGACCGCAGTTGCAGCCCCTAGTCTGATGTAATTTAATTTCACAGTTTGAGTTCACCCAGACGGATGTACTCACATCGTACCTAGAACACGATGGAGGCCAAGGAAGTTCGTCTGCGGTCACAATCAGTCCGACGCCCTTGAACCAACAATTATGAGATCACTCACAGCCCCAATCGTAGGAGATATTACCACAAAGAACTGTATAACAAAAATGTAAGCTTTGGTGGGATCCGAGCGGGTACAACACGCACCGATATCAGCGCCCACTCTCCTCTGTACTCATTGAATATGGGTCTCGTCGCATCAAAGAATGCAGGTGCTGCCAGCATCGTAGTAGCCATGCCTGCTTTAATCGCAAACTTGCTGTCATTTTCCCGCAGCCTCGCGCCAATGGACCACACGCTCTGACCGATCCTATCTGTGAACGAGAGCTCCGCACGACTGGGCGTTTGTTTGGTATTTGGTGCATGAGGCTTGATCTTGGGGAATTTGGGAATCTGAGTTTCTCTCCTGGGCAAAGACGGAGGAGAGAAGATCATAGCTGCCAAGAGTTAATAAGTCTATGCGGGATGAATCACCAGGCCCAATATGTCTTACAGAATCTTTGGCGCAGACCAGCTTTGTTGCGATCTCTGACGTGAGATATCTGTCCGCCGAAATGAGCCCGGAGAAAGTTCCACGGATATGACATGAGCGTTCTCCAAGACCTTGCGTTCGCTTCCCGTATGTTGCAAATCTGAGTCATGGCATCCACAAGGGCAATAAGCTCCTTGGTGAACTCTTGTACCGTAAAGAAGAAGCTGATGGTGGCTATCAGGTGACGATCCCGAGGGTAAGATGTTGAAGCATCAGAAACGTACAAATATACGAGAAATATGTTCTCGCTTTCGGCACCCGTGAGCACAGAATTATCGTCTTCGGACGATTGCAAAGACTCGGCTGTGCGGGAGAGTGTTGGTGTCCCCAGGCCACGACGGTATAACCGCAGTACAGAGTGATTGGACGTGCTTTCAAACGTGTACAAAGCACGCTCGAGATTCTCAGAAAGGTTGACGAATTCTTCTGAGTTCGGTGGCGTCTTATTCTTTCCGGGCTCATTGAAAACCTCCCGTAGCCGCTTCAAACTGCCGGTACACGTTTCCTACGACGTTATGAGGATTAGCAAACACGCAGTGAAGGGAAATGCGTGAGCGTCACCGATAACTTCTTCAGCGGTGGCGCAAGGTCTTCAATTACGTCCCCGAATGCGTCTGCAGCTGCTTGCAACAAGGCATTTTCTTCAGTTTCTTTCGTAGAAGGTGTCGTGACCAAGCCGTTATTAGACGCAACGGTACTTCCACGGTAATGCTTTGACTGGCCCCTGAGGTGCAATTTGCCGTCTCTGCTGGCCTTGACGAGTTCATACTGCACGCTAATTCCGCTCCGTAGTCCGTTTAGATGCTGCCC
The DNA here is from genome assembly GCA_001986395.2 of Irpex lacteus. Classification (NCBI taxonomy): domain Eukaryota; kingdom Fungi; phylum Basidiomycota; class Agaricomycetes; order Polyporales; family Irpicaceae; genus Irpex; species Irpex lacteus. The sequence continues at coordinate 744,620 of MQVO02000015.1, read as the reverse complement.
GAGTCGATTGAGGCTAGCCACAGCGTCTTCGTATGCCGTTCCAAGGTCCTGTGCGCGAGAACCTCCCGGGTTCGAGAGACCAGGCATGATCGGCTTCCCCGGGCCACCTATGAGGCGCTCACTCTGAGCCTCGCCTAAGTCCTTCTTCAACTTCGTGAAACTCGCTTGGTGGTCTTTCGTTGCTTTGTCGAGCTTTTCTTGGGATACCAGCTGCAGTGGCTCGACCAGCAAGAACGTTTCGGTGATCATAGTAAGGAGCGTGGAGAAAGAGTCAAGGGTCTGCGACATTGTGGCGTGAAGGTTCCGTGTCGCACGTTGCGGCCATAGAGCCGCACATACAACATTAGAAACGAGAGCTCCAAATAGGACAATGATGGCGACTTCGAGCAGAGTCTCCCAACCTCCCTCTTTCACGACGCTATTCAGATTATCATAAGCCCACATCAACAATCACAAATATTGAACTTACACGACGAATAGAATGATAGACGTCATGCTGCAAGCTACGCGACATGCGTTAGCGTATCATGGTTGGAAATTGAATCTGACCATACCAGTATTGAAAGTCGGTTTTGCCATCCACATCTTCATGTATGCCATTCCAGACATACCCAAGCCAATCCAGAGGATGGCAAGGACGTCTGCCAGCCACTCCCAGCCAGCTCGAACTTCAAAGAACCAATACATCGACATGCTTCCTAATGATATAAAAGAGGCATAGAGCAAGCCCATGAGGCAGAACGCGTCTGCCTCAAACATGCCTCCGATGGTCTTTGCTGGGTTGAAGTAAACCGCGCTGCAAATATGGTTAGTTGAATTCCAGTCAAAACAAGTATACAGCACGCACATAGTAGCTACCATGTGGCCTGAAGGAGACGGTGTACGATCTCCGGGATCTCCCCCTTTGATATCAGCTATGAAGGCTGATAAATATGGAGAATATGTGAATAAAGACCCAATAAAATACGCGACGCAGCACTTCAGGATGTTGCGATGTAGCGGCGATAATTTGAAGGTAGGAAGATAGGAACGGTTGGGTCCTGACTGTTGTACACTTGCTTCAGCTGGCTGTTCTGGCTCGGATTCCTGACCGGAAAAGTCAGGCGCACCATCGGACCCGCGGACGGTCCTGTCTGGACTTTCATCCTCTGGTACAGGTTGAAAAATATGATGGGAGGGATCTGTCTCGTATCCAGGTGTAGAAGGTAGTGTTCGCGCTGACATGACCGAACGACCCTGCAAAGCCGGACTAAAGGAATCTCGGAGACTCTCTCTAGGACTGTTCAGTCTGCTCCGCATTGTCGCAGTCATGGCCGAGACAGAGCGCATGCGTCTATCACGATCGTCGTCGGCGTTATATGTTCCCATGAGCTCCCCAAAGACACTCCATTCATGTCTCCCCGCTTGCCGAGTTGAGGGGTGACGTGGGCGTGAAAGTTCAGCTGATTGACGGGGTCCTGGAAAGGATGATGCATGACCTCTCAGCGCCGAGGTGTTGGGAGAAGTAGCACTACGAGGTAGCGAGGGGCGAGTTACTGGATGTATTGTCTGTGCCACATCAGCAGCTGTAGGCTGAGAGTTTGAGGCCGCAAGACGAGGAGCGAAATAATCTGGGAAATGCGGTATGTTCTCCGGCGAGCCTACCAGTTGGCGTGCGACAGAATCGTCAAGAAAGTGAGATGGAGCCGAGGGTGATGCATCTTGAGATCTTGCCAAACCAAGGCCAAAGCGTGGTCTGCTCGTGTCGGAAGTACCGGACGAGGTAGGAGATGTTCCTTCCATATGCGTACGGTGAATAGTTGTGGTTACGTCTGGATTAGGAGAATCAGAGATGTTAGACCATTTGAAGCTAGTCCATAGCAGCTTCGGCGTTGGGTAAAAGGAATGAAAGTCTGTAGGACGTGAACCGAACGATAAACTTCAAAGCATCTGCGACAATGCTCTATGTCCTAAGACTTATGGAACCGATGTCACCTCAACTAGATCCCCACGCACCCTCCACTTAGCAAGATAAACGATTCTTCAGCCAAAATGCCGTCTAAAAGGAGTGAGTTATTCGAGGAGATGGGGATACACGACACCAAGCACGCCGTAGTCCGCGTTGAAGCAAGTTCAAGTACAAGTCGTCACAACCGGGTGGCCGGAAGCAGATGATCGCAGTGTGACATAAGAAAGTAGTCACGCTCCCACGGTACAGCGTCACGTTAGTAACGAGCGCTGATGCGCCTCAGCCCCGTCGAGTCCTATTTGGGCATTTCAAATTTATGCTTTGTTGGACCGCCAGTGCGTCTGGCCACGTTCTGCAGAGCATGCCTCGTCACCTGGTGTTTGTCGGTGCACCGACGCCGGATATAACGCGAGTCACATATCCTGAGCTTTCTGCCTCACATAGATGGCACACAGTGGTGGAGGACGACTCCCCAGCCGCCCGCGAATTTGCGATACCGGCGGCATCTGTCACGGATGCGTACTATAAGCTGCCACCCGCGACGTTGGAAGAAGCTAGCCGGAGAATTTCAAGGCTGTACGAAAATATAATTTTTGGCGATATAGAAGACCCAGAAGACGAAAATGTTGCAGTGTTGGACGAGTCTCGCATGCACGACACCCGAGGTACTATTATATATGTGGCTCATCCCTCGCTTGCCTCGGTAATAACTCTTACTCTCCGAAATAGAACAAACAACTTTGATTACCTGGCCGCCTACTCTACCTCCCGGGGACGACGGTGACAGTCGCCTGGTTGATCGGCCGGACGTCACCTTTCTGCGTCCGACGGCCAGTTTCTCCCGGTTCATCCAGCGAAGCAGGCACAAGAAGGAGACGCAGGAGAGTCAAGACACGAACTCTTACTCCTACTCCTACAACGACTCTTCCGACGCGTCCGTCGCTCGGTTTCCTCATTTCCACTTCAGCCTCCACTCGGTGACATCCCTGGCCACGCTAATCAGTCAGCTGAAGTATACACGTGCAGCGGTCAACCACGGTGACCCATCTCGAAGCTTGAAGCACAAGGTGAATCTACTTGCTGCCGTATTAGAGGCCGAAGGACCCGATACCATCCGCATAAAAAAAGGTCCAGATGCGGGGAAGGAAGTGTCTTTGCTGAAGATTGTTATCGGCGACGAAGAAGGACAAGTTTGTAGGCTAACGGCATGGAGAGAAGTCGCAGAAAGATGGGGTGGATCTTACCCTGATGAGACATCGCTCCGAAGAGGGGATGTGGTCTATCTACAAGGTGCGTTACTACTACAGTCTATCTGTCGATCGATACTACCAGAAATCGCTAAACCCCGCCATAGACGTACTAGCTTCCGCAGACGCGGCCACCTTATCTCACTCATCTAGCGTCTCCTTAACGGCCTCGCCTGCTTTGAAGTCTTCCATGCTCATATGCTACCGCACCATGCCTCGCTTAACGGATCGTGCAGCCGGCATAAATGACGAGCATTTCCGGCCAGACCTACGACTTGGGTCTAGCGATGCCACAGTTCGAAAGGTTGCTGGTCTTGTAAGGTGGTTCGAAGAAATGGCGGGACTGCCCCACGGTTGACATCAAGGATCAGCTCAAGCACAGCGACCACCAGTTGGTGCTTCCGTCAAGCCCCTCGACGTGCTCTCAGGGAGCAAAACAGTTGTAACATTTATTTCACACATATACGCCGAGGCCCCTCTTGTTCAGACTACTAATAGCACTACGCAACACAGCAGTTAAGCGTTGTACATAGGCGTTCTTTAATCCCCTCGCCAATTGTATCTCTACGAGTGACGCTCACTCCTGACCGTTTTGTGTATGAATTGGTTCACGCCACCCCAGGCTCTGTCCATTAGTTCTAGAAAAACACATAGAACCCTAGATCCTCTTTGCGCTCACCTCGGGAACCACGGACTCCGTCTACTACTACACCAGATTGTTGCGACTGTCTCACACAACGGTGGTTTTCAGCTTGCGCAAAATCGCGAATTTGTCTTACACGCGACGGTCACGGACTGCATGGTGTTCATAAATGAAAATACTCTATCACTTTTGCATAAATTGACGTTCTCCCGATTGCTTGTAAGTACATGCACCACTATCTGCCGCAATAAGGCTGTGTTCTACTGTGTTTCCCAGCACACTGACGTCCATGCTGGACGAACAGGGTTGAAATATTTTCCATTGTTCCCGCCTCCGACGTTTGCTCGAGCACACGGGCGGATCATCAGGGCCATTTAGTTCTTGCTGAAGATACGCATGGCTGCGGATACTTACGGACGCCGCAGAGCACGGGAAAGTATGGAACTCGTAAGGACTGGGATCCAAGGCTGCTTCCTTCTGCTTCGCACAATTAAGTTCGTTTGCAAATGCGGCACCGTTGTACTTCATAGATGCCGCTCAACGATTCACATGTTTCTTTTTTTCACTCTTTCTATGTCTGAACAGAATCGGGCGACCGTAGCGGGACGGTGCCTTCCCGTATCGCGATATTTCCACGAGGTAGAATCACCGACCCGCTCCTCGCGCCGTTCATATTGGGGGTCCTATACAAGATCTGGTGGCCGCTGTATCACAGCTTGAAAGAAGTCAATGCGGACTTACTAGAGACTCCCTTGAGCTCGTTACATACACAACTTGAATCTTACACAGCAAAGTGAGCTTACCGCTACTTCAGACAAAAGCATCAGCGCAGCAGCAGCTATACCCAGCAATAATAATGTAGAGTGCATCCGAGATCAACCCAAGTAGTAACGGAGCAGATGATGAGGGGGCCCTGATCATTCCGGCAATTCTGACGGCGAGATGAGCACCTAAAACTTCAGATCTGCATGCATCATGGCTGAACTGGTCCCTGAGTCAGGTTCGCCTGCACGATTTAGGCCGTTGAGGTTACTATGGCTTCTGCCAGTGAGAAAAGGATGACTTATATGTACGATGCTAATAGATCGCATCGTCGTCTTCGTAAGCAACGCAATCGAGCGCGCCAGTCCCAGTCCTCGTATTCGTGGCCAGCATGTCGGTCGTTCTGTCTGAATGAACAGGGATGAGTAATATTTACTAGTCCTTCGTAGCGCATATGCGGGCTCGGACAGACGAACCCTGGCTGAACCTACTCACCTCACCTCACCTGTCGTGATACCCCACTTCGCGGGGACTTCGAGGTTCGTTGTCGTTACGCCAGACATTGAGATCAATCTGTGAGAGCAAGAAAGTCGTTATTAATGCCGTAAGTCCGTACTGGTACACTAGGTAGTCCGTGGGCACAAAAGTTACTGATAAAGTCCGAATGTCAAGCCAGAGTCCGCGATGCAACAAAAAGCCCCAAGGTTTGACTCGGAGAGTCGAGGAAGGTAGCGTAAAAGGGTAGATGTGTGGGAGTAAAAGTACGAGTAGTACGTAGGTACTATAATATATGAAAAAGATAACGTTACGATGTCAATCGTCTACTAGTGCTACTGTACAACTTTGGAATATCTTTGGGTCCGTTAGAGTGTCCTTTTCATCAATGTACGTGACGAGGCGACTGTGAGAAGAAAAAAAAGGAAGAATGTAGGGGATACAAGTCCGAGAAATAGAGAAGTAAGTCCGTGATGCGATATGCCAGAGTCCATCGACGCAAGATTAAGGTGATAAGGATGAAAGAAAATCCGAAAACGAAGACAGCAACGACGGAATCCGAAGCAACGTCAGTAAGAGAACAACAGTCGAAAGCGAATCGATTTAAGGTAAAGGTCCGTTTTCCGTACCAATTAATGGCCAGCAGTACCAGCTTGGGATAGTCCATATCATAGAAACTGTGAATGGAAAGGAGAGTCCGTGCTCGAGAGAAAAGAAGATGGAAGGGTCCGTGGGAGTGGCCGAACGCTGGCTCAGCTCCGGATGAAAAGAAGAGGTTGCTGGCTTCGAGGGATATTAGCTTGCCACGATGAGTGTCGGTGGAGATCCCGCAACCGGTCAAAGATGAAGAAGAATAAAACGCCGAAGTCGCACTGCGATAGATCGCCCGCGAAGAAAAGTAAGGTGGCGCCACGAGAAGCCAAGTGCGAGGTAGGTTCGTCGTGTGAGCGTATGTTCGTGATGTGTTCGTGACGCGAGGTCTACACCGTGTCCAGGATCTTCTGCATTTTCGCCGCCTCGTACCCTGCATCCAAAAGAGCGTCAGTTAGAGTGAGCTCAAGGGGACACAAGGGTAGATGTCGAGCTGACCAAGTAGCGGATAACGAGCGCCGATCTTGTTGAGGGCGATGAGAAGAATACCCAAGTCGGTGCGCAGTTCAGAGGTGTTGACCGGCGGCCAAGCCGACCGCAGTTGCGCGAGCTCGAAGGCGAAGACCCTCGCCGCAGATACCCAACAATGCTACAAGAACCCGACAAAAGCGCATCAGTGATGTGCACGGATGAGTCAGACATTTGTATAGGTACGTACACCGATGAGCGGGTCAAGATACTCGATGTCGGGATCCGTGACGATCTTCGCGACCAAGGCCACCGAGCGGGCAGCCCGAACTGACTTCTCGCGAGACATTTGATCGTCGGCGATGAATGGCTGGTGAAGGCGGATCATCGCGGTATACGCTAGGCTATGTATCATGTAGAGTGTGTGTTTGTCATCTGGCATCGTCGCTGCGAGTTGATGCAGCGGTAGCAACGTCGAAACAAATCGTTGAATCGTGAGCTCGAATGCTCTGAAGTTATCCATGAAGCTGTTCGAGGATGGCATGCCTGTACGCATAAGTCGGGGTAAGTCAATCACTCTTTTGACGCGCATATATAAAGATAACGCACGCGGATTCCAGCTGGAAGACAGTTTGCTCGCGCCTTCGAAGAGAGCCGACGCTTTGACGCGTAGTGCCGTCGTGGCGAACCCTCCGACCTGAGGGGAAGCCTGTGCCTGATGCATGAAAAAGGCGCTGATAGTCGGCGATCCATTACCCAAATCAATCTCCCCCTGACAAAAGAAGTATCAGAGGCGCATTGACCACAACTAGAAACACGGGCAAAACTGACCGTTTCGTACTCCTCCATGCGTTGAGGCCAAGGGGTGGTGATAGTGGTCTTAGGGTGCTTGCTGTCGGGTAACATTGCTGGTCGTTGAAGAGCTACTGACCAGCAACGGTCGAGGTCGTAGACTTGCCAGAACGTCAATATCCGTTCACCTTGCTCGATAGCGTCCTTCGCTGGCTCAAGCCGGAACGACGAATCCCACTCGGAAGTGACTGCACCCGAGGGCGTAATCTCAGATGAACCTATCTGGTGAAGTCCCCACTGGATAGCCAAGGCAGCGGCAGAGCTAGCATAATAGCTGCCTTCGATGAGACGACCACTAGAAAGGAAGTAGAGCGAGAGAAGACATGAGGCCTGGATAAGATCGATGACCTTGGATGGATTCGGGATAGCATCATTCATAGCGGCCAGAGCACGCGACAGGTAAAGCTGCTCATGTGCGGCCAAGGGTCCTGGTCTGGAGAGGTAGCACGCCCATAGATATATCGCGTTCATTAGTACAGGGTGTCTTTGCTCCGAGGGAGGACGATGGAGAGACTCCCGCAAACGACCGGCGTGTAACTCCAAACCACACTGGTGACGATGTGGCAGAAAGAACTCAAGCCTACAAGAAGTTTTAGCGACGGCACAGGGATAAGCGGGGGGAAATGCTATACGCACAGCATGTTGGCTAATTCGAAGGGCGGCTCTTCGGCAGTGAAGGGTGTTGAGGGCACTTCTGTCGCACCGAACTCCTGTGACACGTAACACATGAGCATATATGCGGGAGTTATACGTGAAACCTACTGACCGTGAAGCTGCCCCACGACTCTTCCCATGCTGGAGAATCGGTTTCTGGAAAGGCGTCAGTACGCGAGACGCGCATATACCTTGGAACAAACTGACCCAGTGAGAAGGGAACTGGGGAGGCCGAGGTCGATATACTGAAAGCTCCTGGCGAGTCATGACTGGACGACCCTGACGACTCTGAGAGGTATGGGGAGGGGGCATGGGGGTCAAAGAGAGTGACGGAGGGGGAGTTGCGACGGTCGGTGCTCTCGAGCTCCTTTATTCTCAGTTCCAGCTGCTGTATGTGTTCGCGCATCAGCTGTGTCCTCGTCTTGCCTTTGCCGTCGTCGTACTCGCATCCTTCCGCCTTCTTAGCCCTCACGCACTGTTGACAGGCAGGCTTTGTTCCGTCGCATTTCTACGAACATGGATTAGCATGAGTACGGCGGGAAATAAGCTTTAAGCGCACCATTTTCCTCTTTCTGCATCGAAGACATGCTTTCCCTGTATGGTGATGAGGGACATGTGAGTATGGTGCCCGAGTGCATGCTAATGTGCTATAACGGACCTCGTTGGAGAGTGGTGGTACTTGAGCCGGGCGCAGCTTGCCGCTTCTCAGCCATTATGAAAATAGTAGGGGTACAGTGGAAAGTAAGTGTCGAACGCAAATACGGGCGACAACAGCCGGCGCGGGTGAATAAGAAAGAAAGCGGTGAGTAGCTTGGTGAACGCGCTGGTGGCGGGGTGCGCGATGCCTTTGGTCGCTGTGAGCCGCGACGACGAGACCAAGCCCGGAAAGAGAAGGGAAAGCAAGCAAGCCAAGAAGGTAAAGTGAAATCAGAGCATGGCGGTCGGAGGCAGGACTACTTGTATAAAATCTGGGGAACGGCCGTACGGACCACCTGCGACAAAGATCCAGGAGCGCCCGTCTGCCCAGCGTCTTGCCTCGATCAAGATCATATGAGGCACTCGCTTGTTGCACCTCTCACCGCGGTGAGGGATGCCCGCTCTCCTCGCTGTCCTCCACGGCGTCCACGCCAGTCGAGCGGCGTCGAGTGAGTCGTGCGTGGCGTGCTCGTTGAGTTTGGCATCGAGCCCAGCAGTGCAGACGCCACAGCGAGCGGCGACGGGCGCGATTCAAGTCAGAATAAATTGCATAGCGTATTGCATAGCTCTGGATCAGTTCCGTTCTGCCAGCTCTCCGGCCGCATATCGGACGAGTCGCGCAAAGCATATGCTAGCACATGGCGATCTAGCAGCCATCTAGCAGCCATCCAGCTGGACCAAACTGAGTCCAAACCGATGCACCAAGGCGTGGTCGCTTCCGACTCAAGTCTGTTTCGTCCGCCCCGGCTGACAGTTCGCGATGTAGCCTTACAAGTTCAAACGAACCGACTCGCATCCGATGCCTCCGATTCTCTTCGACCCATGTGGTGACCGACACGGAATCAATTCAGGACACCGAGAACTGGCGCAGACGACCCTAGCCAGCTCTCGTGGCCTCCATGACACAAAGTCAGAAAAAGGAGAAAACACCGCCCTTCCTCCCAGTTCCTCTGCCCTGACGTAAGCATCCCATCAGCCTCATCACCCAGTATGGAAACGTTCGACGCTAGTTCCTCATCAACAAGTCTTCTTGGGCAGTGCGAGCCAGTTCCGACTGTCCTCTTCTCCACCCAAAACACTTCCATCGCTTGCAGAAGCTCTCGTTCGTGTGCAACCAGGCGTTTGGCCAATTTTCTTTGCTGCTGCTGTGTAATCATTTCCGGCACTACTGAGATCAGCAATTTCAGCAACGATAGCACCGACATTGTTTCCGATATTGCACGCAGGCTTGCATGTCTCGACACTCTTCCGGCCCGGAAGATATTCAAAGCATGGTGCATACCAACTATGCAATCCTGCAATCAGTAGAGCCTGTGCCTTGAAAGTTGAACTGCTTCAGGTATGCGAGCTCAGTCACCGGACTACTTACCTCTGATATACGTGATCAGTTCATCTCACCTATCAGTTGCCTGACCGATGTCAGATTGGCTTGCAGCAGCCTGTACCTGTCCTCGACGTGAGCTGCTGTGTCCTGTAGTTGTAAGTATTCCGGGACAATAACTGACGGAGTCGATGATCATCTGTACCACGCGTCATGCAAATTGTGAAAACCGGCCCATTTGTCATCTAGTATTTGTATTTACCACAGATTAACATACCAAACTTTAATTGATTGGCTCACAGGACGTCCCTCAAGTTTTTAGGGAGCTCTAGCAGATAATCGATTCCCCAACGGTCAGGGTAGTGCAGTTCGTGCAGACGTCTAGCTTGAGATCTAGTGCGAATTGAACTCGATGGCCTGAGCCTCTTGACGTCTCCTGAGTACACACTGAGATCTGCAATATTGCTAGGGCCCCGATATGTCGATCAACTCATCTTCCAGCTTAAGCTTGCTTCCGCCTCTGTGCCGGTACGTTTGAGCACAGCTTCCAATGTATGTCTCGTGCACAAGAACAAAAACGAATACCATAAAGAAGTAAGAAGAAAAGAGACTCACGAATAACCAACTAAACGCCAGCACGGTCACTCGAGGCACGTCTCGTCTCTTCCTGACCAAGTCCAAGTGCTCTTTGTCCCCAACCGGATAAACTTCCCACAGATCCCATCTCACGCAGACTGTTCCAATGTCTCGTCACTCGTCCGCCTTGCAATCTGCGTTCACATCTGCATGATGTGTCGGAACTTGAACAAGCTGTGCCAATGTGCAGGCCGGCTCAGGAGTAATACAAACTCCGCGTCTCGTCTGTCAGCCTGTCTACCTCCAGAGGCTGTGCTCACCAGGGGAGTGGGAACCGGACGGGAGCGCGTCCATGGGGAATATTGACTTATTGACATCCTTCCACGTCCCTTCGAAAGCACCTGCCATACGGGGAATATGGGACATACTTACCCCTCTGCCCTTACCAGTATTGCCACATTGCCTTCTCCCAACACGGAAGATGAGGGACGCATAGATCCGACTCTGCACATCTTACATACGAACCACAAATTACCAGGGAGGCTGTGTCACAAGAACGTCGATAATACCCCCGACCACGGTTTAAGATGCCGCCGATCCATATATCATTGCGTATACGGTCAAGTAAGTAGCATCGACAGCTCAGTTCATAAGCTGCGCATTATGATATATGGCGACCACAATCATAGTTATTCATCTGGATGTTGAACTTGTGCAGAACAATATGGTCCCTTTTTCTACTCAATCCACTGATTCTATGATTCTGACCGTCAAAGAGCCTGTACATGTGCAGCGCCGCCCTACTCACATGTACGTGATGATCGCATGCAAGAACCACACGTTGAATGAAGCAACAGATGAGTACATGCGTAGTAGACAACTTGAGGATGGGAGTTGAGCGAAAGTGTATCCTTGCATGCGCATAGCCTGAGGTGATCGGCGGGTCCATGTTTCAGATTCGGATCTCACGAATGGGCGGACGGTGGTAAACATGCACTGCTCCTGTTGTTCATCCTTCCGCTCCGTCGCTCCTATACTTACTACGACGGATGAAAATCTTGGCTGGAGTGAGTGTCAAAAATGCGTCCGTTGTGGAGGATCGCTGGTAGAAGATGCAGAGGGCGGCTGTTTCAGCGTTCTGGTACGAGGCTCCCGACATAACGTGGCCTTGGACTTTCAGTGTCATGACGCGTACAGAGATCGCTCAACACAAAAAATTGCACGATATGCGCATAATATGGGTTTCACAAGTGTCTATTGACGGTAGTATCGATTATTGAATGAAACAGCACAGGGTCCCCACTGTCGTCTTCCGGCGCTTACTATGGCGGAACCACCACGACAGCTACTCTGCAGAATTACACGGGACTCACCTGGATGGAGAGGCGGCCGGAGCTACCTCAAATGTGGGACAACGATATTGCACCCAAATGCCCACCATGCAAACGAGGTCGTCAACGACGAACTTCAACCTATGGAAATGCGAGCGATGGCCATCGGCGCTTGGCACTAGGCGGGGTATTGGGAGCATGAGAGCGCATATCCTATGACTCAGTCATACATCGCGTTAGGCTTGTGAACCTGTTGTATCTGCTCTCATATCACAGGCCATGGTACAAGGCGATTGGGCCACTACTGAGGCCAAGGTCTGCAGACCACTCGGATCGGGGCCTTCGCAATGGGCCACAAACATGGCAACTATTGTGCCAGTGTCTTACTGGCCTAAGGCCATAGAAGAGTCATATAAGCTTATATTAGACAGAAAACCCACCAGAAGTAGTTCACTCACCTCTCCAGACACGTTTACCTCCTCAAGTTCGCCATGCCCGGGCCAATCACAGTAGAACGCAGCGACGAGCAACTTGCGAGGATCCGTCGCCTCCGAGACCGTTTTAAGGATGTAATCTGCGCGTACAAAGCACATAAGCCATTTACGCCACTGACGCACGCAGAGATTCAAGAAATGACCAATCTTTTGCACTTCGAGTCGATGAATGAGCACCAGAGATACGATGTGATGACACTACTGGAGGAAGGGGTGCAGGTCTCAGGCACCAATATATTCAAGAACGGGGGAGAGAGTATGGCGGTCATGCTCGCTTGACATGTAAGTTTTTGTCTCCCGTTAGCGAACATGCGTGCTGATACAGCGCAGTGAATAGACTCACCCGAGAAGTAGCAAAGAGCACGGTACGCAAAGATGCAGGTGCGCGTACCACGGCCGGAAGCCGCCCTACACCGACATCGAGCCGATGCGACGATTCATCGTGCGCGAAGTTCGCCCATACGTTGGCCGTGACGAAGCCTGCTAACGACCTGCATACACTACTTGTAACCTCCGAACCGGGATTTCTGCGAATCAGAGCACGTCAGCGCCGTTGCTCCGTTGTATACCCATATAATACTCTATGTGTCGTGTTATGCGACAGATCCTCGCGATTTCAAAGTACCGGCTGGTTCTATCGAAAAACGATCTCAGGTTCGAATGTAGTTTGGTGATCTCTGCCGCGAACCAGAACCTGTAGATAATCTTGACGGTAACGAGACAAGCGGTGTCAAACCTCGCGGGAGCTGAATTCGTCGTTTATAGGGTCTAGCCAGGGTACGTGTTCGCGTGCAGGTGTGATACACCCAGTGAGAAGCTGGGGGCCGGGAATAACCGCGAGAAAATCTTGACGGATTCGCCTAGTTCAGGAAAAGAAGAAAAGTACATCTCTAAATTATGATTCGCGTTCGGGATGATTCTGCTCCCGACATACCGTCTAGTTCAGCCTATCTGTGCCCTAAACGCCTTCGCAGCCTGTTCTTTCAGTTGTGCATGTTTGTGGAGTATGCCGTCTAGCCAACTTGTCAGCTGGCCATTCCGAATAGGGTGTCAACTGATAGGCCGACGATGTTTAGTGGATGCAGCATGTCCGCCGATGGGCATAGTTGGGGCATAGCGTCAAGATAGCGTTATTGGTCACCATCATACCACTGCAAACTGTCGTTAGAACTCCACCTCATTATACGAGCAAATAGCATTAGAACGTACCTAGAACTTCTCCTCCCTGTCATCATCATTTAGTGGCCATCGGAACGTGGGGCTGACAAAGGTGGCATGCTGCGTCACCTGATGTACGTCGAGGAGGCAACCAGTACGTCGGTTAAGTACAGTAGTATCAACGGATGAGGGTCCAATACACACCTCCCAAACTCCAACTAACTAACTGCCTCCGATGCAGGGTCTGTCCTGGTAGTGTCTACCACTTAATATCGACCGTCGTATGATTTCCCCTGCGGGAGGGCGGAACACCTTGATGGTCTCACGAGGGCTGTAGTTGTACATACTCCGGCGAACCGCTAGATTTCAACAAGTAGCATGTGGTGAGGGAGCCAATGCGAACTTCTACTGGCTAGAGGCCCCCAGCAACAAGACAGAGATGCGCTCGACGACGTTGATGTGAGGATGCCGAACAGAGCGAGAGAGGAGAGAGGAGCTTTCTGAGGTTCCTCCCCAGGAGCAATGCCTTGTATAGCCGTCCATATCGCCACGTTGTTCTCATGTAGGAGAGACCTCTCCGCGTGTCCGGGCAAGCATATCCCGCGAGTACACGGTCACGGGCAGTTGACGCAACTATGGCGGGACGGGACACCCGCAAAGCAGAAGATATGGCGGGCAACGTTGTAGCCGCCATATATTGAACGCGGCCACCGACGCCCTCTCTGTCACGAGAAATCAGTTCGTGTTGATCTATTCTGAGAATTTCGGGCACGCTTGCCCACCGCGACATTTCACCGCACTGGAGCATGCACGATAGAGAGTACAAGTTACAATCCATTGTACCTTGTCAGTCCCCAGCCGATAGCCTATAGACTTGGGGAAGGACCGTTGATGATGGTGATTGGTAGTTTGCGAGTGCTTGAATGGCAAACCTGAAGGGGAAGCGCGCGGGCGGTCTGAGTGATCGGGATCATCAATCTGCCTCAATTAGGCTATCGTTCAAGGACGTAAGGCACTGTGGCGGGTGCCCTCGCCAATACCGAGTCTGAGTCAGTCGGACAGTATCTGATGTCACATTTAAAAATTTTAAACGCTCAACATCTGGTAATACCAGGCTCGGATAGCTACAACAAGTATAAAGGTTGAATCCGTGATGGAATGCACCGGCATGTACAGGGGCTTGTCTTCAGCTACGAGTGACTGAGGAGGATCCATATGAGATAGCAGAGTGGAACGAAACTCGTAAATATCCTTGGAAGTAATGTACGAAGCCGAGCCCTCTGTCACGCCCATCTCAAACAGATCCAAAGCATTCTGGCCATCCGGTGTACGAGCATTCCAGTCGATCTTGTCTTTTGCACACCGAATAAGTTCGAGGAAAATGCTGTGGAGGCATGCATGACATGCCCTAATGCAGCGCTTTTCGCCCCAGGTATCCCTTCATGTTCACATCTGCGCCTCTATCAAAAGGGATTTGATCACGTCGACGCTTCCTACGCAGGCAGCATAAGCCAGGGTGGGCTCTGCTGCGACGTCGGCACCAGGCTTCTGCTATGAGAAACTCCACGTTTGAAGGCAAGAGTTCGATGGCATACTCTAAGGGAGTATAGTTGATAGCTTTGAATACATTAGACCGAGCCACGGCGGCTTCGGTAGTTTCGAGGGATGTTAGTATATGTAAAGTGTCTTCATCTGAGTGCCCATATTCTCGAGACAGCAAATCTTCGAATGCGTCCATGGCGTCCATATTGGCCATAGAGCGGAAGATGCCAAGTGCAATAGCGCTTGTCCATACGGAGGACTCCTGGTTGACGATATCAGCAAGCTAGGTAAATATTGCGGATTTGGAGTACTCACGAGATGGCTTTCCATCATGATCTCGATGCTGCACTGGATCTCTTCGAGGATGGTTGTGATGCGCTCAAAGTCGTCTCTGATTTCGTTTGGGATTGGAAGGGAGCTCCAGATGTGGAGGTAGTCACTACACACGTTTGCATGAGGACGAGCATGAGCCTAAGCGTATCCCGCAACTCCTTGAGGTACTGCGACGTGTCCTTAATGTCGTCCCTGTTGAGCAACCACTTGGACGAGCGGATTAAACGCTGATTCGAGCTTTCGGTGGATGAGTCCTTAGTGACCTTACTCGAGACCATCTTGACGTCGTCGAAGTATCTTTGGGCTGTGTTGCGTAATCTCTCGACATCTTCTGAGCTGATGTGACGGAGAGATCCCGGTGTGGTGGGTAGCTTATCGAGGAGTTGCCTGATGAGGTTGCGTGTATTTTCGAGTGATTGAATTGTCTCCGGCGCTTTCTTGTACTCTTTTCGTGTCGAGGCCATCTTCTTGTAACCAGTGTAGCCGGAAGAGACGAGGCCAATAGCGGTGCTGATACCGTCCATAATGGACTTGAACTTCGATAGTGGACGTGAGAGTCGGAGGGTAGAAAGAAGGGAAAGAGAGTGCAGACCAATGCTGGAGGGAAGGCACACCTTATAACAACAACACTGACACAATGAGGCCGACGCGTACTTGCTACATGGAAATAAGGCTGTGATCCCAGACGTCCGATTACGATACACAATGCACAGACTGTCAGCGAGACAGTGAGGCCTATTGAGGAGGCAGTGCTGCAAGTCTTATCAATCGACGGAGGTTCGCTCAGGCAGGCCACTGTCATGTCCACTCGTGGCCAAGCTTCGAGAGTCACTCAAAATACGACGCAGCATGACTACCCTAGTGTGTCTCCTACAATTAGATGAGAATCTCTTCATAGATATAGCATGTAGACGTTACCTCGGGCTCTTTGTGACTCTTTAGCGATCTTCACGGGCCACTAAGGCTGTTGTAGTGTTGCTCTGTTAAGCGACTCGGATAGCCTTGAGGTATCAGGTCAGTAGTAGCCCGCACCGTACTCGATAGATAATTTTCTGAAGGACTCCTCTTGTATTTAGACCATTGCTGTCAAATACAGTAGGACTTACAACACTGGGCCATGGTCGTTAACTGCAGGGTAGTGACATGCTAAAGCCGTGGAGCGCGCAGATCAGGCGCTTACGAACGGTTGTTAGAACTGGCTCACTGCCGGCTGAAATTGCGTCTTTCGCTACCTACACTCATGTCGTCGCATCGAGGGCTTCCGACATGACTGAAACTCGCTCTGAAATACCTGCTTTGCCAGCTACAGGTGCAACGTCTGTCCTTATCGTTCCAGCAAGTCCACCTCACGACCCACCTCCTCCTTATCCCTCTCGCGAGCGACGGCGTGCCGGACGATCAGGGCGACGACGAAGAACGGTTGGAGGAGAGCTAGAGCAGCTACAAACAACCTCAATCGGCAATGACAGCGACGGTGGACCACCTAGTCACTCTCCTTATCTCGCATCCCCTGAACTGGAGCACCACGCCGAGGCTGCATCCGAAACAACCCCGCTTCTGAGCCCTTCTCGTTTACCACCGGGAGGTATAAGTAGACGACAGCGCACGTTGTCAGTGTCGAGCACCTTGCAGTCTGCTGTATCTGCAGCACCTAGCTTCACGCACACCGTACTTTCCGCCTTCCAGCCAGACAGGGATTGCGACTTGGACCCAGATGACGATACCGCACACCAATCCGATGACCAAGACCTCGTGGAGTCTCCTGTGCCAAGTACTAGTCTCTCAGACGAGCAAGCAAGGCTATTTGCAGCTGAACTTGCTGCCACCCGAACGCCGGAGAGACGGGTGTCTTCTATAGGCACTAAGATTCGTCGGTACTTCAGACCTATGGCTAGGCGGGCCTACTACTCTGCGCTATTCCATCTCCTGGTCCTCAACTTTCCATACACCCTGATGGTATGGATTTACCTCTTCGTTTTTACCCTGGTGCGCATGTCCCTAGACCTTCCAGTCATTATCACATGCATAACATGCTGATCTTCCTTTGACAGACCGGTACCACGACTTTGATGGCCCTCCCCCTGGGAGCATTGCTATGTTTTCTTGACCTTCTCGGCGCTCGTTTATTTGCCAGAGGAGAAGTGAGTGCATTAGTATATTCATCTTTGTGTTCCAGACTCTAATCGTTCATCTAGTTATATCTCCAAACGACTTTTCACGGACCTCTTGCCTTCCCTCCACCTTACCCTCCTCATCCCATATTCACTCGCATACGTATGCCCACGCCCGCCGAGATTGAAGATGGGATAGGTCCACGAGAAGAGCATTCCTTCTATCGCAACGCATATGCCATGTTCACGGACCCGACATCCCATCAAGCACTGTTTTACTTTCTTGTTATAAAGCCGGGTATAACCGTGTTTTTGTCGCTTCTTGTCGTCGTTCTCGTTCCAGTATCCTTTGCCCTCGTACTACCTGCTCCGGCGATTTTACGGCTCATCAGGCGCTTGGGCATCTGGCAGGCCAATATTGCTGTGGACGGTCTATATTACGTCGGGCGATGAGATCTGCTAATATGTAATATGGCGACTGCTCTTTGAGCTCTCCAAGTCATACAGTAGACGAGATATTAATCTATATTTCTACGTTATAAGCAGCGGGAAGCGTTCACTTGCGCTCACTTATCATAGACCCCGTCCTACATTCCGCATGAGATGATTCTATGGCCCTTGCTGGATCAGCTTCCGAGTTCATTTCTGTCAAAGTCCAGTTGATGTCTGTGACTGCCACACCATATAACCATCTCCTTCGCAATAGTACCTCAATGTGACCATGCCCTCCAAACGCCGAACAGTATCGTTGGATAGCCTGTCGAAGAACAGATCGAGACCTTCACGCATATCGAAATCGATCGTAGTAGGCCATCGGTAATGTCGAAGCCCTGCAAGTGCTGCGATGAAAGGCTGCAAATCCATACCATCCGCGACCAACTTCAGAGCGCTCGTGGAGGGCATGTGAATCTGGATAGATTTAAGGGGAGTATGCTGGATCTCCGTCATCGAGAGCTTTTCGTACGCGTGCGTTGTACCCGGGAACGACTCCAGTGTAACTCCATAGTCTAGTCCGGGGATGTGGAGGTCGTAAAAGCAGAGGCTTCCTTTGATGTAACACGTGTCGTCTAGAGAAACCAGTTCAGAGGTGAACAGTATGCAATAGCGATGTCCTTACCATCGATGTATGTCTGCAGTGATACCGAGGCAGTGTCTCGCCGCGGCTTCATCCACTCAGGCCAAAACCATCCGAGTAATGCTCTCAGGGCTTCGTACACCTCCATACCAAGCGCTAGCCAGCGTGTACGACCGTGGATTTCGCATGACTTATCAAGGGTGATTATCGCCATGACAAGGTCATCTGTGCAGTTATGCGTTGTGATATGCACCGGGCGCACTGGAACCCGTATGAAGGTCGGTAGCGTCATTGAACCCCAGGCAATATTTTCGAAGCGGAGAACTATCGGTAAGTGAGAGTGGAAGTAGACGTCGCGGAGAAAGTTCGAGAGCACTGCTTTGCAGTTAGCAAAGTGTATGTTGCTGACAGTGAGGGAGTCGCACTGTCCACAGCGGCGTGATGGGGGGCTCTGAGGGAATCGAAGATACAGTGGTGACCTCGTTGACGTTCGGATTGATATCGCAGGATGTCCCGAGATGTTTAAGTATATCTTGACCTTCGACACGTTCGACGGCAAGTAGGGCGGAACGTTGGGCATAATAAGGTCAAGGAAGGTACG
Source organism: Irpex lacteus (assembly GCA_001986395.2). Classification (NCBI taxonomy): domain Eukaryota; kingdom Fungi; phylum Basidiomycota; class Agaricomycetes; order Polyporales; family Irpicaceae; genus Irpex; species Irpex lacteus. Next base: position 725,722 of record MQVO02000015.1, on the reverse strand, counting down.
GACATGGTGAAACCACGTAGGGCTTGTTATGTCTTGGTTGATGCGTAAAACACGGATATAATGTGGTGACAGAGCAACACGACCTGCCATATTCTGGGTCATCAACGTTCTAAGTAGGGTCAGCTCTTGAGCGGAGTCAATTCGAAGATCACTGAACAATTCCGCCCGGCATACGTTTGCCCACTCAACGGAGACAAGAGAGCATGCCGATAAACACCTTTTATGCGCTTTTCGGTGGTCCCAGGACAGATCGGTGACGTTCGTGGCCGAGAGGATCTCGAGAATGAAGTGGTGTAGCTCCGCCGGTAGATCAGCGGCCGTCGCATACGGCTTTCGTGCGCCCTCGCAAGTCAGTAGAGCAGAGCATGGGGTATCGTCTAGACCTGATGGGGCATGCACTGGCCTAAGAGTAGCAGGGAAAGATGGACTAAGTATACGCCTGTAGAGTATCAAAAACGCTGTTCAATATGCAAAGGAAAGCTGCTCACCTGAAGCTTGGACCAGAGATGACCATGGATGCCGACGACTTGCTTAACCTGTACGACGATATCTGAAGATCTGTGAAAGAGGTCATTGATGTAACAAAAAAGATATGGAAGACTCCCCACGAACCTGCGCTAAAGAAGTGAGGTACTATTTCTTCTGAGGAGCAATGTACAGAGAGGCCAGAGAGGTACTTACTAACCTCAGGACGGCATCCAGGTCTTTCGGCTGAGCTATATCGAAGGAGCCTGGCGCCTGATGTTCGAAGGCTACGTATGCGGCTCCTGCTGGCTCCTGCGTAGGGTTCTGCAGCGCTAATGTACCACGTAAATTCCCGACGCTATCCTCAGGGACGCTTGTCCTTACCTACGCACAGTGTTGCATATTGAGGCAGCAGAGGTCATAAGTTGAGTAGTGATACACACCTATAATCGAGGATATCGTGACTTGCTCCTATCAAGCCGCGCTTGTCGCTGCACAGCATGAAGAAGTCACTTCGTCTTGACATATTTCCACATATGCGATACACCGTGACCTCTCATACGTTTCCACGTTTAATCTGCGCATGAGAAGAGGCAATGGATGTTGACACCAGTGACTGGGAGGGTGAGCGGAGATGAAGACCTTGGCGGCGTGCCATCATAAGTAAACCATGTTCGTTGGCCGCCAAAATTCATAGAAATGACTGTAGACTTGGATTGTGTTATAGAAATCTGTACGAGGGTCGTAAATAATTCATATCAAGTTCATATCGGAAGGCGTACATTATACATTACATTCGTGATCCCAGTGCGATACAAGAATAGACCCCATAAAGATCCCAATCCAACGTAGTCCAACATCGTTGCCCTGTAGTATACGTTCACCTGTCTGCTTGCCAAGGAACAAACACTTCAATCTCCCCAGCTACAGGTGATCTTTCCCACGTCCTGGATAACACCGTATTCTGATACGCCCTTTTCTGGTATCGGCTGCGTCTGAGAGTCGGACGCGCGGGGCGTCTTGAGTGTAGAATCGACGTCTGCATCGCTAGAGAGTACCTCTCCGGTTCCATCGACGTGAATGACCAGGCCATTGGTCGCTGTAGCCTCGCCTTCGAAGTGCGTGGACAGACTATCGTTCGAGTTCGATTCTACTCTCCTTGAACGACCCCTCGACACCGCCCGCCCTTGTCTGAAAGCGCCATTGACGCCCCCTACGCCAAACGCGGCTGATCCAGGCTTCCGGACGAGTCTGGCACTCAGTATAGGCCCGCGCAGGCCGTTCGACGGATCGGCTTCTGGCGGCAGGTACGATGCATCACCGGGATGCAGGGACGAGTTCGATCGACTGGTTTGTATTGAAGGTGAGGGGTCCCTGCCAGCCCGTGGAGGTGGGGAATGAGAGTGGGAGTATGGTGCGCGGCGACTTCCTAATGGTGACGAGCCGGAGGCACCTTCGGAGAGAGTAGCGTGGGCAGAGCGGCTTCTCGAAGATGAAGTGGAAGGATCGATATCCGCGAGCCGGCCGTGTAGGACCTTGTTCGCAAGGTTGAAGGGTAGGTCTGTACTAACGTTTACCATTTTACTGTACACAGTGACGAGGTTAGAACAGCAGCTGAGGGTTAACAGCACATGCATACCTTTCTTTCGCGCGTACAATAGTCCCCAGCCTATCCTTCAAAGCCTCATGATTAACGACATAGTTGGTGTTCCTGTAGTTGCGGAGACGCGGATAAATATGAATTGCACATACATGACGAGCTGGCTATACTTACGAATGCTCATCGCCATTGCTTTGAGGTCGTATGAATGGCGTGTGTTCGTTAGCTTCGTCGCCGTCGCCCTGCGAACAAATGCGCCGTTCAGTCAAAGTTACATTACTTGTGAAGATTTAGGTACACACAGGACTGTGCGGACGCCGCCCACAGCAGCAGCAAAAGACGTGCCTCAGTACCGACGCCATTCAGCACCCCGAGTACGAGGTGGCTACGATGGACGGGTGGCAGAGTCGATGGAGGAAAGAGACAAGGATGAGCACTGGTAAGGAGCAAGAAAATGGGAGCCAGGGGAGTCGAAAGCCACGCCCCGGCCATCGCTCCGATACCACGTGCTATGGGCGCCCCGCCGTCCTCTTAATTAGGCACGCACTGTAAATCGTCCATCTCAAATCGCGCCCGTTTACATACGTTCTGCCATTGTCCGAAGACGTTTCGTGATGTCGAAGAACGCAAAGATCGAGTATGTGCTATTCGACATGGATGGTGAGCTTCTGGTCACAAACTATGGTGAGATAACGACAGCCTTTGAAGTTTGATTCATGAACACAGGTCTGCTAATCGACTCGGAGAGGGTGTATACCGAAGTAACAAGTACTGTGGCCGCGTTTCCCATGATGAACCGCATGTAATGTCCGATAAACAGATAACATACTTGCACGATATGGAAAGGAAATGACATGGGACATCAAAGCCGGTCTCATGGGTAAACGTGCGTGCAAGTGTTTCCCAGCTCATTCTATCATAACATTGATGACACTGATTTAGCTGAACGGGATGCTGCTGCGCATTTGCTCTCATTCTTTCCTGATCTCCCAAAGGAATTTACGATCGATACCTATCTAAGTGAACGTCGAGAAGGACAAGACGCTCTTTGGCCTACCGTTCAACCTTTGCCAGGTGTCCTCAAACTCGTTCAGCACTTACATCGACACAATATACCGATAGCAGTTGCGACAGGATCGCAGCGACGCAACTACGAGCAAAAATCTTTGCACCTGATGGATGCGCTCTTCGGTCACTTCGGAGGCAAAGTGGTCTGCGCAGACGATGGGCTCATCAAGCCTGGAAGAGGAAAGCCGCATCCCGATATTTTCTTGGTAACAGCGAGTACCCAGCTAGGGAGAGACGTTGGGGAGGGAGAAGAGAGCGAAAGACATATAACAGACGCTCAGAGAGCCGAGCGAGCAAAAGGTCTCGTATTTGAGGACGCAATTCCTGGCGTGCAAGCTGGAAAGCGAGCCGGAATGAAAGGTATGTACGATCGACCCTAAGTATATGATATATGAGGAGTCAGTGCCCTGATACATCTTATTGGTGTTCGCAGTTGTGTGGGTTCCCGACCCCAACCTGGTAGCTTTGGGTGATCGTGGAATGCAAGCTGTGGCACCGATTGACCAGCCAGACTCTATTCTCAAGTCGTTAGAAGAGTTTGTACCTGAGGAATGGGGTCTTCCTCCCTACGACGCGTGATCTACATGACTGAAATTAGTGTGAGTGAATGAATGATGCAATAATTCACGCACTATGGACTAATAATGTCTACAGCTTTTAATACAGATAGCATACCGCGAATGTCAGTCTCGAACAATAAATGTTTGTATTGAGAGGAGTTACTGTCGGAAGTTACTACGAGCGCTCCGTCGTGCATCCGGATCAGAAACATATCGCAATCGACAGCGCATTTCAAACCCGATGAACACGTCTCTGGTCTTTCACCATCCCAGAGAAGGCGACACATAACGATGTCGTCGAGTAACAGAATCGAATATGTGATATTTGACATGGATGGTAAGGTGCTAACTCTCTTCAACGATTGGTCGAGCTTATGTATTCATTCTTTGCCCGCAGGTCTACTGATCGACTCTGAGAGAGTGCACACGGAAGTAGCGAGTCAGTACTAAAAACTTACTAGATCCAGAGGTGATCTACAACGACCATTAATTACTAATCCTCTCGTAGATAACATACTCGGAAGATTCGGAAAAGTTATGACTTGGGACATCAAAGCTGGCTGCATGGGCAGACGTACGTTCAACCAGCACTCATACTCAGCAATCCGCTCAATGTGACATAGCTGAGCGAGACTCCGCGACGCATCTCCTCTCGTTCTTCCCCGATCTGCCAAAGGACTTTACCATCGACACCTTCCTCACAGAGCTTCGAGAAGGCCAAGACGCACTCTGGCCGACCGTCCGGCCTCTACCAGGCGTAGTCAAACTCGTTCAACACCTCCATCGACACAAGATCCCAATAGCAATCGCGACAGGATCGCAGCGGTTCAAATACGACCGGAAGTCCGCCCACTTGATGGACGACCTGTTCGTGCATTTTGAGGGTAAGGTCGTTTGTGCCGATGATGGGCTCATCAAGACTGGGAGAGGAAAACCGCATCCAGATATCTTTTTGGCCACGGCGAAGACTTGCTTGGGAAGAGATGTAGGTGAAGGAGATGAGAGCGAGAGTCATGTTACGGACGCTCAAAGGGCTGAACGAGCCAAAGGCCTGGTTTTTGAGGACGCAGTTGCCGGGGTACAGGCTGGCAAACGTGCTGGTATGAAAGGTGAGCCTGTCTCGCGATATTCGGAGCAGGAGATTGACGTTCTATGTCTCCGTTGACAGTGGTATGGGTTCCCGATCCAAATTTAGTCGCGCTGGGAGATCGGGGAACAACGACTCTTACACCGTCAGACCAGCCAGATTCGACTCTTCAGTCACTGGCGGATTTTGTTCCAGAACAATGGGGCCTCCCTGCATATGATACCTAAGCTGGTGCCACTTACAATCGCCACCATAAAACATAGAGGCTCAGACTTAGAGTTCTGTCCTTACGATGTCGCTGATATATTCAGACAAGTTTGCTTCTGCTATCAGGCTATTCAATATGGCCACGAGCGCAGGCAGACAGCGACAATGTACGGACGATAATCACAATAACAAACATGAGATGTGTATACTATTGTGAAGTAGATGCCGGCCCAGCCACGAGACCCTCATTACCACTCCCGCACACCTCACTCAACAAAGCTCGAACGGAGTCCTCGTTCATAATCCCCGTCTGAGCCGCCGTCCCAACAGCCGTACTCCACACAGCCCTGCGAAACTCCATATACTCATCAACAATGCGCTCCTGCGTGTGTTTGACCAGCACAGCGACGGTCCTATCGTCTTCCAGGTACAACCCAAGCTTGGCCACAGCAGCGCGTAAATCGCGATGGCAGGCTACTGTGAACTCTGATAGCACTTGCTGAGGTTGTATTGTCGGAGGTGGCACTGATGACTGTGATGGTCCTGGAGGGCTGACTCGTTCACTTTGCCATGCGCGAAGAGGCTTACAGACAGTGTCAGCGCAGAAAGAGATAACGTCTTCGCATGCTTGTCGCAGCTCGTGATCAATTCCCTATGGCATGGAACGTGAGTGAGTAACTTGTGTGCACGTGGAACGTATCCACTCACATGCTTTACATCCGTCAAACTTTCCTCTCGTGGCATACCCAGTGAGGCGAACAGCGCACTAGGTAACAACGACGTTGTCCGACCGAGCATAGAAGCCAGTGTATCTGATATCGAATTCAATACCAGATCTTGGTATATAGAGGGCCGCATTGCTTACCTGTCACGCCGCCTAAATCGATACGTACGACGCTGTCTTTATCCTTCGTAGACGCGAAATCCAAATTCTGTGTCATCTCCTTCAAGATGAGTATATGCCTGACGAGAAACAGTTGGCCATCTAAAGTCGAGTTCGGGGGATTCTTCGCTTTCAGTGCATCAGACGCAACGACGAGAGATTGTCTGCAGAGGTTGACAGCCTCCTGTGCGATATCGTCGAAGATCGCTGGCTGTACGAGCGGGATGAAATAAGCGAGCGTTGATGAGCAGCAATCCATGACGACTGACCTTCACAAATTCATGGAGTTGAGACAGAACCCACACTGTCTTTTGAAGTGTCGGGTACCACGTATCCTGCTTGTCAAGCGACTTCAACTGGAAAAGTTGACTGATGCTTTCCTTCTCCTTGATCTCGAACCCAGTAACCGGTTTCCTCGCATCTGGGGTTCCCCGTCAGTTGCCCGAAAGAGTCGAACATATTCAGTCAAAGTACGAACCGACTAACTTCTCGGGGTATGCCAAGTCCTCTGGCTTTGGCACGTAGTACTTGATCTCGCTTTGCACCACCGACTGAGCCTTGAAGAACAACCTCGTCTGTGCGTCTTGCAAGACCATCTGCAAGAGATGGCTGATATGCAATGTGCGGAGGCCTTTGTGTTTATTGCCGTTTCCGGAAAGCACCAGGTCGAGCTCGTCTTCGTCGACAGGAGAAGATGTGGAGGAAGAAGGGGACGAGGGAGAGAGTTCGGGGACGTCGAGAACCATCAAGGCTTGCAAGACGGTGCAGACTTCACATAATGCGGTCAGTCGGGGTTCGTGAAGGATTCGTGGCCGAAGGTCGTCGTAGAGGTAGTCGCAGAGGTTTTCCAAGTACGCACTATGAAAAAGTATTAGTGAGCTGTGCTTGAATATGTGCATAGGGCATTCACTCACTATAGCTGATCCTCGCCGGAGTCGAAGAATGCTCTGAAGAGATCAAACTCGTCTGTACAGAGCTGCTTGAGGTAACTACACCCGGCACGAGTCTAGTAACATCAGCGGGTGCAAAACGCGGCCTAACCAAGGATAGCTTACCAGTTCTACCAGCTCTGTGCGAGTAGGATCAAGGCCCTTGATCTCTTCCACCAGTCGAGGTACAAGAAGACCTTTCCGCGCACTGAAGTACGCCGAATGACATTCAGATAGAAGTGCAGATAGTTCGTCGGGGTGTGCAGCAGCTCGGCGTTCCAGCTCGCTTAACAATGGTGCCAGTTGCTGCGAGACTGAGTTGAACCTCGTGTATAGTAGATGCATTTGTGCTGTAGTCGACACGTCCTGTAAGGCTATGAGTGACTGTTATTCGGAATAGGTTCAACTAACGCTCACCTTCTCGGATATTCGTTTGGACACGTCTGCCACCAATGCCCTTAATGACCCGACAAAATACATCTTGATCAATGTCATTGCCCGGGTCATGCATTGCTGGAACCGGAGAAGGTAAATTTCGGCCTCTTTGAAATGACGCTAAAGGAAGGCGGTGGTAAGCTAGTCATACGCAATTGTCGTGCTGAGTGAACGTACATGTGCCTTGAGGAAGTCGATGCACACGTCAACTCTTTCCACCATGTATAAGAAGTCTGTCTGAAGAACGAGTGATTCGCCTGGATGGTTGAGCATACGAGTAGCATGCTCCAGCTCCTGGAAGTACTCTAGTCTTTCTGAGATGGAGTCTGTCATCTGCAGCAGCTTGTCCTATATGATGAAACGGCACTGTGAGTAACAACGCAACATGATTCTCCCAAGCACGCACCCGCTCCTCCAGCATATGCTCACACGCATCCTTTAGACTCTTCCCACTGTCCTCGACACTTCTCCATTCACTCAACATCTTCTTGACCTCACCCTCGACCTCATCCACCAACTGCGCAAACCGGTCGCATGTCTCCAGATGATGCGCAAGGTTCGCTAGGTGTGCTCGAAAGTGGGCCTCCTGACTATGCGTCACAGACCTATCAATCAGAGCGAACCAGTCGTAGAACTGCTGCGGGGTTTGTATGGGATGTTTGGGTTCGAGCGAGGCTACGGTTTGCGAGCGAAGGGAGGATCCACCTATGACTGGCGTACCAGGTCGAGGCGTTCCCAGTCCCAGTAGTCTGTTGCCTCGAAGAGAAGGCGACGCAGGACGAGAGGATGGTCCTGGTTCATCTACGCTGAACTTGACGTTCATCAGCCCGTCCGTGGGTCATGCTAGAGGGATAAGCTACGTACCTTGACCGGCAATGGACTTCGTTCTGAGGCTGCTTTAAGGAGATTGACGCTGCGAGCTTCGAGTTCTCCTAGTGGTGCTTTGGCTTCCCATTCTTCTAGACTAAGTGTAGGTTTTGGAGGGGGTGCAGACAGGGTTGTAGGTCGTCGAGTAGCCATAGTTGATGTGTATTCCTGGGCCCGAACGCAAGACTCGACTGCTGACGGGTATATTCAACCTATAGAATGAATTGGGATATGTCAATAACGGACAATTGAGGGAAGTTATAACGGTTACCCTCGTTCCGCACAGCTAGTAGACTTAAGTGACGAGTAGAGGATGGGAGGAGGAGGTTCAGTAGATGTATGATCTGAAACGGTAGTGCGCCTAACAGACGACTCTTTGCTCTCAACCACCATCTGCTCTCACATCAACACCTTCTCGCATGCTTGCAGGATACTTTAGTGAAGATACATGATCCACGCCCAGATCTTGAAACCTCCCAGGGAGTTCTGAACAGAGTAATGCGCTGACTATGCATCGGCACTGTCATATCTGGTTCAAGAATTTGTCGCTGCGCATCGTTCGTGATATAGCGGAAGAAGGTGAGTGCTGGACCAATATCTCACGTTAATCTTCCACTGATTCCAAGGAATGCGCTCTTAGCTTTCGTTGTCTCAGTCGGCAATGTTCCATCTCATTTAGACAGGCTACGTTGACGATAAGGCATGTCTATGCGTTTCTGAAGGATGCTTGCGAGCAGAAGCTCATGACCGTCCATCAGCTTCATATGCACCTGCCTGGTATGTTCTACTGTGACTATTTCCGCCTAAAAATGTCACGGGAACGTACAGATACTCTGAAATGAATGTTACTGACCTAGATTTCCCTGCAAATCTCGCTCTGGGGTTACTGCCGTCATCGTCACAAAGGAAATCCGTTGAACAAGTACTCGATGTGCCAAAGCAAAGCACTGTCGTTTACCGCAGGCTGTCAGCAGGGCTACTTACGTCGCTTGGACCAGCAGGGATTCGGGAACCCTGTCCATCATCGAATTACGCACCAGCGTGGGAGACCTTTGTCGGCAGCCGTCCGTCTATCTCCCATCATCTCTTATCAACCTATCGTCTACGACGTCCGCAGCGACTCGGACGTTGGTCATCGCATCGTAGAGGTCCAATACCGCCTCTGCCAAGGGTATTGCAACGTCAAGTGGCACCTGAATGCCGCCAGTGCTATCAGTGATACTCTAGTGGCTGGCCGCCATTGGGTTCGCTGTCGCTGTGCTTTGTCGCCCTTTCGGCGTCACGTTGCTGCATCTGGCCGTGGGCGATCTCTAGGGGGAACCAAAATAAGCACCGGATATGTTCGTCCCCGCCTTGGCCTTCCCTCCAGTCTTTCTTCATTGTCCGGAATATTTTGTGCAAGGCTTTGCTGCGTTACCACCCATGTCATGCAACTATCTGTGTATCGTAGCATTGTTCAGAATAATCATCAATATTTTTACTGGGGTTTCAATGATACGCACGGGCCTGGATGGGCGCGCTTATGGGCGAGGAGAGGCCGGACGTTGCCGAGACGGGTTCGACTCTTACCACCATCCGCCTCTCAACTTGACCGCCGTCTCCTCCCCTCGACGCGTCCTCCTCTCCCGCAAAAATGAGTAAGAAAGCGGCAAAGAATCAGCCAAAGGAACAGACGTACGAGATTCGCGACATTGTTCTCGCGAAAGTACGCGGTTTTCCGCCATGGCCTGGCATGGTAAGTGGTCTTTATTGGCCCCTGTGGCCCACTCGACGTGTCCTACGCGTGCTCATCTCGTATCTCTTGTGTAGGTTGTAGACCCTGATACTGTGCCTCCTACCGTCGCGAAGGAGCGTCCCAATGCCAAAACCAAGGGGCACTGGTATTGTGTTCGCTTCTTCCCTGCCGGAGACTAGTGCGTATGACCTTCGTCGTTCATGTTGTAAGGTCACTTATCGTGTTTGTGACACTTTAGTGCATGGTCGGTCCCTAAGGACATGTCCAGGCTGCAGCAGCACGAGATCCAGGCCTATATCGACGAGCCATTTAAGCGTTCTGGCGAGCTTCTGGCCGGATACAAGATCGCTCTCAACCCCAAGCAGTGGGAAGAGGATCGTGAGCTTTTGCAGGCTCAGGCTGCAGAAGCTGAGGCTCTTGCCGAAGTTGACCAGCTCCAGGACACCGACGGTGAGGCTGAGCTGGACGAAGATAAGCCGAAACCCAAGAAGCGCAAGCGTGATTCGGAGGCTGCTCCAGCGAAGTCAAAAGCCAAGGCGAAGACAAAGAAGGAGCCCGCTGAGCCGAAAAAGAAAGCCGCTGCTACCACAAAGGGCAAGAAAAACGGTGTCAAGTCAAAGGCGACAGTAGAGTCCGAGGATGAGGGTGGTGCAGAAGACGAGGATGCCGGCCCAAGCAAAAAGGCATCGCCGCCACCTGCGAAAAAGCAGAAGAAGGGCGATAAGGAGGAAGAAGATGTCGATGGTACGCTTTTTTGAACAAATATGAGCTCTTTTGGCCCTATTTACAACGCTTCTTTGGTTTATTGCTCTCATAGCTGCCCTTGCCAACGACCCCGAGGCCACGAAGGTCAGGGATTGGAGACATAAACTGCAGAAGGCATTTTTGGGCAAGGCGGTCCCCAAGGACGAGGTAAACAGAGCCCTATGCCCGATTGTACCCGGCCAGAAGCTCATTCAAACCTCTATAGGACATGCCCGCTCTCGATCAGCTGTTCACTACGGTCGAGGACTACGATAATATGACCATACAATATTTGACAGTGAGTGAGACCCCCTCACCAGGCCGTATCTGCTATGCGCTGGCACTCCACCGTTGGATACGGCCCAGTTTGTTCCGCGCGTCACGAAATTGCAGTTATTGACCCGCGTCTTTGCGCCTTCCACGTAGTTCTCGAAGATCGGCAAGGTCATGCGCCACATCAACGCTCTCCCCGAGGCCAAGGTCCCGCGAGACTCAGAATTCTCGTTCAGAGAGCGTGCAAAGTCGCTCGTTGACAAGTGGCACGAAATTATCAGTGCCAGCAAGACCGACGGTACCGTTCGCAAGCCCGTCACCAACGGCAAGCACACGGAAGATTCCGGCGCGAAGACTGAGAGCAAGAAGGAGGAAAGCCCGGCGGAGGAGGCAGCAGAGGAGAAGTCTAATGGTGACGCTATGGACATCGACAAGAAGAGTGCTACTGCTGATGCTGAAGCTGAGGCTGAGGCCGATGCCCCAGCAGAGGAGGACGCACCTGCCGACGCGGCCGCCGAGGAACCCGCTGATGTCGCCATGTCCGAGAAATCGGCTGCCGCTTAAACGACTTGACTGGTCCTCAAACCTCCAGAGTTGCCTACCTCTCCAGACGAACAAACAAGAATATCGTAGTTGGGCTGCTTCGATCGTGTGTGTCGTATCTTCTTCACTTCTATGCTACTAGTTTTGCGCCTCGCTCCATAGTAACTAAACCTCCCTTGGCTGGTCGTCGATTATTCTTTCATCTTCCTCTGGGGACGAAAGTGCCGTGCTACCCATGTCGATTGGCCAATTGTCGAATTTATCACCCTCGTTCAAGCTGTATTCCAGTCGTGCACCCCATACGTCTTGTCTTTTCTTCCACTTCTCATCAGTAATCCCTGTGATCCCTCTTCTCGGCTATTGGGCGTACGTGTAGTCCTCAAAGCGAGTGCTCGTGGTTTATCTTTGTGTTGCAATATGTTACTTAGTATGATGCTATGCAAAGTAATTGTGCTGTAGGCACTGTTTTACATGAGCTGTCACGCCGATGAGGGATGATGAGTATGATCAAGAAAACAGCAATTCGATTGCGATAAGTGAATGATGGTGAATAAAGAGCACAAGTGACTTGCGGGCAATAAATAAGCGATGCTAGATTCAACTTGGGAATATATGGGATGAGTTGTGCGTGAGATGGTGGAATGGAAGACTACGATGGGTGTTCATGCAGTATTAATGGGTCGGGGGTTTGAGAGACTCAGAACGCGGCAGAAATGGGTGTGGCAGAGCGGACATCAGCCCAAGGCGACTCCTCTCCGTCAAAGTATGACACGGAATTGCTGGTCTTGAACGCGTAGTGTCCTGGTGAGGGGGTAGGCGATGATGACTTGGAAGAATCGTCTGAGGATGGAGGTGCTAGTGAACTTGTCTCTGAGCTAGTCGCGGAGGACTGTTCCGACGGAGAGGGCTTGACGTCTGGATTGGCTAGTCCGACTTCTGGAAGGTCGAGTGGAGGAGGCACTGCAGCCCGTGAGGCTTGAATGTCATCTTCTAAGACGTGGATAACGCTCTGCGGAGAAGATGGCGTTGACTTGATCGCGATGGCGGAAGATGAAGAACGTTTGTGGGAGTGCATATAGGACACTGGGCGGGAGCGGTGTTCTGGAGGTTCCACAGAGGCCTCTCGACTACCTGCAGCCTCACGCTGGTGTTCTACAAGACGCAACGCACTACGAAGGGCTTCTTTCTCTGCTTGGGCCTCTTTCAGCTCTTCCTCCGTTTCTGCAAGCTTCATTCGTTCCGAAGCAACCATCTTGTTTGCCTGAAGGATGTATGTATATATTTAGCCATGGTTCAGGAAAGATAGGGAGACTTTACCTCTTCGAAGAGAGCTTGTGACAAAGACTCGAGTTCCGCCTCTAGCGCCTCTTTCGCCGCCTGAGCCGCCTTGTGCTTCTCCTTCTCTAGTTCAAGTTGCAGCGTCAGGTCCTCGACCTCCTTGTCTCTGTCCTTTACGGGAACTAGCGAGGGCAGCGAAGCGGAGGTTAAATGAGATGCATGCGTCGATGCCGAGGGGATGGGCGACATGCTGCCAGACATGCGCGGAGATTGCGTTCCCGGGGTAGAGCTTCCAAAGCGGAACTTGAAGAAGCGGGGCTCGGCAGTGGGTGGTGGGTTTGGGGAATTGAGTATGGGCGATGGGACGACTTCTGCTGAGCCGATGCTGTCCGTGCTCTGACGTCGCGAGTCAGCTGCCAACTCGCGTTCACGCTGCTCCTTCGCACTCATGCGTCGCCATCCAACGTCTTTAGAGTTGCCTCCGTCTCGCTTCAACGCGTCCTCAAGCATTTCGTTGTTCGCCAGAGCTAATGAGAGATTCGACTTTGCGAGCGTTAGCTCGGTTTGTAAGTCTGCTTGAACCTTGTAAGCCTCCTTGAGCATTGACGACTATTCCACATTCAAGATTTATTGTCAAGGAGAGTGCTGAGAGATCATTGAAGCGTACGAGTTCTTCCACCCTCCCTATAGTTCGCGACAATGCCATCCTGAGGTCCTCCTCCTGTCCCTGCGAATGCACCCGTTTGACATCGCGAAGCTCATCTTCGATCGCGGTGAATGTTGCAGCCTGCGTTGAGGCCAAGCTGACTGTACGCGTAGGGAGAGATGATGCTCGAACTCCTGAAGGTACAGGTACTGGGAACATGATCCACGTCTTCAAGTGATCACCGCCACTAGTTCACTTTGGGTGTGATTGCTGATCGTACACGATTGCAGATGCTGTCAAGGCTTTCTTAGCAAATGGCTCATGTGCTGAATATTCTGAAACGTACCCGAAAGCAAACGTACAAAGGAGAAAGTCGTCAGTGTAGTACGCGGGGCGGTGCTGTGCCAGCCACACTCGGGGTCCCACTGCACGTTTCGAAGCGATCAGAGTGTGCGGTATATTCTTGCCGTTGTCTTGTATATCTTCTGTGCCGCCTTGCAAAGCGACTTGCGGCACGTTGAAGTCGAGGAGAACGTTGTGAGCGTAGAAAGCAAGAAACAAGCGGTGGCCAGGTCATTGGCTGAGCTCAGGCACCGTGTCACAGGCTGTCACGAGCTACATGTCACGCTGCTGACTTCCGCCAGCTGCAGGCCTTGCTTGTTCCTCGCTGTCATTCGTCGCAAGCCATCCTCGACGACCAGAACGTCAGACGTAGACAGGGCAATTGTTTCCTGCAGAATGTAGCGATAGAAAACCTCAGTTCCTGCAGGAAAGCCTGTAGCTACTCCTGGTGAGAAACTTAGGCTTTGATTTATTATTCACATCTTATCTGACCAACCTGCATTGTGTCGCAGTTGACGATTTCAACCAGCGATGACTCTAGTAATATTGGTGAGCTTCGAGTCCTTTCTCCCTCGAAATTTGCGACTGACCAAGCTATGGTCCAGAAATATGTTTGATCGATACAATGGGATCCGGAGGACGTGCTACCAGGTCCGCGTACGGCGCTTTGTGTAGTCCAGTGTTGAGGCAAATTAGCGTAAGACCGTGAGCATTGCATGATCACGGTAGCGTCTGTCTTTTATCATTTGACTTCTATAGACCCTGGTGTGCGATCTTTCTCACTTGGACTCGAATTGACCATTCCGTTGCTACTCTCCAGGTATACAACAGCAGCATTTGGTTGGTGCTGATGCATTGACACGTATCCATTGCTCCTTCAAAATGGTCATATATCGTATGGAGGTAAGTTCTCATTCATGAGTAATCCTCCCCTGTGCCGTACATGCGTGTGAAACATATCACTCATCCAGGTGACAAGATGTATCGGTTACAGCTCACGGCACAGCGGATGTCGATGAGATGTGAAAAATACTGCCGGTTACGCTCTATCGAGTCCATATCGGATAGGTTTTTGGCTGCCTATTTGCATGATGCATCTCGAGGATGATGGGCGAACGGAGAGCGTTTGGCTGGTCTCGAACACTTTGTCAAACATATGCAATTTCTCCTTTTGCAGCTGGCACTACATATGTCATGGTTTGCAAATATCGCCGGCTTTCCCATAGTAGGTCCTCGCCTCACACTCTTTGAGAAGATCTTACTAATTCGGGTAGCACTCTTCTCCCAAGCAAGCTTCCTCCTCCAACAGTAATCGTCGGGTCCACGGCTCATCACATTATCCGACAAATCCTCAACAAGAGCCTTCATGCCTGTCGAGAGGCCTTGCCTATTCGATACGGATCATCACAGGAGCGTGGAGTTACGCCCCAGCACTTCTGGGTACATGCCAGCGATGTCTACGCGCGGATTGGTCGGAGGACCATCGGAAGACTTTTGCTTTACATTGTAAGTACATGTCTTGAACAATCTACTTACTGTTGTTGCTTATTCGGAATACCTCAAGTCAAACTGATGCTCGTTGTGTACACGACTCGTCCCGGACCGGCGCCATAAAACCTCGTTCGTGGTCCTGAGCCAGACCACCGAGTTCTCCCTCCCCAGGTCCCAACTTACTGGGACGTACGAGCGACAGCTTACGCACCGTCACCATCTGCGCATTTTCTCGATAAGATCCACGATATTGCAAAAAGCATGCCTCCGCCTCCGAAGCCACCGCCGCCGCACAAGCTCGAGCTGACAACGAACAGCTTGAGGAACACAACAATGTCCGCGGCAAACGACTCTATCCATTACGAGATCGTGACACGTTTTTGGCACCCACATCTTACGAAGATCAATAAGGCAGACCTGGAGAACCTTGTCGTGACGACTGTTGCAGAGATTGAGCGCATACCGGGGCAAGAGCCGCGCGTCAGATTCGGTGGGGAGAAGGGCGAGTGGATTCTAGCCTCGGAATTCGTACAGTTTGATGAGGACAGAACGTAAGTCTTTTTCCTTCAAACTTTTGCGTCTGAGCGATCGTGGTCGAGCCTTGTACACGCTAGTCTAGCTTATACACTCGACCGACAGTCGCGTGAGTTAAATGGAAAGCTGACTGTGTGGTTGCTCTGTTTCTGCTCGGCGTGGCTTTCATTTGACAGTGGTGGAACGTTCGCTGGTAACGCTAACGTCAAGTATCGATGGAGAATGCAAAAGGGACGCCTGCAGGTACGTTACAATACGCCGTCGTGCGCGTTTGTTCTGCACCAGGTCGCACGGCAATGGTACGGATTTACTGACCAATTCACTTGTTCTCGTGGTCGTCGCCTCGACGGACAGTTGGTGAAGGCGGATGACGAGGATCAAAAACCCGTGGCCGAGTTTCACCCGCACAAACGTCATTTCTTTGTATTTCGAATGTCCAAACATGCTTTCTTCGAGATACAACCGATAGCGGAGGTTACAGGTGCTCTAGAAAGGCTCATAAGTGAGTCGGAAATGATCCGGTGTTGCCCTCAGACCGCAAGCTGACTACGGTAATGGTTGCAGCCAGCTACCTCCTTATCGAGAGACGACGAAGACAGTCGCGGATTTCTATCAAGCTGGAGAAGTCGTAGCGAAGGCGAAGCGCAGCATCTTTTATATTTCTGTCTTTCCCTGTCTGTCTACATTGTATGTCAGTCTGTGGTTCGAAGATTGCATACAGTTTCGAAGCCCATGGTATACCTCTAATAAGAGAAGTTCTATCCTCAACCTTACTTGAATACAGGGAAACCTGAACATTGTCTGGTGCATATGTTTGTTTTCCTGGACGGCGTCAGTGTGTTCAGCGGCAGCGCTACTGGCCCCGTTCTCGACTGTGTATACGTTCCGAACCTCTTGCGTCCCACCACCTGCTAATCACGCCATGCTTGTGAACATCTTGGAGGCTACCTCCAATATCTCTCTCACTGGGCTCTCACAACATTTGACAAAACCACCATAGCAGTACTTAACGTCAGGCAGCATGGCTACCAACTTCTCAAGTATCCCCGTCTTAGATTACACCCAGCTCAAGTCCCCCGAGACACGACCTGAATTCATCTCTCAGTTGCTCAATGTACTGACAAATGTCGGATTCTTCTATCTCTCCAACACACCCGTCCTTAACTCGGATATCAGCGACAAGATCATCGAGTATACACCTCGATTCTTCGACTTGCCACAGGAGGAGAAGGAGAGGATCCGGATGGTCCACTCACCACATTTCTTTGGGTACTCAAGATTTGGGGCAGAGTTAACGAAAGGAAAGGTGGACCAGCGTGAGCAGTTTGACATTGGCACGCCACTTGAACATACGGAGGGTCGATGGAAATCTGGAGAGCCGGAGTTCCTGAGGCTCTGGGGACCTTCCCAGGTGTGTCTCGTGTGCTACAGTCGGTGTATTCGGTGCGCACAATACTGATGCTTTCAGTTGCTGCTTGGTACCTATGATGATGTAGTGGCCGAAGGAAGAATTGTTGCCAGGGTTCAAGGACACCTTCACCTCGTATGTTGAACAGACGCAGAAGCTGAGTCAAGAGTTACTAGCAGCTGTGGCCGAGGCCCTCCATTTACCCCCGGATGCATTCTCGCCTTTCATTGAGGAAGGGGGCAACCAGGATCGGGCGAAACTTGTGAAGTACCCCGTACCGGAAGATGAATCCTCTGACCAAGGTGTCGGACCGCACTATGATGGAGGATTTCTGACTCTAGTGCGTCTCACACTTCTGCTCCGGGGGCGAGGGATGCTCATGCCCAACTTTGCCGGGCATCTAGCTCGTCCAGGCATCACCACATCGCGGTCTACAGGTCCAGAACCTTTCAGGTGAATGGGTGGACGCACCACCTATCCCGCGAACATATGTCGTGAACATCGGAAAAGGTACACCTCAAGCCCGATGGTTCTCTCGCTGTGGCTCTCTGGACTAATCCCTTCTTGTGCAGCTCTCGAGACAGTAACGCAGAAAGTGTGCATCGCTACATCCCATCGCGTTCTCTCACCGGCCAAGGGTTCTACGCCACGCTATTCAATCCCGTTCTTCCAGATGATTTCTCAGAGAGCAGTGATAGGAAAGTCGGTGTTGAGTCGTACGTCCGTTTCCCTCGAACACATGGTGTCCCTCGAAGCTTGACCATTAATGATTAACTCAATTTACTTACCAAATTCACTCAATCGCCAGTACCTCCCGAGATTCTGCAACTCAAGGAAAAGCGCGGGAACGTCGGCTCTTCGGATTGTAAGTTTGGCATGTTCTGGTTCAGGGTGATGAGTGTCGTCTGACGTACGATATCAACGCAGCTGTGAATTATGCGGAGTATAACGAGCTACCTGCAGGTCATGTTGCTCTCATCGGGCGTGTGAAGTGAGTGTCCTTGTCCTTTTGCTTGGTTCCTTGGTAGCTAACGATGCCATAATCGTGATACAGAAGCCATCCTGACGTCGCTCAACGCCATTACCCGGAGCTTTTCAAGGAGTACTTCCCAGATGGTTTACCTTCTCACGGGTCTGCATATTGAGTTGAACAGTTAGGCTGGTAGAGTGACTGCGTGGTAATGGTGTTTCTATGAATGTGCGGGTTCAATGTAAAGTAGAAAAATGTATTCCTAGTCTGGCGACCGTTGTTCTTCGACCTCCAAGTATTTTTGAAACAGCCATATCTCGTCTCATACCTTAGACTCATCTCTTGGATTTTTATGGTGGCTGGCCACGAGCGCAAATCAACATTGATCGAGATCAAATAAAGCTCCACTGCCGGCGGCAATTTATATAGGGCAATAAACGTGCTATTTTTATTCAACTACAAACGTCATAACACTTCGGGTTCAATAAAGTCTATCAGTTACACAACTACTTACGATGTCTCTCTCTCTTCAACCACCTCGTAAGTGTCTTGTAAACTTCGTGGACAGAGCTAATCGCTATGTATAGTACTACCGCCACTTCGTAAGCCGTAATGTCAATCTCAAAAAAACAAGAATCACCCGATGTGCGAAAACAAACCTTGTACACTTGTAAAATCACTTTCTTGAGAGTGGACAATGTACCGGTATCCGACCTAAACGACCTTTCTTGCGACCCCTACCTGCAGGCAACTCTCTCAGAAGATCCGCCAGAGACCCCTCTAATCCACAGTATCTGACCTATCGAACACGTACGTGCAGGCGAAGTCTTAACCCGCAATACAGCGAGCAATGGATCGTCGCTGGTATACCAGACTCTGGCTTTCTCTTGTCGCTAAAACTCAAAGACGAGGATCCAGGAAACTACGACGACGACCTCGGTAAAGCCGTCTTGCGGATACCAAACGAAGGGGAGGGTAAACTCGCTGAAGGTTGGAAGTCTGGAGATCGCGAGTACAAGGTGCACAAGCGGGCAGGAAGGATAACGACCACTTTGTTTACCTGGACTGCTCGAGCCTTGACTCGCGGAGATATTGGCCACCATGTTCGCGTGTGGGTCAATGTCGAGGTCTTGGGTAAGTCCGAGAACCAAGAAGACACCAGACTTTACACCGTTGGTCCTCGTGAGTTCTAACTTCTCCTTGGATACAAGCATCTTTTAAAGCTAAAGTTGCAGGCAAATACACGCGTCATTTCTCTCCACTCATAGGGTGGCTTATGGGGTCTGCGCATTCACCTGATAGCGGAGACAGGGCCCCAGGCTCGAGCGTCTCTCCCAGTGCTTTCGTTGCAAATCGTATCCAGCTGGCTGGTCCTGTACCTGCTACCTTACGCCATCGTTATGTGGGATTTGCACCCTTCGTCAAGGCTATGTTCAGACGCAGGGGAATTAAGGGATTGCTTCTGCACCACGCTCTTCATAAACAGCACCTAAAGATCTACTCCTGGGATAAGAACGTTGTCTGGGGCGTTATCGGTGACGATGAAGGCGTAGAGAAACCGCAGGGTGAAGAAAAGCAGAGAGAAAAGGATGGCGAAGAACATACCACTGGAACTTCGGATGCTCAACCTCACGCCGGCGACGCTGCACAGTCGCATGACCAAGGAGACTTATCACATACGGACAAGTCGGCTACTGGCGTCGATGGTGCCCAGAGCTCAGAGCGCAAGTTGTCAAGCGATTCTGTCGCGTTAGCACGTCAATTTCTGAGGATGACTTCATTTGGAACTCATGGTCGGATCTTTACCTACGTGATAATGCTGGATGGCGAATGGCGTTTCACGGTAAGTACTTACCGTCGATAAAATTGCAAACAAAGAGGGCTAAGAATATCTGCAGGAAACCGGGGAGCAGCTATCCATCGAGTTCCTCAGCAAACATACCATGCACTCGGACGTATGTATCGAGATTGCCTACAGTGGCGAGTTCTTTGTTCGTCCTCTGCGCCACAAGCACCAGGCACCCCGGTCCTCCGCGGGACGTCAAGCCGCTGAGTCTGATCAAGATGAACCCGACGAAGCTAACGACGCCACACACGGCGATGTGGGTTTCGACGAGGACAATCCGCCGGATGACCCTGCTCTATATGAGCTTGTCATTGACAACGACTCGGGCACATACAGGCCCCGCGCCGATCTCTTACCGACGTTGCACTCCTATCTAGCCTCGCCGAGGAACCTGGGTGCACTTGGTAAGGTGACGTGTATACAAGCGTTTGACGATCACCTAAAGGAGTGGAAAGAGAAGAGGAAAGCGGCAAAGACGAAGGAAGGTAAAAAGGCAGCTCAGCCGTCGGGCAGCCTGAGCTCCAGTGCAAGCTCGAGTGTTAGTTCGCTGAGCAGTACAGGTGCTCCTGCGGCAGAGGGCGTTAAAGTAGGAGATATGCAGGCAGTTGTCGAGGAGGATGCGAAGCGAGCACGAGACAACGACGACGCGGACGAAGGAGCAAAGGAAGAGGAAGACCAAGTGCCTGTCAATGATTCTGTCTCGAAGCAGCAATGAGGCTTGACGATACTCGAGGAGATTGGATAAAGCCTGTTCGATGAACGTGGAAGCCTGCTGCGTTCACGCTTGATACCCTTGTATAATGGACACGGCCGCCGTATTCTATTGTGCCTCTTTGACCTGGGAACCCGAACTCTATTATCTTGCGGTATAATACGGAAATATGCACATGTACTGTACGACCTGACGAAATGCGATGGTTATCTGTATGTTGGACACAATGTGTTTTTGCATTAGCGAGTCTCGAGTCTGCATTGTGGTTCAGCAACGAGGCCGAGAATGTCGGTATTACCAATACCGAGTGCGTGAGTAGAAACCGATCTCAGCTTTCCCACCAGCGGCATCTAATCAGACGTTCCGGTGACCATGCAATAGAGAGTCGAGTATACAGCGAGGGGCGGGTAGAGCATAGCAGCACTAGCATATCAACGGATGAATGGTATACCAGGGAGCAGCTCAAAACGAGGACTACCCACGGTCAAATAAATTTAGGTATAAGGTCGAGAATTACCGTTGCACAGGGTCGACTCATCGAACTGAGATAAGTGAGCGAGGCAACAGGGAGGTCAACCGACTTCATTTGTAACGGCGGCTACCACGGGCTCAGCCCAATATTCATTCTCAGATTGAAGAGCCAGATTTCTTTGCTCGAGGGCGCACCACCCCACGCGACCAATAAGAAGCTTGCAGATCAATGTGTACGACCGCAGTACCCTGTTCTTGAGCTAAAAGCCCCGAGAGAAGAAGTTTGAAAACTTGAAGGTTCGAGAGTTGAAAGTTTGGACGAGACGTCAAGCGTGAAGGTTGCGGACCCAGGAGTTCTGCAGGTAGAGTGAGAACATGGACCCGTTTTGTAGCGACCCATGCATCATCGACGAGGACATGTGCCTCGACCCCGTGAAAGAGAACACGAACGTGGTCAGAAGTGAAGCTACGTGCTGCATGAGCCGTTCTAGGAAATGAGTCAGGATGAGAATAAAGAATTTCACCGTACTATCTTCAGCCCTGAGCCAGCCACACGACCGTAGCTAGCAGGCGATGCGAGGCGACGCATCAGGAACAAAATAAGCCAATGCGATGTGGATACCAAATATGAGGTGCAGAACAAAAACGTTGAGTATGAGAGGACCTTACCGGAATGTAGGCTCGAGACACCCGACGAGACCGTTCTTGCTGGGTAGTGGCTGCTTTCTACAGCAGCAGCGGGAGAAGCATCTTCATAGTACAGGTTTTGGTACATTCAAGATCAATCCTCCTGCGAAGAAACTTTTCATCATCAGCCTCACAACCTCAAGGGTAAGAGTAAGCCGGTAAGAAGACCCTACATCCTTCAACCTGTGGATCAGGTGGCGAGACGCGGATATATGAATCTTATCGTTCAGTCTAGAAGTCGTGTACCATCTGGAAGCACGCCATCCGGTTTCAGGCTTTGTGGGGCAAAGTTCGATTCACGAACTCCCTCAAATATCCCCACTGTGGATCCGAGGAATGAGTGTAGTTGAAAAGGCTTTGAATAACATACACACCTCATAGTCGAGTTTTCATCCGATGATACGCCAGGAATATATTTTGTTTTAATCAGTAGTGTGCACTCACAGACGAGGATTACTCCTGCACACATTGTATGTGTGGTGTTTCTGTACATGTCATGTTCGATCCGTATGTTGTCCACATGATACCCAGGCCAGAAGCGAGAATGTGGTGTTTAAAGCATGTTCAAGACACTAACGGATTCATCTGCCAGCAACGAGCGTACAACGAGGCGATGTGTATCAATGAACTCACCATGAACAAGCTGCAACCTTGGCCAGTAGAGCACGGTAGCAAGAGGCGTTATCGGTCCCAATCGTATCTTCCGCCGGTAGGTAATTTCCGTTCCTAGGTACTCATACATGGCTTTTGAGGATAGCTATCGATTCGATATGCCGCAAGCGGCGTAGATATATCAGAATCTGAGAAGCGTTCCCTAAACACGCATAGCCGTTTGCGCAGTGTCTGGGAAGTACTCTAATCCATCGTCAGCGCGTCCGTGAAACTCGGAAAGATATTCGTATCATCCTTACCAAATTCAACAGCGTAGCTCTACAAAAGTTGAAAGATGTCTGTCGAGATCAGCGGTTATGATATGTCATTACCAACCCGGAAAACGGCGGAATGTCGAAGATACTCTATCCTGTTTAGCTGGAACCGTAGAGGCCGAGATCATTGCTGTAGAGTATAACAAGACAACAAATCGACTGAACTGACAGCCTTTCTGGCTGATAGGGAGCCTTGATGCTGTGGTTCGCTATAAGCAGTATAGCGCGATGATAAAGATACCAACTGCAGCGACGCCCATTGCAACCCTTCGCCGACCTCCAACGGCATGCGTGCAGAGCGCCAAGGTTACCTTTCCCGTATGTTGGAGATTTAATGATCGCATGCCTGGCCTTAGGGTCCGCAGGCCCGAGGCTAGGTACCACATGATCATCGATGGTGAGCAGCGACCTCGCAGAAACGAGATGCGTGTACAATCGCGCGACGACGTCAACGGTGCGAACCACAACGAGTCGAACTTGTTCACGCGCCGCCCCGGACGTTTTTGAGGACGAGGCGATTGTAGGACCAAAACTGACGAGTTACGTGCGTGAAAGCTTCACGGGTCCGAGGCCTATGAATGAAGGAATGGACGCACGAGTGATCCCATTCCGACGTGCTCCAGGGAGCGTGGTGAATGCACAGCTGTGATTACAGCTCATTGATCCGGATAGGTCATAGTCTCGACTCACTCATTGAATTGAGAAATCGGACGTTAGGAGTGCTCGAGACGGCCTGGGAATCCATTTCTGGCACCGCACCCGCGATACTCTTTAGATGTCTGCTTGAGCAGCGGTTACCTTCGTAGATCAGGGGACGTCTGATGCAGCTCCTAACCCCAGGGACGTTGCTACTCTTAATAGAAGCTTCTAAAGGTGCCGAGGACTTGACGGTGATTCAGGTCTACAACGCTATAGGCTATGTTGTAGAACAGTGAAAACGACTGAGTTGCAAATGTATGTAGAGAGGTACGCTTACCAGACATGACAGATGCTAACGCTGCATCTGACCTTCGATGACGAAAACTTTTGGTTAAGTCAGCAAAGTAAACCGCTCGTCTGTGACAGAAAAGTTTGGAGCTTGGCCCTGCGCTCCATGGTGGCGGCTACTGGTGGAACTCTGCTTTTGTGTGGCACACAAGAATATGTTCGGGTTCGGAAACACCCTGATCACGGAGGAACGCCAATGAGTCGCTCACGTTTATCCTTCACGTCCAGATAAGATTCCGGCTTTCTGCGTCTTTCGACGTGCAATGCGCTCAACACGAGGCTACCGGTGATGAGCGCGTCTTATGCCATGCGATCCTGACGAGCATCTTACCAGAACACTTCAGGCTGGCAGGGACCATCACCTTCCAAGATAGGGACGAGGGTTGGCATCCCCTTACCACCAAGCAGTCAAATGATATCCCAGTAGATTGATGAAACCTTGTCCGTACGCCCGTGCCGGGTCCGACGTTCTGGCCTAACTCCGGTCTGGGCGGGCTCAACTGTTAAAGCTGGCTATGGACGTCTAATCACAAGGTAGAAGAGCCCAACAGAGTTTTGCGGATGCTCTGGACGCGCCCTAACATGACGCGCAAGGAATCTGATAAACGCAGGAGAAGGCCGAAGCACTGACCATGAAAGAATGTAGCCTCAGGTTCCAACCGGAGGTGACCTCCCATTCAGAGACCATCGACGGTCAGTTGAACTATCTGCCATGTAGTGGCCACGCTGAGAAGTGTGGTACCCAATAGCACGGACGATGAATCATCCCACTTCAAGATGCTACGATGTACTGCGGAGAGGCTTGGTGAGACCGAATGGCCTTTCATAGTGCGACAAGGCGTTTGAGAAGGCTTACCTTCCCAATGGCTTGCGCGCAGCTCTACCACTGTTGAGGGCAACGCGATCATGAGACTCGCCTGTGGACCGTGAGCGCTTTCTTCTGTCTCGGATGGTTCTAGTCATGGAGCATCGAGTTAAATTCCGTCGGTCATTTGAACGGAATCAGCGTCGATAATAGGTGTATCGAAGCATCGACAAGCAACTTTCGAGTACGTTATGAGTCTTGATATGTACAGACGCACGGCTAAATTGCAGCGAGAGTCGTCGGGGTTGTACAGTGGAGTCAGAGCACGAGGGCAAATGCCACGAACAGATGGTTCTCTCTCTCACAACAGAGAAGCTGATTTGCCGTCTTCCTGTCGACTGATCAGTTAACAATAGCAGTTGCGTGTTTGGGACATACCTCACACAGGCGTCCGTGAGAGAGTAGCCCGTCATCAAGACAGGAGCCTGCCCACAGAGGAGTAGCAGGGGGCAAGGAATCATACTTGACGTATGCATCTGCGCTAAATCAAATCAGTAAGCACAGTCTTCAAAATCAGTTCGTCAGTAAGTTGTTTGCGAATGCCCGTGGGTAGCGGTGTGCCTGAGCTTTTGCAAAGGCTGTCCGTGCCATTCTTCGTCCTATAGGGTCAATATGAGTAAAAGGAAAGGGCACGCTCAGACATGCAGAGGGACGAGGACGTGAAGTGGACTGTTGGTTCAGGTTGGAGATGAATGAAACGCGCTATATCCCACGGAAGTTCTGCTTGGAAGATGCTGCTAACCGAACCCTCCCGGTACCGCCACACGAGGTAGAGCGTCTGGACCAGTCTGACGAAAGGGCGTGAGAGAGGGAGATGGAAGAAAGACGGGTCTCTGTCGACCCTGTCGATGTCGAACGGTCAGCCCGAAGCTGGCTGCAGCAGATGAGTGAAGCCGCAGGAACTTCGGTGGTGGTGGTTCTCGTGGCCATGTGTTGTTCTCATGCGGAGAAGAAAGCATCTTGAGCGCAAAGTTCCGGGGCGATTGACGATATGTGATCTGACTGGGAGAGCAGAAGTTGTGGCCAGTGTCCAAACTGAGGGGAGCGGGTCTGGCAGAATGGATGATCCAGCGCACGGAACAGTCTGGGTGGATGGCGAACGTTAGCACCTTCCGGATTTGAACTGAAGCGACGGGGTGATCAGCAGCTGTCAAGCGTGGAAATAGTGATGGGAGGGGCTGAAACTTCATGGTAGAGACGGAAATGGGAGAATGTGCGCGGGGACGAGCTCTTGGAATTTGAGGACCACGCACCGGCCACGGCCAGGAGGAATTGGCAGAATTAGGCAGGAGGCACAGGGTGTCCTGGCTCCAGCTGACGGGCAGTACCGTGGTTTGGCTGGCCGTGGCCTGGCTGTCGGTCGGGCCACGTCCGTCGGACAGCCGAAAGGAGATAGGGCTACAGCAGAGATGTGATTGCGGTTCACTGACACGTTATAATTTGTCAGGAACTTTCGATGTTGTAGATCCATCTGCGCGCGTCTCCAACAGACCATGAGCATGGGATACCAAGCCTGCCATTGCTCTATTACTTAGGTTCCCGCTGGGGGCTTCCCGAGTCTCGCGTGGCTCATATCTATACCTCGCCTCTTAGGCTCTGGTATGTCCTGAGCCTACCATTCCGTGCCTCCCATCGTCTCCATCGCCACCACAGACATGGTTGCCTCCGCTGGCAATGACCTCTATACCCCCTTTACCTCTAATCTTGCCATCGAGGATGGCGTCCAGTCTAGCGAAGAGGGCTCGACCTCCGACGTCCACTCCCCTGTATTCGAAGTTCCGTTTCCCGCTGACGGTAGGCTAATCGTTGCTGTTATCGTGCTAGTGGAGACTAACATGGTTACTTGCCCTCTAAAAAGTCCGATATCACCTTAACCACCAGCTTCATGTCGCCGACGCCGCAACGTCTCTCGTACAAGCACCATTTGACGCTCGGTATTCAGCGCAACACCATATGAATATACATTCTCCACCTCCTCATCTCCTAGGGACACTACAGGTGCCGAGCCCTACGGCCATGCAACACTTGTTGCCACTTCCTCATTCGCATGTTCCGTATACGAGAGCTCAGCACCCAGTGCTTGATCTCGGCATGGAGCCGCCCTCGACCATTCGCTCTCCTACCGCCCTAAGTCCAGCGGAGGAGTACAGCTTTAATCTGCCTCCAAACGGATTACCTGAGCAACACATGCCACGCGCTACATATAGCGCCATGCCGTCGACTACTCAAGGCCCTATAGTCATGACACCTCCTGACCAGAAATCGCAACCGCCGCTACGAGCTTCTCCTTCCGGAAAGAGCAATGCGGCGGGCAGCAGCCCTGCCACTTCCAGTCAAGCTGGGCCTTCGCGACCACGTCGAGAGGCTTCCACGGTGGTTATTGCATGCCGACAATGGTATGTCGCGCGAGAGATCATCCAGCTCATTGATATGACCTCTAACCTCATTAATTTGTTGGCATCGCAGTCGAGCACGGAAGATACGTTGTGATTCTACTCGACCTGTCTGCAACAACTGCACTAGACGGGGTAACGATTGCGAGTACGACGCAGTTCCAAAGCGCCGTGGTCCCGATAAGCGTCCTGGTACTCGTCAGAGGTCATGCAAGAAGAGACCATCCGAGGGCGATCCGTCTGCCGGGTCTACTGTTCTGGCGAGGAAGAGGCGCAAAGTCGAGGACGATCATGATGGCAACCTCGTTTCCTTCGAACTCAAGGACAGTTTGGTAAATGGTACGAAACGAAACCTATTCATCCAAAAGACCGAAGAGACTTCGATTGCTAATCTCTCTCAAGCGCCATCGCACGTCCTCGAGACGTCAATGTCGGCTCGCGGGATCCCCTCAGAGGCAATATATCCTAAAGTAAAGTACCCCGTCTCTTTCATCTCGCGTGGTACTTGGTCAACCAGTATTTAATTCAGTGGTAGCAGGATGTGCTTCCTCAAGCACCAAGACACACTCCTTACCTTAACTTTCGCAACACCATGCCAGAAGATGACCGACAACCTCAGCTTTTCTCTGCTCCCTCTATTGACTACTCGCGCCGGACGTGGTGGGATAACCTAATGACTACCTATGCTCCTACTCCTCAAGAATCGTCAGTCTCGTCGCGTTTGAATTCCGTACCTGCACCGGCTCATGTTCCTTACTCTGTAGTATGAAAGCTATCTTCAATGACCTTAATTTTCTGTAAGCAGTCCGCGTATCTCGTCAAGATGCATATCTACAATCATTGAACGGCTTATGACAGAATTGCCGAAAGCAGCTACTGGCTGTTCTTTATAAATCCCGAACCTTCTTCCAGAACCTGCGCAGCGAAGAAAGCAGATATCGCATCCAACCTTCTTTGATCCTTTCTGCTTTAGCTATGGCCAATCTCATGCAGTCGAGCGAGCTTGAGAGAGGGGAGCCGGGTCGGCTTCGTGCCCTTAGCCTGCGTGACGAAGCACAGGCGTCTTTAGAGGCCGCATGCAATGCACAAGCTCTTGACTTCACTTTAGCTGAGGCCGCCCAGGTGAATGGCTTCAAACAGAAATGGCGCACAAGGTATACTGATCAACCCGCGGTCTTTGATAGATTCTAGCTCTGTTTGAGTCGTCATGCCACCCCGAGCACACCGCTACTCGTGCCACATCCTCTCTCCAATTTGTGGATAACATCATACGCGCACTCTCGCTCTCAATGGAAGACATGGAAGACCCGGAGGTCAGCATGTTCAACCCCGACTCTGCTCCAGTCGTATACATCCCCGACTATAAGACACCGGAGATTTGTGACTGCAGCCTTGCATCGACGGAGAATGGTATCTACGGCCAGGATCATGACTCGATCTTTCAACCATCGACGTTACCTTGGGGTGGTGATGAGGTAGAGATGCGCAAGGAAGAGTGCCGCAGGCTCTGCTGGAGTGCGCTCAATCTTATCGCAAGCTACACAGCTCAATGCGCGGCCTTCCATCAAGAGCCAATCAAGCTTTACCTGACGGATCCTAAAAACGTAAGAATCAACTATTGCTCGCGATTCATAGGCCAACATCAGCTGACGGTCATCTCGATCGTTGTTCATGCCCTTCATTCTAGTATATGATTCTTTTCCCAGGAGAAGCTTACGCGCGCAAGCAGCACGGCTCGCATCGCAACCAGATTCCACGGGTTTCGCCAAAGGAATCGATATGGGCGTTGTACTGCCGCAGCATGCTTCTTTGGACCAGCTGTATTCGCCAGCGGGACAGTGCTGTGGAGACGGAAGCCAGAGCGGAGTTCGCGATCGCGGCGTGGATTGAGACACGCGTCATACAAGATGCTCTCGACATGCACCGCTGCAATGGAGACACTGCGCTAATTTATCTGTGTCGGGAGTATATTTATAAGTGCGTCGGTCATGTGTCAGACAGTTTGGCTGGCAGGCTGATATGTTTCGTCCAGCACTCGTATGACAATCACGTACGAGCTCCGTAGGTAAGCACGATCCTCTGCCTACAATCTCGATGTCTCAACCCTGACCATGTTCAGCAGATTACAGGATGTTGACGATGTTCGGCCACCGACCTTTAACCGTCGACAGGCAGAAGAATGGCGTAAGTATCTTGCGAGAAAACCGCAACCAGCTATTAACCAACGTATAACAGTGTACTATCAGAACCAGGTCGCGCAGCGCGTCAAGAATTCCGTTAGAGAGCTTGGTGAAACGCGAGGGCACTTGCTGTCCAGGCGGCCGTTCCAGTCTCAGTGGTATTCGAGCCAAGTTGCGATCTGCCTGGCATTGTGGAACTACGATCGCTCGCTCCTGAACGCCCTCGAACTCGCTAAATCGTTCCTCATACCCGCTCGAAACACTCAACGTATTGTGGCCTTGCCAAGGTAATATACACATTGTCCACGCTTATCAGCCTCCGAGTCCATGACTGACTACGATGTGAACTAGCTCAAAATACCCGTTGCCAAGAGCTTCGTGATCGCCTCACTGATAGCTGCCACGACGCTGGACTAGCCGGTCCACTTCCCACCAACGTCTCACTCCCACTCGTTTTACAACATCTCGTCTAGTTTGGTCTTCTCTCGTTTTATTTTATTTCTCTATTCTCCCCGATACCCAATTCAGCCATCGCTCTCCTTTTCTCCAACATTGAATTTGTGTCGACATAGGTCGTGTATTCTCTCCCACCAGCCCGCTTGTAGCATTTGTTATATCCTGTCCGCTCATTTGTGTATCCGCTTTCCCCCATGGTTGTCGGTTGTTTTCTATCTCCGTTCACGTCGTGCTTTACCATTTACATATGTTCGCCGCTCTATCTGCTCTCCAGCTTCCACAACCCAATATCTTTTTTGTTGTCTCTACCGCGAGTTGTGCCTCGCTTAACTCCGAGGGATGCTCTCTTAAGAGCCCCGACTTGCAATTACTTGTCACTTTAGCTCCAGCCCATATACCAATTCACAACGATTTCATCCTATATGGTCACGTAGACCTCAAATGTTCCTATCTTCATCACCGTCCTTTGACATAGTTCGGTAGCCAGTATTCAGCTGACCATTCATGTACTTATCACACTCGTGTCATCTATGATACCTGCCTCCGCGAGATTGCGGAAGGAACCCAAAAACAAACGGGACGGAGAAATGCAGTGACATAGTGGATAGACAGGCAATGATAAACATGCGTTCATGCGCTAAATCGATTCCATATTGTAAATGACAGCGATTAGATACATGGAGGAAGATCATGCGTCTGGGAGAGGCAAGCCACTCGCCCATTCAATGATCACGAACATACGCATACGTGCGGATGCTAGTCTCCGTTACGGTCAGATACAGACTGCGCAGCGACCATGTCCCTCACGCTCTTTTTCCACGCCTCAAGCTCGCCTCCCCATCCACCGATGCGTCTGTACGTTCCACCGACATGGATACCCTGTGTGCGAAGTCTTTCCCTCTCTCGTTTGCGGGCGAACCTGTGATTCGTCAAGCACCACCACAAGATGCTCTCCCGTGAGAAGAAGACGCCTCGGATGGTCTCTTCACATCCGGGGCTGCATGGTGGATCGAGCTTGAGCATGCGGCGGAATGTGCGGAGAATAACCCGGGGAAAGTATAATACAAGCGGCGGGTCGAGCCCTGTAGATAGAGGATAGTAGTACCAGTGGTAACGGAAAGAACGAGCACAACTCCGCATGAGTGGTGAGAACGAAGTTGAGAAGGCCACTCTGCGGCAAGTATGACAGATGGCTTGATGAAACGGCAAAGACTCTGGGAACAAGAGTGCAATTAAGGAGAGAGAAAGAATGCATCCTTACAGATTGTGTCCGTGGCATAGGTTTCGAGTAGATTCCCCAGAGCGAAGAAGAAATTGCCATCGATTATCCATCCGTTATCATATCGAGCAACCAGCTCGGTAACGGTCTTGCGGAGTTCCTCTCTCGATAGACTTTGCCACCCGGGCCTCCAGAAAATCTTGTCCAAGTTTACGAAAGGTATGCCCAAGAGCGTGGAAAGCTCTTGGGCAAGAGTAGACTGCATCACCCCGCCCAAGACGAAGTCAATACAACGGAGGCTCCGCCAGAGTAATTCTACGGCACCTTTCCTACTCCTGTAAACATACGTCAGCATCTTTGGTCTCGTGATACACGTTACTAGAGGCAGAATGTTGGTTCAGAGGATGGCAGTGTGAAACTTTACCTGAATTTCCTACGATGTGAATTCTATACCGACCATGCCCATCGCCCAAAAGAGGTGGAAGTAGAGACGTTATCTCTGAAGGCATGTCGTGGCGGTTCAGAGACAAGAAACACCTCCTGGACTGCTCATTAACTTCTCTACTTGAAGGCGGGGTTGACTCACCGTTCGCCAATAATGCGCTGCAACCAGGAACAGCAGCTTCTGATTGGCTCCAGCGGCCGTCACACTCGGTACCGAAGGCCCAGTCACGCTTGTGACCAAATGTTAAACCTGCGGCCTCTCACTGGCAAATATATGGTGCACTTCATGTTCTGAGGCAGAAGATCTTGCACAATAACACGGAAATGCAGCTTACACGAATAGCAAGCAGGTCGTGTTATACGACGTTCGTATGCAGGGTTCATTTCTTTGTCCATATATTGACGGAAGGCGTGATACAGACTTAATCCCGAATGGGAAGGTCGCCGGAGTGGCGAAGTCGAGTGCTAGCCATCTGGGGCGGACAAAGTCAAGAATAGGGTTGTCATTAGCGTAGCTACCACGAGCCTCTGCGGTCTCGGTATGGGCCCGATAGCTTTCAGTACCAGACCATGTCAACTAGATAGGTGGAATAGATTATGAAGCGATTAACTCTCTAGTACGATACAGAGAGTAGAGACGAAATTAAGCAGTAATAAGTACGTAAGATGCAGACTATCTGTTACTGAGCTATAGGCTAGAGCAAACGACACAGACCGGCAGTGACGACACCTAAGGATACAGGCTGTACAAGATATACAGAGAAGTATAGTACGGAAACGACCGTTTGACGTACAGAGGATGTGGTGGTGTAATGAAGGTACAGCATAATCGAACGGGTAGAGAAACCTAAGACCGAAGCCAGGGATGGTGCAGGATTGGGTGGAGAGATTATGCGAAAACTGGCGGAGAGCGAACGAACTTAGCGAGTGTTAAGGTACGTGATACCGACTGTGAAAGAATATGCAAGGATGGGGCTACGAGTCCATAAACGTCCGTATGCACCATTGACTCTTGCTATGGTGTGAGTTGATATAATATGACAATATTGTTGCTTGAGGTGAACTGTTTCAGACACATGGTGATTTCACAGTCTGTACTTTGCGATGTGTCGCATGATGGTGAGGGACGCGAGAAGTTCTAGGAGAAGCGGCGAGGGCTCAGTTGGGCAGAAGACACGGTCGAGGAAGTTGCACTCACCGCCAGCGAGATGTGAGTAAGTTTCTTCGACGTAGAGCATGCATCCAGACGAATGCTCGTACGCCGGCTCGCTCCCAGATTTCAAACTGTATGATGCCACAGCATAGCCGCGGTTATTGGTGCACTGAACGGGACAAACCAATAAGCAGTCGAAAATAACGGCTCAGAACGAGAGCAGCGTACCGTCCACTCGGCATCTTCAGTGCCAGTAAAAGTCCAGGTGTACTGCTGTTTATCGGAGGCGGCAAACTTCCTGACCATGGAATTACTACCAACCATGTCAGAGTCACCAGCAATGGCAGTAGTCGAGAGGGCACTCACTTGCGAGAAACCTTGACCAGATACTTCTCCATCTCCATCTCCACGGGCTCTCTCTCGCCTATCTTGACCGTCCCAAGCGCGTTATTCGCCCCGAAGTCAAGACATGCGAAGGGAACCATAAGACCGCTCCGTCCACTGGGCCCTGATGCGTTGTAGATCATTACCACGGTTCGCTCGGTCGTACGCATCGTACACCGCACGCTGAACGACATTCGCTGGTGGAACTCGGTGAAGTTGCTGTCGAAGACGTTTCCAGTAGTGTCTTCGAAGATATAAGGCATGCCGAGGACTGTGGACATTGTGGCTGAATGAAAGGAGGTAGACTAGTGTAGCGTAGATAGAGTTGTTGCAAACGAAGGGATTCGGCGTGTGCTGACAAGAGGATGAGAAAGAGAGTGTTGCAGAAGGTGGAGATTCTTGGTTATTAAAGATTGCTTGCTTGTAGGCCGAGGTATGTGTCGAGGACCACGGAATTATATCGCAATAAACTGGTATGGATAAGAAGGAATGTTACGGGACAGGTGGGGTGAGGTTGTGGGAGGACAACGTCGGATGGGATAATTTGCAGGACGAACGACGCAGTATTTCTAGTCTGCGAGGTCAATGCGCGGCACGGAAAAGAAGCACTAACCAATTTTGGCGATATGAGTATGGATCGGGGCCTGCTACACCTGCCGACATCGCATACATTCCGAACGACCGCGCGCGCCCCATGACAAATTTCGGTCATTTCAATCTTGCGTTCGAGCTTTAGGCCACTGCGCAAGTGTAATCTTCCATCGCTCAGGACGTCCCTGAAGCAACGATGCGGGGGTCTTCCGGCCCATTTCGAATTCCCGCCCACGTCACAGCTTGGATCAAGATACCGATGCCGTTGTTCGCAGTCTTGTGCGTGACGAATTGCAGCCGCCTATGAATTGACGCGGACGTTTGAGAAAGATAATGGTTCACTTGACACTCGTCAGGACTGAACGTGCTGCAAAATTATATGTCGCAGCGTCAGTGGAAAACAATATACGCTGATATTCATCACACCACGTTGACACGGAGCGAGGACTTGAAATTGTAAACACGGCCGCTTACGGCTACAGCGAGGTAAAATTGCGCCACGAGGGGGCGGGAATTGCTTGAGGAAGCAAATCGCAGCGTCGGTGACGGTCTGTCGATTGTCGTCAAACGCAAGAGGCTTTTGCCAGCCCGTTGCCAGGTCCATCACGATCCGAAACCGATCGTTCCGTTGTAGGCGCTCCGTAACTCCGGCATCTTGCAGCCTCGTGGAGGACCGGGAACCTTGCAAGAACAGTTCTTGTCTTCCACCTCTCGGTAAGTTATCCTGCGATCTGGATATGTTCCTCTATGTCGGCATATTTCAGTCCGGCAAACACTGCATTATACGAAGCAGTTTACTCACCGACGTCCGGAGGTAACCTGAGTTGACGCAACGACTTACACAATTGCTGAGGCGTCTTGAAATCTTACGCGTTACAGTCAGATATCCGAGTTTCCATAAATCTATCAAAATGACCGGCCCCTCTCGTACGGCTGCGTCGCATCGACGGAAATGTCAACACGACCTCTCAGTGCGCCCAATATGTCATCTGCCAACGACGATATACGTATGTGACGTTTCCTGAAACCTATGAATGACCCACATGCGCGGCGTGCAAGGAACACATTTCCGCCGAACGCGACGGTTTACCTAGCGTCTTCCATCCTACGAAACGAGTTAGTCAAAGTGATGGGACTTACGACGGATTGACATACTTCTCGTCGTACGGCGGCCGCCGCCAAAGGCGCCATTTGGGCCGCAAGGAGACCGCAGCTCAGATGCACGCCCGACACCGAGGGCAGTCCAGGCGTAGCCAGACCGCGAATTCGATGTAAGGGCAGGAACAGTAAGACGCACGCATCCTTGGAAATCGGTAACAGGTTTCTATGTAATCGTGCGAATCCTGGTTTACTCGACATCGCGCTCTGAGGACTGCAAGGAACGACAAGAGCTTAAACTGAATGTGATCATAAATTAGTGAGCGTACTCAAAGTAATTTGTTGCTATGCGCTTACCGTAACGTACACCAGCCGCCAAAATAGGCTCGCGTGTCATTGAGCTCTTCGCAACGATGAATGGCTGACCTGCCATTATCCTGGAGAATGGCAACGCAGCCATTCGCCATTACAAGCTAGAAGTCGTGGCACGCGTCGGTGGCTGGTGATGTGCTCCTGTATAAGTTTGTAGGTCCACTTCCCAACTGTGTCCGGAGACTGCCACCCGCCCATGCATCTTTGCACACATCCCCAGAAGCAAGCAGCCAGCCTCCGATGCCAATCTTCACGGAACACGGAAACGGTTGGTGTTCATCATTTCCAGGGGGCGCGCACGAAGATTGACTCGACGATGCCGGTGAACGCTCCTGGTGCCTCGTACATACGCCCCGCGTGTATCACAGCGTCAAGACCACCGCAGATCGTGCTAGACCGACTATCCGGCGTGCAGCGGCGTAGCACAGCGCAGGGGAGCGTAAGTCACTGCGTGAGGTTGACGACCGACAACGTCTGCGCGGTGGCGCTTCTGCCAGCTCCGTCTCGCGTAACCAAGCACAACTGCGAAATTGCCGTAAATCAGTAAAATATTCGGGGTTGCTTGTCTCGTTCAGCAGCGCGTAAGTCGGATGAGACATCCACCAAGTTCCCGAGGTAAAATTCGGTGACGGGTGCTGAGAGGGGAACATAACTACACAACAATGGATCAGAAGGGGGCTCTCGATAT
Organism: Irpex lacteus; assembly: GCA_001986395.2. Classification (NCBI taxonomy): domain Eukaryota; kingdom Fungi; phylum Basidiomycota; class Agaricomycetes; order Polyporales; family Irpicaceae; genus Irpex; species Irpex lacteus. Next base: position 690,185 of record MQVO02000015.1, on the reverse strand, counting down.
ATGCAGGCAGCGGGTGCGATCCAAGCTGAATTTTGATGGCACTTCCAGTGACAGCTAGCTCCAGTCTTAATCTTAGTCGCCCGAGGATAGGTACACAAACGATTGCCTAGCACAGACTTTGTGGTATCGACGGGCGATTTCGTGAGAGCGTGATGGGGTTGCAGTTGTCTGAGAGGCCTATCTTTGACATTAGACCCGGAGAAATTGTGGGTTTAGGTGACACCGACAAGGTTTGAAAGAACTGGATAGATAATGAAAGTGTAAAGCAGTACCCTTTCAGGGCATCTTGGACCAATAATAGAACTACAGCAGACGTACAAGCACGGTCCCGTCTCGAAATTGAACTCAGTCGCGCCCCCAACGCGCTCCAGCTGGTTGTTCTCTGCGCGCATTATCCTCCCATCGCCGTCGAGCCCACTCGCGCTCCTTCTCCCGCTGACTTTCGTCGTATGGCCTCTCGTCTCTTTCTCTTCTTGGAGGCGGAGACCTAGAGCGATGTTTACTCTTCGAGCGCTCATCTTTGTGTCTTCGAGGTGACCTTGACCGTGAACGAGAGTCGGAGCGATGTCTGTGTCTCTTTCCCTCTTCCTTCTCAGCTCTACGCTTCTCCTTCCTGAGCCTCTTCTCCTCTTTTCGCTTTCGTTTCTCTTCCTTCTTCGCATCATATTCAGCACTTGGACCAGCTGCGTCAGGAACAGCGATAGCATTCGCTCCGGTAGTTGGTCCACCCCCCGGAGTAGCAGAACTCCCTGACTTGCCACTGGGACCAAACCCTCTACATTCTAGATCAGCATTGAGTCCATTATTCTGTGACACCTATGTACTCACAGTGCAGCAGCCAATGCCTCTGCTTCTTGCTCCTTCACCCTCCTGATCTCCTCTCTCATGGACGCTTCATCGCCGCCCTTGTCTCGTGCATACCAATGCACGTCCTTGTTCTTCTGCCACCTTCCGGTAGGAGCATTGATACTATGGCCAAGATAATTCTATACGATTGAACTTGTGTCATCCATGCATCTTCTCGCGTTCAGGAGCAGTTCAAGACGCACCTCTCTGTCCTTGTCTGCTGAGACGTCTGACCATTTGAACTCAGCTTGACCACCGCGAGTACCTCCTCGCACCGGTTCGAACATATTATTGTGTTAGTGGCTTCAGATGAATATTGTGAGTAGTAAATTGGCAGGATTCTGGTAATAAAGTGTAGAAAGGCGGGTAGGGGTGATGGTGGTTTACAGACAACTAACAGTTTACGCGTGTAGACGCGAGGAAGTGATGCGTCATTTACCTTATTTGGAAATGGGCGGGATGCAGGAGTTCATAGATAGCACATTATAATTAGTAATCGAGGGATGCAGTACTTATAACGTGAAAATCTGGCCGTGAGTCCAAGGAGATAGTGCTTTGATAATTAAAAACCAACTTCCCGACGTTCAACGACATCGTCTGCCTAACCATAAGTACCCTCCCCCCGACTCGGAGCGCAAGCTGTATTTCGAAGCCCTCGGCCCCCAAAACGTTGTTGCTTTCAGATAATGTATTCGGCATGAAATACAATTGTCAGGTATTTACGACTTCCATACCGCCTGTGGCCTCTCGTAGAGAATGTCGAGACACAGCTTGAGAACCGATATACGTGCTGTCAGAAGCATACTTAAACACGTACGCATAAATTAAGGGAAATTCGAAGAAAACCATGGAACAGAGACAACAAGTATTGCATAATTAAAGCATGTTTAGGTTGCTTTAGCTTCTGCCATCGCATACAAAGCGTCCTTGTCCGCACTTTCGTCGACGAGAGCACGGAGTAAACTATCGCGCTTGAGCAACTCTCGAGGACTGTCGAATTCGACGAGACGGCCAGCATCAAGCACCATCTACCAGGGGGCATCCACGAGATTCAGCATTCATTGCCATAGAACCGACATCCATACACAACATACCACTTTATCGGAGTCCATGATGGTTTGCAAGCGATGTGCGACAGTAATAACGGTGACATCGCTCCTGAGTTCGTTACGAAGCGACTTTTGAATGATCGCATCGGTCTCATAATCTGAAGAACAGAAAAAAGTCATGAGACAATCCTAGAAATACTGAGTAAGGTGATAGCCAACCAATAGCGGAAGTAGCTTCATCGAGAATAAGAAGCTTGCTTTGTCGAACGATGGCCCTTGCAAGAGCAATCATCTGTCGCTGACCAACGGAAAGGTTGCCGCCTCCACTAGATATCTCAGTGTCAAGGGTAAATCTAGTTTCGTCTGAGATGTCCTGAGAAGAGAGTAGTCCGGCAGCACGCAGGGCATCGTTGAGGGTAACATCGTCGTATTGGCCGAAAACGTCGAGGTTATGCCGGATAGTTCCACTCAAAAGTTCCGGCTGTCCGATACAAGCTATCAGCTAAGCATCTCACGAGATAAATTTATACTCACAACTTGGGGGATGATCGTGACATTGGACCTGAGAGCATCAAGATTGAGTGTATTAGTTGGAATGCCATCATAAATGACAGTTCCATCCGTGAAGATGCAACGAAGGAGGGCTAGCGTGAGTGTTGACTTTCCGGACCCCGTACGTCCAACTGTCAAAGATCATGAACATCGAATTGGATGGAGAAATACGGGCCAGCTCCTTACCTACACCAACGCGTTCTCCAGCCTTGATGGTGAAGCTGACGTCTTGTAGCACTTTAGGCCCATCCTGAGTGGTGAAATGAGCGTTAGACATGCGTCTACGACGAATGAGGAGCCACTTACGAGGGAGTATCTGGCCGTAAGCTTCTCAACCTCCAGTTTGCCGCTCGAGGGCCAGTAAGCAGGTGGAGCACCTCCGTCCTTGGGCTCGGCCTCCTGTTCGATCGTCATGTATTGATGAATACGCTCCAAGCTACGAAACACAGTTGAACGTTTCCTGTCAAGAATGTGGGAAACAGAAAGAGCCACACCTGTTGCCAGTCACTACGGGAAATCATCAGCCCTTGCAACTCAGCAACTCAAAATGCGTGGAGAGTATTCTAACCTTCGAACTCGTTGTACATACGAACCCACCATAGTATCATTTCACTGAAACTGCCTTTGTGGGGTTTGATATCAGATACTATTGTCAAATGCCATGATCAAGTCACAGTCTACTCACTGGCCATGTTCAAAACGAATCCAATGTTCGATGGAGTGTATCCACGGCCACCGTACACCAGATAAAATGCCAGTGACGAAGAGAATATAGCAGCAAAAGCATCGATGCGAACACTGACCCAACTAACATGGTGCATCAGTAGCGGTGCAGTGTCTTGATTGCTCGTGCTTACCGATTCAGATTCCAGAAAACCCTGGCCACACGCACATAAGAGTTCACTCGTCTGTATGTCTCGTGGCGGAATGCATCTTGTACAGCGTAGGCTCGAATGGAGGCTGATGTGAAGCAAGGTTGTCAGAGGGTAGACTACAATCGCAACTAACGATAACTTACTGAGGCCGGAGATGGCGCCACCAACAATGCCAAGCACAGGTGCCTTAGCGTTGGACATCTCGCGCTTCACAGAGAGCTGTGCCCTGATATAGATATTCCCCAACCAGCCTCCCGCGATGGCGATGAAAAGGGAAGGGATGATGAACGCTGGTGTATACAGAACAACGGCACCAAATCTCATGCTCATGGCGAGAGTGATAGCAGCTATGCACAACTAAGCAGTGTACCCTCTTCGTAGAAACAATAGGAATCAGTGCTTACCGAGGCCGTTGAACAAGCCGGCGACTGGACCATCAACTAATATGCTCATTAGTCAAAGGTGCGAGAAAGTGGTTGATATCTTACTAGATTGTATATCCTGAGTGCAGCGGGCAATAACTCGGGAGGTAGGTGTGACATCAAGCCATCTGTCGAGATCTTTTTAACAGTAGAAAATGCATGGGCGGTATATGATATCTCACCGAAACGTGCTACCCAGTAGCTTGGATATAAGCTGCCTGTGTATCACTCGTGACGCTCGCAGGGTGGCGAAAGTATATACGAGCTCGGCGTACGTCCACAAAACCGAGACAGTGAGCACAATCACGACGTAGATTGAGAGATAGCTATGCGGCAGATGGTGAAATTAGACTACCAGAAACATGAAATTGCTTACTATTTGATAGAAACCTCGGAGGGCGTTCGCTCGGCGTATTGACGGGCCCAATAACCTAGCCACCACATCTCCGACACGTCCAAGAACTCTGCTAGGGTATTCCCGACAATCCAACCAATCCAGAATGCGAGAGGGAATTTGCCACCAAGGCCACCCAGGAAGAGTTTGACTAAATCCAAATGAACTATCAAGAATGCCAACATATGCGAGAAAGTGACGTTTACTAACATGCATCCCAGCTCACGTGCCCATGGGCTATCTCTTCAGCAATGACTAGCTTACCTTTCTCCTCCTCAACGGGCTCATCAACAACAGTGTCCTCGATCTCATCCAATTCGATAGCCTGTTCTTCGTGCCGGATCTCTTCTTGTAACTTCGAATCTTGTACCAATGCATCCGAAATGGAGTCTTGGGTAGTTATGTTACCATCCGAGCTAAGTGTAACAACGAAATCTGCAAGCGGGCCAGCCAGAGCAACGTTGTGGGTCTTCTTTAAGTTAGTTTACGGTTTCAGAAGATTGCACAGACATTCAACTTACCACAAGTATAATCGTTCTGTCACGAAGCAAGTCGCCTTTGAAACATTTGTTGACAATCCAGCGTGAAGTATGGACATCCTAGAAGAAAGATAAGACACCCACGGAACTTCAGCAGAGGTTGGAGTTAATTCCCCATTCCCTTACCAAAGCTGCTAACACCTGTGATAAAATCCACGTAAGCATACGATAAATGCTATGAGAGCTTTGTTACTCACGTCGTCCAGAAGCAAAATGTCGGCGCGAGAGTAAATTGCTCTTGCAAGAGTGACACGGGCCTATGTAGAAGTGATGAACGTACTGGCAAACAGAATGAATACGTAGAGCATACCTTTTGACCGCCACTATAACCAGCACAATTGATTGTTAGAGAAGCAATTATAAAGAATGATTGAAATATACCTGAGAGTGAGACCTTTCTCTCCTACTTCCGTCGCATCGCCGGCCTCAAACAAGCTCAAGTCGCGCGTTAGACCACACTGATATATGACTAAGAGACGTTATCAATAGATGCACGTTTGATTGTCATGAGCTCACGAACCCTTTCTGTAACGTGCTTCATCAAACGGCGAACCAAAGACAATGTTTTCCTGTACAGACGAAACTGGTCAAAATGCGTTTGTATCGCATAAAATGCCATAATATACCTTGATGGTTTCGTTCAGTACCCAAGACTCCTGGGCAGCGTACGCAATACCACCCTCTCTTGGTAGATTCATCCAGGATTCTGGACCGGACGGTATGTAATGCATCTCGCCCAGAAGCGCCATGAGCACTGACGTCTTTCCCGAACCAGTAGGTCCGATTATCAAGTTGAACGCACCCGTCTTGAAGACCAGCTCGCCATCGATACGCAAGCGGAATGCCTGCTTGGTCGATGTCAGAGTACCGTCCGAGGGGTCTTTGGACCAAGCAAACGCCGCATGGCCAAACCCAATGTCAGATTTGTGCCCCGCAGAAGAATCAACGACAGTATCCTTCGAATTTTCAGCGAAGGAGTCAAGTAGCTCAGTCTGAAGAGATGGGATCAGCCCAGGTCCATGCATGTAGTAGTAACCATCAACAAACATCGCGTAGAAACTCGGCAACACGACCGAGGGAGATGTTGGCTGTGACGGGAAGTGAATAAATTAGACTTTCTAGCGACGTAAAGTGCATTTACCAGTGATTAACGCGGGTAATGCGCCAAAAACGCGAGACAACTGTGTCCTGATCATGTTGAAAGCTGACGGTATAGTTGGTAAGACGTTCGATAAGCAAATGTATGGGATAACTTTCACCTGTCATAGAGGAGAATACAATCGAGGCTAGAGCAAAAATGTCAGTTAAAGAACATTAAGCCGGGGTATCCACTTTCCATACCGGTCAAAGGTTTCTTCTGCACCGCGGTCTGTGCCAAAATATTTAATCTTGACAAGCATACTTCATCAAAGACATGTACTTACATAAACACCATACGTCACCACCATATGCATCAAGGGAATGGTGTGGCTGGGTAGCCCAACAGTCAGCGCAACCCAAACACAACATGTTTCTCCAAATCACGACGCACTTAGCTATATCAGATATCATACCAAGGAGTTTGCCCTTCCAGACCCACTTCAACTCTTCTTCCCGCTTCGTACCAACAGATTCTTTGACTCGATTCTCCCAGCCAAAGAGCTTGATCATACGTAGCACCCCCATCACTGGCAAGTATAAAAACGATCAGTAAACCGGACATCCCATTTGGAGAGATCTCATACTTTCGGTAACGTTCTGGACGCGCGCATCGGTGGCCTTCATCTTCTCCTTCTGGACAGTATTCGTCAAAGTAGCCACCCACCCAGGTACCGGGGTTAATGCGACCATCACTGCCAATCCAACGAACGAACTCCAACCCAAGATCGCGTAAAGGAACCAGACACCGAGCGCGAGCTGCAGCGGGCACGAAATGACTGTACGAGAATAATGTATTTCACTTTCCTGCTATTGTAGGGAATGAAACTAACTTACTGAGAAAGAGAAAATCCCGGCCTGCTATGATATTGGCCAGATCACTAGTAACAAGGTTGTTGATCTTGCCCATGAAGTTACGCGTTTTCTCCTTGATTTCCTTCTCAGTATCAGCAGCAGCAGTAGCCTTGGCGGGGCCCACGACTTCGCCAGCTGCCTGCGGAGCAGTGATGGTCACGGTGGTTGCGCCAGTAGACGAAGCAGCAGTGACACTTCGCGATTGGTCTGTATGTCCGTCGTCGTCCTCAGCCGAGCCATCTACAGGTTTGTTGGAGCGCTCTGTATCGCTGGAAGACGCACTGAGAGGAACACTTTCAGCTCCTGTCTTCTTATCATTTATCTCTGCCTTCAGCCGGATGCGAAGGGCATGTTCGAAGATGAGAGACGTGAGTATCGCCTCCGTGCGCACAACTGAAGACGTCTGTAAAGAATGAGCAACAGTTCAGATATGCCATCCGGAGCCGACACTCACCGAAAAGTAGAAATACAACTGCCATATCAAAGAATAACCTATTGGGGAGGCAGCGATAAGCAAAATCCAAACCCACGGTTTGACGATGGCATCTTCTCCGCCATTTTCGAGGTAACTGGTAGTCTCATGGCGTGTCAACCTTGATTCATGTGTACGAATCTGTGATCATACGCACGTCAATAGCCTGTTGGTTCCTATGGGGCCAGCGATCATGAATGCTGCCTACATGACCTATCAATAAACGAGGAGTTGGGGAGTACTGATTAGATGTCACTGACCAGGAGCACCAAGCAGAGAGTCTGCAGAATCAAGGACCGTCTAAAAATGGAGACAAGCCCGAAAAATAAATGGCGTTTAGGTGCTCCGGAGAATGGGTCTAGATGCTGAGAATAATGTTCTGAGGCGACGGACCGCTGAAACCAGGATACAACTCACACGAAAGCCACGCTTGATCAAAACCTTGGCCGAATCGTAATCCGCCAGAGGGGGAAGCTGGTCATGGCTCAGATGTCTGACGCGCGAGGCCTGGATGATGATGGGGTCCATGAAGATGTATAGGACCAAGGAAAATAGAGAAGCCGTTTGCTCTGGGTTGGCATCCGGGAACGGCTCCTGAACGCTGTATTAATAACGAGCAGAACTTCTATGCTTAGGCACGAAAACTCACAAGAGGATCCACGGGAATGTACGGGTAGGGCTCAAAGACAGGAAGTACGAAACCAACGAGCCCTGCAAGAGCTACCTTGGCCCATAAAACTCGCCCCTCTGCTTCGTCGGCAGGACGGAGCGTGAAAGTCATCAAGGGCCATATGTCGCGATAGACATACAGAGCAAGCGTGGCAAAAGAGACAGCGGATAAGTGGAAGGAAAACGTGGTTGCAGGTCGAACCGTCGCAAACGCATTGAAAGCACCGAGAATGATTGAGTAACCCTACGAGCACTAAGTCAGCGCTGTGAACTTCCCATTATGAGGCAGCTGTACTTACAGAGGTCAGCACCAGAGCGACGTTGTGCCACTTCCAAGTATTATCTGCAGTAGAGACCACCGTGAGAGCAAACAGAGCGATCAATGCCAGAAGTCGCGTGAACTTGAAAGCAAATATCGTGGTGGTTCCCCTTTTGCCAAACCAGGAAGTCGGCTGTTCTTGAACCACGATTTGTTCATTGCTGTTCTCAAGCGTGTTCTTGGAAAATAAACGGCGGAGTAATTCTGTGGAGAGTATCCCTTGAATACCGAGCACGGCTACCGAAGCTACCGCGACGTAGGCAGGAAAGAACCTTTCGTCTTTCCAAAACCTGCTCGTATTTATGCGTCAGAAGCTTGAAAACGCGGCCAGTGCTATTAATAGTCATACCTGTCACTAGGCACACCCAAGCTACTCATCGTTGCGCCCCGTCTGAGTCTTTCTTCGACCAGTTCATTTGCAAGTAAAGTCTGCGTCCACCGTCTATGGTCCATGGCAATGGTTTGTAGAGTCGGAAAGGGCGACAAGGGGCCTTGATTGAAAGTTGAACATTGAACAGTCACGGCACCTGTTCACCGGTACGCGTTATCAGCGTCCTGCTAAATGACTGCAACCGCTCAAGTGGTCATTCTGACCCTTAGAAAACACGCGGGTCTCTACGAGATCTCAGGAACGTCCAGCCCGAGACCGCCAGTAAGCCGACCCCGGCTTGCACTGTATTCATACAGCAACGACGAGCGGTGCAGATACATAGTACCCATGCCTTCGTCCACAACAACACAAGCCACAGGAGGGCGCAATAAGTATAGATAACTCCGATGCAAGACGACGAAGCTGTTATGTGATCCGGATAATGAAGAAGGTCGCCACAAATCCTACGGCCGCTACCACCATACTCAGTATCACCAACCACGTCGTTCCCCAGCTCTTGCTTCTGTGATTCCTGAGCCTTACCCGCTCTTTCGTCATGACGTCGAAGTTGCGCTCCATCTTCTCTTGTGCATCCTGCACGACCGCCTTGTCCTTCTCCAACGAGTTGGCAAAGTGCATGGCATTGCGTTTGAGCTGCGCAGCCATCTGTGCGAGCTGGTCGGACATCTCTTCTTGCAATGATGCAGAGTTCTGAAGAAACGCGGGTGTCCCGGCAGGAAGAGTGGCCTTCTCTGAAGTTGAAGGCGTGCTTGCTGGTAGAAGAGATGCAGTCGGGTCGATGGGTGGGCGCACGGGTAGTTGAGAGATAGTCGATGCCTTGGGAGAGGATGATGGGTTCTCGGCGGTTGGTGTGGTCGCCTCATCTTCCGGAACAATATCGATGACCGTCTCTGGCGCGGCTTCTGGTGCAGTAGGTGGAACAGAAATAATGGGGAGGGGAAGAGAGGGTAAGATGGGTGGTGGACGCCGCGTTTTGGGCGTGGCTTTCTGTTGGACGGTGTCACAAAGCATTCGATGCACAATACATGTAGCACGAACCTTGAGAGCCGCGCTCACAACAGCTTCCAGCCTTTGGATTGTATCATCGTACTGGTCAAGTCTTGTTGACGGAGATCTGGGATACGTTAGTCTTGTTACACGCACCAAAAGCACGCGTTACACTCACGAGTCTTCCAATGCATGGTGGAGTTCAACAGTCTTCAACAGCTTGCGCGCAAACTTCACCTTCTACTTGATGTACCAATCGGTCAACGACCTGAATCATTACTAGTTTATTGGACGAGGGACACCAAGACGCACCTGCAACATGCCCTGGGTCTTGATCCACGTTGCTCGCGTCGGCTTCTGCACCTCTTCCTGCCATTCGTTGCTCTCCACGACCTCTTCCAACTTCCTCACCAGTCTTACAAGATTTACACGGTCATGTCTGACCTGTTCAGAGTCAGTGAAACTCATAAGGAGCGGGTAAGTCTGGTTAGGAGATGGCGGTAGACGTGTAAGGAGAGCGGAAGCGCTGGAGATTGACCTCATTCGCCGATCCGACTCCCGAGGGTCAGTCATTTCCTTCTTCAACTTCAAATATTTTGTGCGACTTCTAAGTTCCAACTCTCACTCTCCTTTCTCTCGGACTCTTTGTATCGTTAGCTTTCTCTGTATTCTTGAAATATGGCCAGAGGCAAACACGGGAACAAGAATAGAGGCTCTCCAAGAGGTGGTCCGCGCGGTAGAGGCGGACGAGGTGGAGGTAGGGGTAGGGGAAGAGGCGGAGGGCAATCCTCCAACGATTTCGGAGATTTCACCATATATGACATTGAAGAAGGTTAGCTTTTATGTTTATCTTTACGTTACTGAAACTTAGCGAAGCACAGTTGCGTCGCAAAATGTATCGATGAACGAGCCGAGCACTCCTCGAGGTCGCGGACGCGGTGGGCGAGGTAGAGGAAATGGCGCAAATACACCTCGAGGAGGATTCAAACATGCACGTGGCACTGATACACCTAGAGGCCGTGGTAGAGGAGTATACTCGCAGTATGTGCCATCTGACATGGAGATAGCTGGAGTTGGTCGCGGGCAGGGTAGTCCTGAGCGTGGTCGAGGACGCGGAAGGGGACGAGGTAGAGGGCGAGGGCGAGGAGGGATGTTTTCCGGGAAACTGCAAGCTGGTTATCCTCTGGCGAAAGTCCTATACGAGGATAGACCTCTACTCAGGCCTATAATATTCGTGCGGTCAACTCTTACTGCAACATTATTCAAGGAGGAAGAGGAAATTCTGCAGCCCTTAGCGGAAGAAGTAGGTAAGCCTTTATCTTATTTGTGATCGCCTTGTTTTGTCTTCATGCGCTTGCATAGCAAACGACGAGAAGAGTCATGTTCCCACAGCCGACCGCGTCACCCGTGTGTTCAACGGCGAAGACGAGGACGACGTTGATGATGACGCCGATGAAGATGATGGAGCAGGCGAAGAGGAGGCCCTTGAAGAAATAGAATTTGCGGATATTGGGAGGTTGCAAGCCGAAGTAGACGCATCCGCCAGAACCGCCCAGGCTAAAGCAGGAGATATGACCGTTGTTGAAGAGAAGTTTACCGGATTCTATATCGACCCGAACCCTGCAATCTTGCAATCTCCATCTAGAACTGTACGTGCGTCGCAAGCAGCGGAGAGCGCACTAGGAGACATAGAGGATGAAGTGATCGTCTACGTTGCCCCACACCCTCGGGCAGGTCCAGTAACGCCTCCGCCTTCTGAACCTGTGCAACATATCGCTCCGTATACTTCGATATTGACCGGTCAACTAGCCTTTGCCGAGGATATCCAACAACGCGAGGAGGCCGCCCCCATTGAGTCCGCAGACGAACCCTTGTTTTTCGAAGACACCATCGGACAAGCTCCTGCAGATGAAGCTCCACATGCCAATGCGGAAGAGGCCGCCCGTCTTGCTGAGCCAACACCCGCACCGTTGGCATCTGAAACCAAGGTTGAGGACATTGCTATTGAAGCCGCCAAACTCGCAGCTCCCAGCGTTGTCGCATCCACAAACGTCGAACTGAGCGAAATACATCTGTCCCATGTGGATATGGACACAAGCGAAACCGTCGAAACCACGATCACAGCAGAAACTGTCGAACTTCATGTCCCTATCGCCGCTCAAGCAGAGACATCGGCTGACACGACTGTCGAGGGGTCTACTACTACACCGATCGCACCAGCGTTCGAACAAGTCTCCTTCTCTTTCAGCAACAAACCAACCCAGCCTAAGAAGATCGCCCGTAAACTCCATCCGGTACGAACACCCAAAGCCCTCCGGCGTCCCCAACCGCGTCGCAAGTCTATCCGTCATTTCGGTGTATTCGGCGCTCAGCTTGAAGAGGCGCATCTTCACGAAGTCGATGACCCGCGGAGGAACGAGAGACGTCGTGGGGACTCTGATTTGGATTGGGGTTCTGGTAGTGATGATGAGGAGGCGAGAATCGAGGACGCGGTGGAGGAGTTGTCGAATGGTGTTGGAGGGATGGAGATTGATGAAGGATTGGATGAGAAGGCAATGACCAGTTTCGTGCTGAGTATGAGCGCGAAGGGGGCGCAGCATGTAACGATGGACGATTTGGATGATGCTGAGATGTTGAGGAGGGAAGACGAGGAGGGCAGTGTGGAGAGCAGTGGGTCTGAGGATGAAGAAGAGGAGGAGGCGGACAGCGAGTTAGAGGCGGCTGTGAGGCAGGAGGAAGATGTATTCGTTGCGAGTGCTGAGATCGTCGTGGGGGGTCAGGATGCTGGAGAAGACGGTCATAGCGAAGGAGATGCCGAAGAGGATGACGACGATCTATCCAGCGACGAAGAGGAGACTCCTCGTCGCGGGTTCCAAGCTAGGTTGGAAAAGATCAGGAAGAGCGCAGCGAAGGGGAAAGGAAGAGCTCAGCCTCTTGACGACTCTGGCAGTGATGACGAGGATGGCGAAGACGAAGACATGTCCCCTGACGAGACACGAGCGGAAAGTGACGAGGACTTTATCGGCGAGATTCAGGTAAGCATTTCTCGTTTTTTTTTCCGACAAATCGCGTACTCATTGTTTTCAGGCCATCCTGGATGCTAACGCAGATATCCTGGAGGGCAGAGACCGTAAGCAGAAGAAGCATCTGTTCAAGTCCATCCACAACGGCGATTTTGATTTCGACGATTATGAACAGCAGTTCGCCTCTCCTGCGAGTAAGTATCGGACACACCGCTCAGTTCGCTACTGCTAACGATGTACAAACTACCAGAGCGTAAGAAGAAGTTCAAAGACACGGGTCTTCCTCTGGATCTGCAGGAACAATGGGAGAAAGACCGCTCCCAGAAAGCCGAGAATAAGCGTAAACGCCAACTTGCTCGTCTCGAAGCCGCTGCGGACCCCATGACAAAGAAGAAAGGCGGCAAGAAGGGTCTCAAAGCTATGCTCGCTGCTGCCCGCGTCGAGGAAGACGGGCCCATCGAGCTTCCCAATCGGGTTGTCAACTTGTCGACGCTCGAGCAGCAAATTCGAAGGTTCATCGAGAAACGCGGTGGTCCCACATCTATGACTCTGCCTCCGTGCGATAAGGCGACAAGGAAGAAGATCCACGAGCTCGCGGACGCGTTCAGTCTGAAAAGTCAGAGTAAAGGGAAGGGAGATGCGAGATATACGACTTTGACGAAGACGAGTTATACAGGTACAAACATCAGGGAGGGGAAGGTGAAGAAGATTCTGAGAGAGGATGATGGCGATTGGGGGAGGCCGAGCAAGAAAGGCAGGACGCCGGCGACGTCATTGGCGAAGCATCGTGAGGGAGAGGAAGTTGGAAAGGTTCGTTTCTTTCTGACGTGCTTTGACCTTGGGGACATTGGTTTACACTTTCATGCCAGACAGCTCCCAAGATCGGAGAGAGCAACGTTGGTTTCAAGTTGCTCGCCGCCATGGGCTGGGCGGAAGGCGAGCAGATTGGTTTGTCCGGTGGTTTGGATGCACCGTTGGTAGCGAAGATGAAGAAGACGAAGTTGGGCCTTGGGGCTACGATGTCCTAATATCTCTCGTTGGTCCAGATCTAATTCGAGCAGCATATCTTTGTAGAGTCATGATATAAGTCGATGTCTGTATATAACGAATTTTTCGTGTTTCTACGTATACACTGCTTATATTCTAGCAAGGAACTCGCGCAGCGATAAATGACTTGCAGGTATTTACTATACTATGTCAAACATGAAGCCCAGATCAGCTGACATTGATTCGACACAGCTTAGTAGTACCATAAGTAGTACTCCTTCGAAGCAGATCGTCGATGCACGACTCATAGAGCCTGCATATAAGTGAACAAATGGTTCTTGTAGAAATCCGATGACAATCTGAATCCATAACTAGTAGAAAATGTGTGATTACAAGGACATCGAAGGAACTGCTGGATGCAGGCGGATTAAGTACTGTGCTCAAATTTGAAGACGGCAACTACGCATTTCGAGGCCCTAAAATTGTCTTATGCATACTCCAAATGTTTCTGAAATTTGCGGCAATTATGCTCTGAGCCTAGTGCGGTAACGATGGCTGTCCTAAACGCGGTGTTCCTACTGAGATCGAGCGTTCCTTCAAGTTCTGTGTCGAATCTTGGGTCGTATACAGAGCCACTCAATCCAAGAGTAACTTTGCGCGTCGATACAAAATCATAAAGCGCCTTGAAGTCAATTGCATCCCAAGGTGTGTTGTCATCCACAGAATCGAGATGGAACCGAATATCGATGTGTGGCCGCGTTTCACAAGAGATAGTTGACAAAATCCCGCCGATGAGGTCCTCTGGGCAGTCGCCAGGGACTATGTTCTGAAGATTGATGTGCACGAGCCTCGTATTGTGCGACAAGTCAAGCACCTGAGATATTCTGCTTGTTGAGTCTGAACAATACAAAACAGGTGGTGAGTACCTAGCATGTTAAGAGAGTCAATCGGACGACGTACCAGATATACAACAGTATGGGATAATATCTATATCAGTCACAGTGCTGCCTAAAATCCTGAGGGCCTTGTTAAATTCGTCCGCAACGTGAGGATGCCTATTTCGGCCGGTCTGAGCTTCAAAGTGAAAAGTCCATTGTGCCATTTTGATGCGTCGTCTATCGTAGCCGGAGACAAGATATTCAGCCAGGGGAACTGGTGAGACGGAAGCGTCGACCTGCACGACCAGCTTCGACAGAAAACGGAGCGTGTTGGGGTAAGGCGGCAATCCGGCGCATTCAGTGCACTGTTGCAGTGCCCAGGTGCAGTATATCACATCCAGATCGGTGGTTGTTGGAAAGAGAGACAATGTAGACACCAGCTTGTGAAAGCAGCAGAATTCTAGATTCCATAATTTTAGGTGAATCTGAAACTTCCAGTACTGTGCAGCCGTCTCGGGCCGTTGCCAGATGTCATGTAGCTTGGCACCGTTCAAAATGTCTACGTCACGAAGTGGCCGTCTGTGGACGGGTACTCGTGGTCCTTGAGGAGAGTTTGTCATATGTTCCATTGTATTAAGACTGCCAAATTTTATCGCCGAATTGGCATGTTATTCATCATGGTCGTACTGATAGAGTTGCTCACCTGCTGTAGTATGAGTTGCTTTGGAGGGTGGGAGCACCAGTAAACTGAGAGGGTGAGAGGAGTAATGAGGTAGCGTATTCGCATGGGCGCAAGCTCCTTTTATACCTGAGCGAGAGTAGCGCCGCAACACTACATGAGTACGAGAACGTACGCATCTTGCTCTAGTGTACTATTCTGGTCGTGCGCCACGACGCCACACGTACGCGTAATCCGTCTAGAAGTAATTCGTGTGGCTAGGTCGTCATTGCAGCGTCGAAACAGCGTGGAGGCTATGTTCACGAATGCGGGATCATAACGCCCTGGGGATGAACTGCACAGAAACGAAATAGAGTGTGGCAATCCGCTCACCATTGCACTTCGGTGGCGCTGCCAGTGTTGCAATCAACAAGATCCAAGTTTGCGAGCTCTCTTCACGCAGCGCCACAAGTGTAAGGGCAGAGAGTAGCTCACCACCGCATCCCACGCACGTAACAATAGCCGCACGGTCGTCCGCCACTACAAGTTGCCAAGGTGAAATTGGTAACTCGGGCAGTGAACTCAACGACTGCCGTTTCGGGCAAAAGAATGAGAGGAACGCCACGGCACCGGTGACGCCAAAGGCGCTAAATCTAGCGTTTCGCAGGGTCACGGTATCTGAGAACTTGAAGGTCATGATTGTCGTGGGAAAGACGCGTGCAAGAGAAAACGAAGACATACCAGTCCAATTGGACTTCTCCGATAACGTCGTAGTCATCCTTCATATATCTCCCCAGACGTCGTCTCGACATACTTATCATTTCCCTCCAACCATCATTTTCCTCATGCTCGTCGACTTCAACAGCGTCGAACTCAACGAGCACATGGAAAGTGTCAGCTGCACGTCTGCACGCTGGGAGCGCGACTTCATTTCCTCCCCCTTCGGTGATAATCTTGGAAGAACCGAAACCTACACCTCCTGAAGGTACTCGCCCAGACATCGTCTCGACATATCATTTCCCTCCATGCATCACTTCCCTCATGCTCGTCGACTTCAACCGCGTCGAACTCAACAAGCGTATGGAAAGTGGCATATGCACGTCCGCCCGAATTCATCTCCTCCCCACTGGGTGATAATCTCGAAAAACCGAAACCTGCACCCACCTCCTTATAGTACCAACTTTCTAAGCAATCTTCACGAGCTTGACGAGCTCTTGTCTCGCCTCTGTGCTTCTGCCCGCCGGGAATAGCAAATCAAGTAGCTGATCTTTCCCTTGAAACATATCACGGTCAGTACACGCTTCTCGTGGATGGATGCTGGAGAGCAACTAAGTATATGAAACCCGTTAATGACGGAACACGCAGCGTGACTGTGATACAGCCTGAGTGGAGATCTCGAAGACATCACAATGTCTGTCAGTACACCGTGGTCCACAAGGTCGGTCCACGTGCAAAACAGCGGACACAACACGCTTCCGCTGGTATCGTGTATGTCGGGAGATGTGCGCTCCGCTGAACGTGTACTAAGCACTTCCAATCTTCAAGAAGTAAGCTCCTGGCCGCGCGTCCAACCTTGTTCACGAATGCCATGTGCCACTGGCAGTCATGTGCCTGCTGTAGAGTATGTACCACCGGGTACATGGAGAGCTGCATCAGATATCGACGGTGCTGTATGCTCTTCAGGGCAGTGCCCCGCAGCGTCAAGCCTGAGGTTATCTGTGTTGATTAGCGTTCGGGATGCCGCCAGGTACAGATGCGCACTCACCGTCTTCCAACAGCTTTGATGCTATACTGATGTCGAGTCGACACCATCAGTGTTATACATCCAATATGTTTTAGAGAGGAGGGGGCGGCGCATTTGGATTTAGTAACGGTGACGGTGGCGGACCGACCATCGCAGGCTGCACATAGCATGGCACACTATGTACTAACAGGTATACAGTGGCGGCTTGAGTGACCCATCTGACCTTGGTACCTGTGGTTTCATGTTCCATGATAGCCATAGTTTGTTTGCGAGTACGGGCGTCGCGCTGAGGCACTGCCAGATTGGCTGGCTACCGGTCACGAGGGATTGCGGGACGCTAAGCTTCTAAGCAAGCATGGTATCCCGAGATGTAGGACAATACGTTGGTGCGTGCTCTATAAGGCGGATCAATGTGCTGAAGTCAGAGAACGTGTAGTGCCGGAAAGCGCGAAGCGTACATATGAAAGAAGGCGTCGGGGTTGGCAGCGCTCCGTACAGTCGTCGGACCGACGAACAAGTTTACTGAGAAGTTGTTGTCGTCTTGGCTGACACGAACACGTTGAGGCAATGCGTGACATCCGAGTCTTTATGTGATGACGACAGGCTCGACTATTAATGATTAATGAGTGATGTCGATTAAAAAGAATGCTTGAATGTGACGTACATACAAGCGAAACCGGAGGATGGGAGACTAATGAAGTTGTTGACAGGCTATTGCACGTTTCAAATGGCTTGTTATTACTTATAACATCAGAGAGCTTTGATGTTTTGACCAACTACTGTGCAAGCAGCAGGAAATTGGAAGATGATTGTCGCTGTGCATCGCGAATTTGACGATGGTGGTGCTCCCGACCATGTGTGGATCCAGCCCGCCATTGTCGTGGGGGGCGACAGAAGCGCCCCTCGGACGCCTCAGAGCATGCCAGCGAAGCTATCCAACTCGGAAGAGAAGATTACCTCTGTCCTGATCGGCAGTAGGCAGTTATGACAGACGGCGGGAGGGGCGGCGGCTCGAAGGTCGGTTGGCTGATGTTCGACATCGAAGGAAGATTGGCGACCGTACCTGTCCAGACTGCAGACGAATTTTGTCGCAAATGAGTCGGATCGCACGTCCACGGGCATGGAAAAAAGAAGAGCTCTCGCTGATATGTTGCGTTCTCTCGCGCTGTCGGTGCCTGTGGACGCACCGCGGAGAGTTCAGCCTGACGCTCTGTGAGCTGTGTCAGTTGGCGTGGCCACAGAGGTTATTTGGGCGACTATGCTGACCTACCGTCCATTCCGGCGGGCTATGTTTTACAGATGTCCCGACGCACATACGACGGAATGCGTGCTAAAGAAAGAAAGCATTTCCGCGACTCGGATAACAATGCATGGGAACGTTGTGAGATATCAGCGTCAGGGTCGACTATTCGGGCACAATAGGCACACAGTTGCTCACTATTGCAGTTCCCCACGAGATGAGAGTGAACTATATACTGCTATATACGACACCGACGATACATTGCGTATGTGTAATAACGCTGTAAACTGTCAAAAATCGAGAGTAAGAAGTAAAGACGATTTGAGCAGTGGACTCGAGGGCGGGGACTCGGGCGGGGCTCGGGCATAGCACTGGCAGGGCTCGCGTTAGACTGGCCGGTGCGCCGGCGATGGTCCGGAACAATGGTGGGCTGGCGGGCGTCTGTTGGCCGGTTGGTTGTTAACGAGGGGCTCTGGTTTCGGCACAGCGAGTTTGCTCCTCCATCGACGCGGCTACCCATCACTGAGCTGGGCCCCTTTCCGCTCCTTTCCTTGTTTTTATTTTCTTTATCCCTCCCTCTCTCCTCTTTAACCACCGCCACCACACCTCTCTGCACACCCGAAGCATCCAGCCGCCATGGGTTGCACACAGTCCTCCATCGTCGACGATGAGGCCAAGGCCCGTAAGTCACCAGTGATGATGCCATAACTAAAGACTTTGAAACCGACCTATTTTCTAGGCAATGATGAGATTGAGAACCAGCTGAAGCGTGACAGACAGCTGGCGAAGAACGAGATTAAGATGCTGCTGTTGGGTGCTGGAGAGTCGGGGAAGGTACGCTGATGCCAAAGTCTCTGACCGCACAACATGCTCATTGTTTTGCTTCCGCATTCCCTCTCCACGTCCCCCGCCTGCAGTCTACAGTCCTGAAGCAAATGAAACTGATTCACCACGGTGGCTACAACGAAGCTGAGCGGGACTCGTATAAGGAGATCATCTACTCCAACACCATACAATCCATGCGGTGCGTCTACACGGTATACAAAGACGCTCCGAAGCGCTGACCTGACGATGCATGTAGTGCCATCCTGGAGGCCATGCCTCAATTGGACATCCAGCTCTCACCACAAAACGATGCCAGACGTTCAATTGTCCTCAGCCTCCCCATGCAACTTGAGGGTGATGTGCTACCGTACGACGTTGCCGACGCTGTTCGTGGCCTATGGCAAGATCCTGGTGTCCGAGAAGCTGTGAGCCGGTCCCGCGAGTTCCAGCTCAACGACTCGGCTGTATACTACTTCAACTCTATCGACCGGATGGCTGCGCCAGGGTACATGCCCACCGATCAAGATATTCTCCGCTCACGAGTGAAGACGACCGGTATCACGGAAACGACTTTCAAGGTCGGCGAGCTTACCTACAAGCTCTTCGACGTCGGAGGTCAACGATCAGAACGTAAAAAGTGGATACACTGCTTTGAGAACGTGACGGCTCTGGTGTTCTTGGTCAGTTTGAGCGAGTACGATCAGATGCTGTACGAAGACGAGAGTGTCGTAAGTTTCATTTGGTCCTTTTCTGCCGCGATACTGTTTACTAAGCGACCATCATTCAGAACCGTATGCAAGAAGCCCTGACATTGTTCGATTCAATATGCAACTCTCGATGGTTCGTGAAGACGTCGATCGTAAGTGTCATGACAGCATGGCGGTACGTCCGGGTACTAACCAGTTGCACCGTATAGATCCTCTTCCTGAACAAGATTGATTTGTTCGCGGAGAAGCTCCCGAGGTCGCCGCTTGGCGACTACTTCCCGGACTACACGGGCGGTGCAAACTATGACGCTGCCTGCCAGTATCTACTCAACCGATTCGTCTCCCTCAACCAGAGCTCGGCGACGAAGCAGATATACGCTCACTACACGTGCGCAACTGACACTAACCAGATCAAATGTGCGTCACATGGCCTACGGTGATAGATGAACAGACTGATCTGATCTCCTTGCTTCTCTATAGTCGTGCTGAGTGCCATCCAAGACATCCTCTTGCAGCTCCATCTTCGGGAGTGCGGCTTGCTCTAGGGCATCGATTGTCGGGTCAGCTGGTGGGAGCGACTGTGGCTTTTCATCGCCACTTACCTGCCCACTTTGCCCAGTGTTCAGTTCTGCCCACATTATCTACATCGTCATCCATCTCTGCGTCAAGGAGGGACACCACATTAAGCTCGTTCTGCCCACGTTGTACAGCATTCTTCCATCTCCCCATCATCAACGGCATCCAGTCTTCCCTCCGCCCATCCCCCGCCCGGTCACCTTTTGGAATTTTTGTAGCTGCGTTTTATATTCTCCTTTTCATCCACGTTCCTCTCATACTTTCTCACTACGCGTCCTACTTATCGTCTACCTCCTATCTTCTTTCACGTTCTTCTTTGACTTTCTGTTCTCGGCATGGCATGACCTGGATGTCTTTTCTTCTTTTGATTTTGAGAGTGAACGTAATTGTGCTATGCGTCTTGTTGCTACCTTACAATTCATATACCTTGTCTACTATTCCCCTTTTTGTTTTCTCCTTATCGATATCTGGTGGCGGCATTGGCTTTTCTCTCACACACATATTCTTCCTCCTCGGACATTGGGGAGGAGCGTAAGTAGGTGCATGTACATGTGTTGGTGTTGTGTACAGTACTCTTCTAACGCTTCTATACCCCGTTCGGATATACCACTCAACTGCGCGGTGTAATCAATTCTCTTCAAGTTCCGTCGACGTCCTTCTTCACTCTTACTCACACACTCCCTACCCCACACTCGTTTTAAGTTTTAGAGTTCCGGAGTTCGTTTTTCTTGGTCAGGACCCTACTCTCTCTATAGCTAGCTGATCCAGTGTTTTTTGGCAATATAGAAAACTTATGTCGTCAAAACCTCCGAGTTGTGGCAAGCTCAAGTTGAAGCGAAGGTGGGTCGGTCTGATAAGCAGTCGACAAGCTGACTACTACTGATTACTCAGGGGGCCTCGAGTTTTGGTCGTTCCTACTGGTGCCCGAGTGTTCGGTTCCTCTTGAGGAATCTGCCAACTTTGAGCAACACGCTGTGATGTTGATGATCTGCACCCCGCGGTTCAGCATGCACACGGCAGACTGGATAGATCTGGGCTGTCGGTCGGGTGAAAGAAGGGTGAACGTCCCGGGTGTCGGCTTCGTGGTAGTACTGTACGTCTTGAACCACTTGCAGTCCCCAGCGGTAAGTAGGTAATCGCAAGCAGCGTTCACTTGCACTTGTCTTCCAATTTCTACGTTCGCAACTCACGAACGACAGGAATAACCGTGACTGTGAACGACATACTCAAGCCTGTCAAGTAAGCAACTGCCAGCCGTGAATTGAATTCATTCATTGACGTCGAGCCCCAAGGGCCAAATTCTAGATCGCCAACGAACGGTGCTTCCTCCGGTTACTCAGGTCATCGGAGGCAACCTAGGAACGCCAACATAGATGTGTAAGTACTCTTCCACTTTCGCCTGAACACTCAACACTGTAAGATCACAGGGGTAGGGTTTTGTGTCTCTTTTGAGGTGGGTGTAAACATGGCGCAGAGCAGGTGTGCTGACTCAACAATACTTACTCCGATTCCAGGATTTTACAGCAGTTCTCTCTGTCCATAGTTGAGGAAGGGTGCCCGAGTCATATTATGCAGTGACCATGAAGCTATGGTTACGACAGCGACGTAGAAAGCACGACTCTAAGGAGACCAACGTTACAATCTGGTCGATACCAGCGTACAGTATCATCTCTGTCTTGTCAGTCGTCGAAGAGCTGGCGTGTCCGAGGCCGAAGGCTGGCCTGACCGCCGCTTGTACCGAGTTGGTGTGACCGGTTGTTCCAGCCGTAGTGCTGATCAGTCTTTGACCACAGCTAGGAGCAAGTCGAACTCAGAATGTCTGTTGAGCCACAAGGAGACACCCTGTAGATCAGCACATCCACGGAGACGAACATCGATTCTGTGATGCGGAGGTAGATCACCTGGCCACGGTATGCTCTCGTCCAATACGACGTCTCGAATTCTAGTGGTCACGGTAGCATGCTGATCTGTGTGCAGGTACGCTATGTAGGAAATTCCACATGTGAAGTGATGCCGCCGTGATGGCGATAGGAAACCGCATCAACTCGGAGAGTCGGTGTGTGATTTGGGAAAGGTACGAACGTAGGCGTGCCTTTTCTGTGTTGGGAGGTTGATTGGGATCACTGGCGGCAGCGTGTTGTCGAGGCCATGGGTTCACTAGCGAGTAGTACCACCTGTGCGGTTTCTCAGCTGGCCATTAACGGCGGCGAAGCCTTCATGCGTGAAGCTGTGCTCAGTGAATAGGTCTCTGAGTCAACGGTGAACTTGACAGCACCAGGTTATCCGATGTCGGAGATGTCGAATCGTCGAAAGCTCGGTGCGTCAGGGAATCTGTAGTCTGTGCGGCAGTTAATTGATAGCGTGGTGACAGACAGAACTGTTTGCCACATCTTGAGGACGAGACTCTCTTTTCCTACCCAACATTGCGGCTCTTAAGCACTTACGCTCAGCTGGTCACGACGTATCACCTTTGCCGCCTGTCTCCAGCAATAAAAGTCAAGTTTTACACCATCCGACGACTACAGGAACACATCATCATTCCCAGTACTAGCTGTGGTATGCATCGTGCTTCAAGTCTAACATTGCTTAATACCACAATCACCACCTGTTCCTGAATTACACCCACTTAAACT
The DNA here is from genome assembly GCA_001986395.2 of Irpex lacteus. Classification (NCBI taxonomy): domain Eukaryota; kingdom Fungi; phylum Basidiomycota; class Agaricomycetes; order Polyporales; family Irpicaceae; genus Irpex; species Irpex lacteus. Next base: position 667,407 of record MQVO02000015.1, on the reverse strand, counting down.
GCTATCATACAGTGTATCTCTGCGCATGACAGGGTGAAGCAGGGCAGATTGACGTGGGCCAACTGTTGGCATCGAGCCACTGATGTAAGGGCTCGTGCGGCCAGGGGCCGGCGGATGCTGAGTTACAGTCATAGTGATAATTCCTGCATATGATGACTGGGGTCGAAGGACTCGAGGTGGAAACATAAGCCCTCAGCCGGCACGGCACACGTATGACTCAGGCCAATGAATATATTCGTTCATTACACAGTACGGATATGTACAAATGCCAGACGTGCAGCATATACGTTCGTTTTCAAAGGCGTGAAGACGTAAGTGGAAGGATGAGTGGTGGAGAGGTTACGCAGATGCTAAAGAGAAGGCCAACCAACGGAAACCAGTAGTATCTCGGGTTTCGTGAATAGCCGCAACATAAAAGTTGAATGCAATGGATATATAACACATGAAGTTAAAAAAAGAAACATGAGGATCCGTAAAGTTATAATACAAAATTGAAAAGCAGCAACATGTACAATTCATGCAACGAAACAAACAAAGCGTCATCGATCATCAGTCACAAACGCAGAACGCATCTATAAGTCAGCACCAAAGCTCGGGTATTTTCCAAAGAGCGCGAGCTGCAGCAGCAAGTACAGCTGAAACAAATAACCGTGTACGAGAGACTGCGTGAGCGCGAACCCACCCGCGTGTCGACGAATGAGCTCAGTCGCGGGTGCGGGTAGCTGCTGGGCAGAAGAGCTGTCCTCAGAGAACACAACCATCGAAGGCGTGTCCGACTGTGACTCTTGCTGGACAGCAGCTACGCTGGCGGGTGTACCGGCGTTGTCTAGTCACCACGAGGAGTTGCCATCGACGTCGACCCAGTTTGTTTGGCTCTCGGCGGGGGTATTCGTACCAGATGAGCTGGAGTCAGACTCAGACTGAGCATCCTGGGCCTCATGGGCGATGGCCTCCAGCGGCAGTGGCTCGTTTTCCTTCTCTGCTGGTGCCTCTGCGACGGGTGCGGCAGGGATGGTGGCGGGCTGCACCGGCGCAGCGTCGGTCTTGCTCTTCTCCTCTTCAGCCTTCTTAGCGGCCTCCTCCTTTGCTTTTCTCTCCTCTTCGGCTTTCTCGAGCAGCTCTTTACGACGTTTCTCGCGCTGTGGGAGAGACAAGGCGTAAGTACAACGGTTGCCATGTATGGGTGATGGGACGGAGAACGCCGAGTGCTTGATCGGATAATCGCGATAACAAAAAACATGGACTCACCGCCAGCTTTTCCTTGAGCTCGCGTTCCTTCTTCAACCGCTCCCTCATCTCTCTCTCGCTCACCACCCACGCAGCAGCGTTCTTCGCCGCCTCCTCTGGCCGCGACTTGTTCTTCAGCAGGTCTGACGACGAGCAAGGGGTCGTCAGCGATGCTCAACACAGCGAAGAAGACACGGGAGAAGACTCACAGCCTTGCAACGCGGCAACACTAAACTCTTCGTCAGGAATAGAGTCCGCGAACTCCTTGGCCAACCGTGAGAGGGTTCTGCTGTCGAGGGCTGGCGCCGAGTGCTTGAACTGCTCGATTTCCTCATCCGCGGCGGGAGGCAGGTACGCCTGGTTCTTCAACGCGTCTGCCAGCGAAGCTTTGGGCGACTTCGTGGACGAAGATGGCGTCGACGATCCAGCGACGGAAGGCGCCGTGCTGTTCGTGAAGGACGACAGCGATACATTCGACTCGGTTCGGCTGCGCCCACCTAGCGCCAGAGAAGAGAACATCGACGAGAACGAAGTCGACGCCGGCGATCCCACCTCTTCCACCGAAGGCGAGGGGGAGTGGTGGGTAGCTCGATGCCCTCAAGCTCACCCTCTTCCTCGACAATGTCTTCTTCATCCGTGGAAGGGAAGAAGTTGCGGAATAGGAGCTCGGCTTGCCACTTGGACGCGTTCTTGAACTCAACCCACACATCCATACGACCCGGGCGCGACAATGCAGGATCAAGACGCTCAAGATGGTTTGTCGTGCTATAGAATGGAGGCGTCAGCGACTTCTCGGACTCAGTAAAACACAAAACAGAACTTACGCGAACAAGATTCGGCCCTCGCTGGCGGCAACACCATCGAGGGCGTTCAACAGTCCACTCAAACTCAGAGTATTCACATCTGACAGATGGTCGTTCTTGTGGCGTCTTCGTGAGTTTGACGATTCGTTGTTATCATTCGACGAGCTGCTGTTCTTGTTCTCTGGGCTTCCCGTCGCGTCGTCGTCTCTTGAGGTGCTTCGCGTGAACGCAGCGTCGAGATCTTCGAGCAATACTATGCATCTTGCAGGCACACGACCCATGAGGGTAGTTAGAGTGCTGTCGTTGATCCATGACGAGGACAGTGAGACAACGTAGATGTCGAGCATGAGCTCTCCAGCTATTGCGTGGATCAGAGAGCTCTTCCCTGAGCCTGGGACACCGTGGAGGAGGTAGCCTCGGCGGAAGGGAATGCCACGGTCGGCGTACCACTGTAATTTTACGATTAGCACTCATTTCCTGCAATTACAGTCCTAGTCATGACAAGCGTAGCAATTGCAATGACACATGCTCAAGCAGTTATTATCATCTTTTCGCGTGCGAATGTTTTCTTTTTCTTGCTCTTGGCTGCGTGCTTGCTCTCGCTCATCACAACCGCACTCAGATTTTGGCTCTCACCTTCTCAGACTTGAGGAAGTCTTTCGTGTCTGAAAGCAACATTTCCTTCACACCGGGATTCAACACAATGCTCGACATCGGCCGCTTGTGGCGCGAGTCGGTCCAGCGCCAGCACCCATGTGAGTCAGCGAAGTAGATCTGAATTCGGTGAACAGCTTCAGCCTCGTACTCCCGCTTGGCCTGCAAGACGAGCTGCTTCAATATCGAGTTATTCCGTGCGACGACACTGATGGACAGTAGCTCCGAGCCGCTCCCGTCGGTCTTCCTACCGCGCCTCACTCGAAGCAAGTGGCCCTTGTAGTAGATGGTGTGCGTCGTGTTCGCCGTCGGCTGGAAGACGACGCGGGTCTTCACCTTCCCGGGGATATCATCGTTGTCGCCTTCGTCGTCAGAGTCCCCAAAGGAGTTATCCGCCACTCTGGAGCCGAAGCCGGGCGTTGAGGTGCGCGTTGTGCCTTCGAACTCGCGGGACCGCTGCCATTCTGGTCTCCGCGAGAGCCAGAGCATGAGCCAGTCATAGGGATAGTCCTCCTCAGAGAAGTGCGCGGTCAAGAAGAATGCTGTAATGAATGGTTGTCAGCACGGAGAAGGGAGGCGGGGATGTGGCGGCGCGAGAAGACGACTCACAGTTGATGAAATGCGACCTGGTGGCGTACGGGAAGAGAAGGGAAGGAGGCGGAGATGAAAAGAGGCGTCAGTTAGCGTGCGTCCATTTCCCGAGCGACGACGGCGAGGGTCGTCGCGCCACTCTCTGAGTAAACTACTCACCAGCCTGAGCTCGCGACTCTTCTGGCTGTCTCAACTGTGCCTCCCAGGACGACCAGCTTCATGCCGTCAATCATTGACGAGCCGCCGCCTCCGCCGACGAGAGGCTGCACGAGGGATTTGAGAGCGTCCATGATGGTGATTGGTATGTATGAACAATGACCGTGGCGTAGCCAAAACTGCAAGTACTAGATAGGTGCGAGGGGGAATGGTGGAGAGTGTGCGAAGGGGAGGATGGCTGAATGGCCGTGGATGGGGGAAGAAGAAAGAGATGAAAGGGAGTGCCCGAGACAAGGTCGTCTCCCGGGTGAGTCACGGGGTTCGGGGAGCTCGACACAGTCACAGATAATATACTGCGATCTCGGGAGGAGTTGTTGGTGAGGTGGCAGTGAGCAGACCGTATACGTGGGTGCTAAGTCGATGACAGATACTAATACGGGAGGCGGTGTTACTCAACAGCTGTGGGCGTCGGTGCCGGGTGGTCGGACGCGACAGCGAGCTCTGACTGGTGTTCGACGACGAACGGCGGTGACTCGACGAGCGTGGAACGTGGAGGTCGCAAAGAAAGACGCGTCAGTTGCCCCTCTGGCCAAGGGGTCGCAGGGTCGATAGCTTGCAGTGGGAATATTTAACCCGCTAATATGGTCAGGCGTCTAAGTTCGGCTGCTCGGTCGCTTCGTGCGCGCTGGGCTTGTCTCAACATATTCAGTATCTCTCACGTCTTTCTCGCCCTTGCCGTCTTCATCCAGCCATCCTCCTGCTCTTCGCCACCGCCGTTGCACTTGTCTCGCCTCGCCTGCTCGCCGTACAAGGCAGCCCAAGGGAATATCTCGAGCCCGCCACTGCTAGCTGATGCGGACGCCGCTCATCAACACGTGCCGGCACCTATAATCGGACTTAGTGGCGGATTGGTCCACAATGGTTCGTTTGTGGAGGGCTCGGACAAGCAAATGATCAGCTGAGAACGTGGTAGGGCTGCACTGCGGAAAGAGGTCTGACGCTAGCATCGGGAGTCCCAACTGGACATGCCTTCGACGGAATACTGTATCAACAGGTGTCATTTGTCCATATCCACGGTCGCGACTTCTTTCCTGGGTATATGAAGGAAAGGGACAAGCAGCTCGAGCCCTTCGTATCCATATCTCTTTCGACCATGTTGCTCAGTGCCAACTCATAGCGTTCAGACCTCGAAACGGGTGGTGGACCGGTCGGGCCCCAAAAGTGTGCTAACTGCCTTGAGCAGAAACCCTCCTAGACGCGACGGCACCATCTTGCCTATAACAGCAGAAAAGAAGACTGATGCAACTGTACATACATGTCCAATATGAATCAGTCTTCAACTTTTGTGCGACACTGCCGTGTAGGAGTTCCAACTTTGTCAAGCCGCGGACAAACCGTATCATACAGGTATCCACGAGCATAATCGTGCGCAGGGAGGGGTGCAGGCGCACCACGTAAACGCAGTGCGGATAGCGTGTACGCGTATGTAATCGCACCACTGCCCCCTCGTCGAATTTCCCATCCAGGCAATAAACGAACGATATCCGTGGCAACGACGGCCTGACCGAGAGTTAGAGTTCATCGCATTGAATTGAATCGTACAGGCCGCTGTCGCTGAGATGAAGATCCTGCGTGTGTGCGTTATTGCATGAGGCAGCGAAGTCTGCGACTGGCATTACCTGAGAGAGCAACTGTACAGGACCACGGAGTACCACGAGTAAATGTGTGAACCGCCACGGACTAGAAATCTTGTTACGTCACCCGTCTTTTGATGGAATATCGTATCCCTGCCCGATAGGTTCAGGCGCGAATAAAGTTCACTGAGGCTCGCCGTCGTCGGAGCTAGCTGCGCCTGCCTGTCAAAAGAGACGCGACTGTGAACGAGATATTGCAACAAACACGAGATGAGATGCAAATAACCGAAACTGACTCATATGTCACACAAGACGAAAATTTCAAGTTTGTTGGCCTTCAAATTAACTAGGCGATGGAGTAGGTTAGAACATATCTACGTATCCAAATGAGATGGAAGATGCACACACGGGCCTTCGGATGACGTGTAAACCAAGTCAATCAGGTCTCCCAGAGAACTGGAAGATACAGCAATTTCTGTACGCAGCCATACACACGCACGCAAACTGGGTATCTAGAACCCAGAAACCTCATGATCAGCTACCGAAATTGCAAAGCGTGGCCTGTACTTACCATCAATAAGTATTAGGAGATATTATGGCATGATGTCTAAGATCCGGATCTCAGTCCTCCAGACTAGACACAGCTGGCCATGCATGTCCTGACGGGCGTGGAAGATTACTCTGAAAGGCCGGAAATACGGGTCCAATAAGTAAGTGGGGTTTGAAAAGCCGGGTTGTGAGAGCTCGGAGAACGCCACCGGGTACGGATGTAGTAAGGAGCACGATGAGATGCTACTGAACGCCTTCGTCACAACGTAATCGGGCAACCGTGCAACCTCCCTCTTTAGAGTCTCCTGCATGTAGGCTTGCTGCGTTGGAGATTACTAGAACCATGGCGTAGACGAGCCGATGGAAAACGAGGATCGTCGAACAGCCAACATGAGCCGTACAGGGCCAAAATTGCATGCAAGGGACGGGAAGAAGCAGGTCAGGGGCGCCTCTATATTTCTGTATTCTGGTATTGATGATGATCTCGTGACGGCACAAGTGATGCGGGTCCGACATACCATTATCGACCCCTCCAGCCACACATGCACATGATCTATGTAAGCAACATCTGCGGCGTGAGACAGTTGTACACCTCTGGGAACCCGAGGGGTGTTACTGTATTGCATGTCTTCGGTTTGTACGGCTGTTGTATAGCGGTATAGTGAGTGAGTTCTATGGTATGTAACGACGGGTCAGAAACTTACTGTACATGTACGCCACTTCGGACGGGTTCGCACAGAGACCGACTGGAGGCCGCGAGGTACATAGGTATGGAAAGGGAGAAGAGGGGGTGTGGATGTTGGGATATGGAAGTGATGGCGGGAGGGTGTACATAGTTCAAAGAAGTCGCGGTTCGGTGGTTTTAGCTGTGTTTAGTGTCGGAATCTTCAAGGATTCGGGTGAGTGGTGTGTGTCGTCGGTACACGAATGTTCAGTTGGTTGACAGGAGTATGGAAGTGGAAAGAGCAGGCCTCATGAAGCCTGAACTTACTTACGATGCTTCGTCACCTGACACGGACCGTATTAGCCTGGCTTGGACTTGTCAATGTAGAAGGTAGGAGTACTTACGTGGATTACAACGCCCCATATCTGGATGAACAGTACAGCAAGTAAACTCTCATGTTTCGTGCAGAGTGTTACGGTGGCGAAAGCTGAAGTTCCTGAATGAAACCATGTCTACCCTGCATAAGTCTCGAATGGAGGTACCTCGCGGTCTCTGCGGGTGATGACACGACTATCCTGGAAACAAACTTCCTACAATCCCTGAAGTCAGTCATTATCATTCCGCTTTGAGCAGCCAAATAGACGTACTGAATTCCGGTGGTCCATCCTATCCGGAAACGAAGATCACATCGGTACGATCACTGGGAATAGGTCGAGCATTGGTTAGTCCTCTACGCGATTTGAGTCTGGATAGTTATCCATTCCTCTCCCAGATCGATGGCACATTGTCGTACAGGGTTGATGAGCTTCCAGCTAAGCTTCAAGAAGTTCCGGATCTGCGTATATTATGATTTCCAAGTCAGTAAATGAACGACGATCAGGTTCGGGGGTATTCAGCCACACACCTCCACATAGTTCTGTAAAGGGTCTACAATTAATATAACCTTTGCTGAACTGAGTTCTGCGTTTCCGTCAAGGGTTGGGGCGGTACACATATTGGGTCCAGAGTTCCTATGAGGTGTATGCTCGGTCAGAGCATCGAGGATGGTAAGGCACTAAAGGATGCATGGAATTCCGGAGCTGCCAGAATCGCTATACCACCAGGCCCAGCTATCCCATGTATGGCACACGGAACATGGAAGGATAACACCTGTCATGCTCCAGGACACTGATGTCGATGAGTAAACGTAGCAATACAGATTCCCCGTTGCAAAAGTAGATGTACAGCTGATTGTCCGATTAGAGCCCTGGCTATAGGTTCGCCACTGCCGGAGGCAAGTCTGTAACTCTCCCAACGATATTGTATCGTTTCCTAGTGCAGATAGTCATGTTCAGCATCATATCGGATGGGACATGAAGCAGGAAACGTACTTGAAGAAGTCGTGCCAGTCGTTAAGCACCTTCAATTCCGCCTCGGGGAGCTCGCTGTAGTCAGGCGACGCATCCTCCTCCTTCAGACTCGACTTTCCCAACGCTTTCGAAGCGTCTTTGCCAGCGAAGAGGTTGTAGGAACCTCCCTTGCCATACGTTTCGCGTTTGTGTGACACGTCGAATACCGTGCCTAGATACGCGTGTCATGTCCAGAATTCCGCATACACATTTCGTAGGGAACTTGGAATCGTACCTTTAATAGCGACGTAAATGGGTTTCGATGGATCAGACCCGTCGAACTCCTTCAACTGCTGGAGTGTCCATGGGTCGTCCTTCGGTGGTTGCAGATCATCTCTGGCGGGCTGCATGATAGTCTTTGACTCTTCCTCGGTCTTCTTCTCTGTCTCGGTAGGCTCTTGATTTGAGCTGGTGGTGGTTCGAGTCGAAAACGCGATGCGATAGATGAGTATGGCTGGAATTGCAAGGAGTGCGGCAATGAGGATGGTCACAGAGTCCATGATTACGGGGGAAACGGCAAACGCCGCACTATAATCGCGTCAGTTCAGGTGCTGGTGGTTATATAGCCGGTGACGGCCACGGTCGTAGTAGATGTGAATCAAGTTGTGGCCACGTATTCGTAGGTTTGCATCGTGGCAGATACTCACGGTGCTCGGTATATCTCACGCAAAAGGTCGGCTAACGAGTGACAAGGCGGGCAGAGACCGAACACTGGCGCGCAAGCCGATTCAGAACCAATTAAACATCCTTGACTATTAGACGACCTATAACTGGTCCTTCGTATACTAGTACACTGTAATATATTTTATGAGTACGCATCACATACTACGGGGAGTGAGTATCGGTCACATAAGTCCATGAGAGACGTGTGCGCAAATCCGGGTAGGGTCGCGCAGGATTGGAAGCATCGATGAGGGACTGGACAACTCTGACTGCTTCGTCGGCGTGATGCGCCAAAGGCGTGTCCAGTTTATCGACAGCAGGAGAGCGCAAACCAACGCGAAGGGTCACTTCTCGCAGAGCTGGTAGCTTTCCGATCGTAGTATGCAATAGGGCGTAGTCGAGCTTGTGTGCGGCTGATTGGATCTTTCTTCTGCAAGACTCGTCGCTGCGGCTGTCGTACTTGTCAAAAAGAAGTACGAGGTGGATGGTAATTTCGACGACTCTTGGTTCAGCTCTTTTCAGAGTTTCCACTGCGATCGACCAACCCTCGTCTCTCGGTTGAGACTTGATACCCCACGGCCAGTCGTACCCTCCGCGTGGTTCAACTCGGAAGCATAGTCTGTCGATACCTCTGCAGAATTGCACAAGGCGAGGAATGTGTTTGATTGTGTTAGTCTGCCTATGCAGGGGAGCCTCAGCATCTGAGGAACAGCAGAATGTTCCGCAATCCAGCTCATGGAGGCCAGGGCCGAAGGCGCGGAAGAACTCCTCACTGAGCTCGAGCGGGTAGAACGCCGCTGCTTCTCGAGATTTCAGATACCTCAGAGAGCGTGGCTTAACAATAGAGACCAGGGCATTCCACCCAAGATTATAGGGAATCTCGAGTTCGTCACGTCTCGCGATGTACGGGGTCGTCGGAGGGAGAGGGGTGAACCTAGCGTGGATGCGAGCAACTTCAACTCTGTGTTCCTTGTATTCAGTCCAGCCCTCTCGCACACGCCCATCTATCTCGTCGTCGAGTATCTGCGGCAACACCAACTGCATGCTATCCAAGACGAGCTCATCGATTCGGACGAAGGGCAGAAGGAAGACAAATAAGTCCGTTGGGTGCCACCACCAGAGGGTCGGACCAACGCGTAGCTTTTGAAGACGTTTTCCTTGGATTATCTTTCGACCGAAAAAGTTGTATGAAGGGCCTGCTACCCACGGGTTTAGAGTCAGAGTGCGAAGGTTCGGTAATGACTCCAATACGCTCGAGTACACGAAGGGTGTTAGGGACAGTCGATAGATACCGCGCAGGCCTGGGATTGGTTGAGAGCGATTCTCAGATAGCCAGGTTCCTTGGTTCTCCCTGAGATCGGGTAGATCATCGTGGAGAACGAGCTCTTCGGTGATAAAAGAGATGGGGTGACCACGACTATCCTTCAAGAAACGATCCAAGTCTTCCCATGTTGCCTCCTTCGTGTACACAGAGCTCCCGATCGGGGCTCTCGACCAGAAAGATACGATGGGGTTTCTAGAGATGGGACGCACTGGAGAGTGCTTCAAATCCATTGCACTTCGTTTAAATACCAAACGCCGAAACCGTCTGGGATAGATGATCTTCGCCCAGCTGCTGCACACTTGCGCACAGTTAGTGATTGCGTGGGCCGCGCTGCCGTTCACATCCTTGGCCTCATATAGCGCCACCCAGGTAAGGATATTGGCGAAGACTTCGACAGGGAGGTGTGATATGGGATCTTGCGGGACTTGTGGTGGCAATGGCGGAGGGGTCTGCCACTACCAAATACGTAAGCAGTACAGTCAGTGGTCTGTGTGAGCTCTTTCCGCAGGGTTGAGACTCACTACTCGGAGAAAGCAATTGAGAATGTACTGCCTGATCCGGAGGAAAACGACTACGATTCGGATGAGTCTGTGGCAAGTAATGTTGTAAACAAGGCCCATGAGTTGTAGTATGATAAGAAGCTGATGATAAGTTCTATGTGGGAAAGAGGATATTGAAGTTTACTCACCTCTCTGGCTTTATACTCGACCATCGCTCTCAACCTTGGCGACCGCCACCTTGTTCTGAGCAGTGTACACTATTCAAGAAGGGGTCAGTATTTCCATGACGACATAACTTGCTGATCATGTTAAAATGGTGATCATTGAGTCCGAGGGCTGCAAAGGGATCAGTCTACAGCTGCCCTTTTGTTGCAATTGTCTTCTTCCTCTGAAAGCTACGCATCATGTTCTGGCTAGCGCTTTTGTAGAAAACAACCTCATGACCCGGCCTACATGTACGACTATGGTGTCCTGGATGTTAGTAGATCTCCTGTGTAAAAGGCGTTGAGAGCTCACGACTCGGATGTAGAGGAACTCATTATCGGTCCGAGTCTGAGACGGGCTCGCTCGACGCCACTCTGCAGGCTAGTCCTCGAGCGTCTAATGCTTTCACTCTACCGGACGAATTAGGAAACAGCTGTTGTTTTCTACCGCCATCATTCCGCCAGCTCAGTCATTTTAGTCAAACTTTGAAATCTTGACGGTGGACAAGCATGGTCTCATAAGTTGTTGGGAGAAGCGACACTGGGGTGGCGACCTGTATTACATCCACTAATCGCTGTCCGCTTGCGACAGTCCGGCGTGGCGTACCGAATATCAGACAATGCAAGTAGGTTTGAAAGGACGAAGAGGCAGATAAGTACTCAACACTCATAATCAGACCATTGTCTCGATTGTGTTCCTTTGGAACAAGCTAGCGCGGAGATCTATGTCTTAATTGCGTTGCTGCTCTTTTTCATCCTGTGCACCGACAGGTTTTTTATACTGACCTCAAGCAGCGGCGGACGTATATAGGCGAAAGGTTGAGTATGCCCCTTTCACTTCACTATCTTGCCACTCACCCTCCACCCCAATCGCTGTACCCACAATGCGTGTTGCATATTCAATGCTCGAGTTCACTGACCTGGAAAGAAGGATAAATCTCCTGGTTCTCGTCGTTGCCCTCGTCGCTTTGGTCGGCTGTGTTGTCTACATGGTACGTCCCGTTTCCCCGGAGATGTCTGGTCAATCCTTGCGGCATACTAATGTAAACCATGGACTCAGATACATACTACGCTTATCTACGTCATTCCCAGAATTAAGGCATGGTACGCAGAGAACGTATCGGGGATAGTCACCGCGAGTGATATCGACTACGACATAATCTTCGACGCTGAGGCTGATGGTAAGTGTCGGAACACGATTGTCACGAGTAACACCATCAAATTTGATTAACCAACGATACAAGATGACAATCTACAGGACTCGCAGTCCCAGTTTCGACAATCCGACGAACATGATGTACGTTCCCTCCAAGTATACCTTCTTCCCTCGTGCACTCCCACGCTTCTCGGGCATCCGTCCGCGTTTCACTCGCATTTCACTCGCATTTCCAATCACACAGCATATTCGCATACTAATTATAATGCCATATAGGACGCTGGATACGAGTCGATGGACGAGGTGATTGCTGCAGAGAGAGATAAGGATGCCTTTGAAAGGCAACTCATGCAATGGGCTGGTAAAGAGGAAGCAGTGAGTAGAGCAGTTGAGATGAATGGATCTCCTCTGAGCATGGATGATGGATCCGGAATGCACATAGCGGACTGGGGAACTCCAGATTCCTGAACGGGAGGGCTATGCTTCAAGTTTATCAGGCGTGACGTTCGAGATGTGGGTTGCTATACGGGATCGGAATTGTATCGATTGCGGTAGCCATCAGAGTCTTAAGGGGTGTAGTGTCGTCGAATAGTTCAGAGCAAGTACTGGAATAAAGACTTCGTCAAGAGGACGTATATCCTAATCGCTTGACAAACCTTTCAGCAGGCGTGATCCTTTATAGATACCAATTCTAAAATCAAGAGGTGTCAACCAAAGCTCACGATGAAGAAAGAACTAGAGATACATGCCACTGGCAGGTCCGATAAATACTGCCACGGTCGGTGCTGTTGATAGCGCACTGGCGGCAAGATCTTGAGATCTCAATTGGGCGTTTAATCCGCGCCTCACAACTTGAACTTTTGCAAACTAACTTTGAACTACATGACTTCGAAGTTGGTTGACTCACGACCGTACAACACGGAATAGAGCGGTGCTATCATGGTCAAGTTTTTGCCTGCTAAATATGACAGAATTATCTTCAAATATGCATGAGGCGTCCAGTCGGTGAGTTACTACTACTCATTCATCGAATAAGTATCCCAAGTCATCTTCAATTCGGAGTCGTCACATACTCACTAATGATTATACTTCTTTCACAGCAACCACTCATTGAACGCCGACATTGTTGCTTTACGTGAAGGTAGCGGCATGGTCATTGATACGCTTGATACTGGGCGTGACGGTGCAAGCGGCCATGAAGCAAGTAATCCGTCGCGCCACACGGGAGAGTCCAATCCTCCACAGTACATATCGAATATACAAGCTGCCACTCCTTCACTCGACATAAGCGATACATTATCCCATGGCACCACATTCCCCGACGGGCCTCATTTCGCAATTCCTAATTCGATGGTCACAACTGTACCCTCCCCACACCATCAAGCACATTGGGACACCGTCGTCGTAAACTTTTTACGGGAAGCAGGACTAACACAGGCTTTACGAGGGTTCGAGTCAGATATGATTGTTATGAACCCTGACTGCGAAAGGGATACAATTCCTGGAGCGTTGAAGAGATTAGTGGAGGGTTTGGTAAGTGGTTCACCGAAAACAATCAATTTTCACGTGGATGTTGATATTCGATGATTCAAAGAGGGGCTCAGCTATACCGAAATTTGAAGAGGAGGCAGGTAGAAATGCTATCAAGACAGAAAGCTCTCTAGACGAGCGTAAGCTGGAGTATACACACTTTGCCCCTGGCGTAGAGCCCCGCACCCCGTCTACGGTAAGTGGCTATATTGCCTGTTACAACTTACTTGCATACTCATGCAAACACAGATAACGAAGTCTATCTCTCACTTCCTCGCACAAAACCGCGCTCGAAATGACGCCTCCAATCGTCAAGAGTTCCTTCTTTCCATGTCAGAAAAACGACGCAAACTGAACGAAAACGGAGAATACGAAGGAGTAGTTGCATCATGCGCAAGAACGGACGCCAAAACCCAGAACAGGGACTTGCAGATGAAGTTTGACATCGCGAAGAACGAGGATGGGCCGTTGAGGAAAACTGTCTCGGCTAACGTAAAGGCCAAGGCAACCACAAGTGATAAGGCCACTGGGGTGGGGCAGGGAAGGCGCGAGAAAGGTATCAAAGAAGAAGAGGAGCCCACTGCTGGGAGGTATCCAGGGCTAGACGAGAGGCTGAAGAGTGTCGAGGAGCATATTGCAGTCCGCTATGGTGCGTGCGTCCTGACTCGCCCATACACATTCACTGAAAGATCTTGCTGGGTATAGTACCCTCGCCACCACGATCATTACTAGATCGGCTCAAGTTTATCGAAGATCACCTCGTCCATCTCGAGTCAGAGTATCCTCCATGGGCTGCACTACACTTCAATCAACCCCGTCGTGGCGTAAGTCTTCACCAATCCCTCTCCTGTCATCCCCGCTCACACTATAATCTCACGCAGTGGCCGCCACCTCCCCGACCAACTCCTATTATTGTGCCCTCTCACCTGACTTCCTCTGCTCCCCATCCACAATCCACTTCAACGCCTATCGCAGACAACTCCGCTGTTTCGATGTCCCCGACAGAGTCGACACCTGGAACACCAATGGGTTTATCAGCGAAAGCCAAAGGCAAACAAGCTGCCAGAAGAGATCAGTCTAGCTTGCATAGAGCTGTGATGGAGAGATTGGAGGTGCAGAAGGCGATGGAAGATTTGGCTGGCAAGCAGTAGTATGTTGGGGGCAGGAAACCCTAACCTGAAGGTGTGGCTATGGCGTAATCACATGTGAGTTGTCCCGATCGGTGGGTCTCAGCCACTGAACTCACGCCTCTACCATCAGGTTTGTTTCTTGGAAGAAGTGACGAGTTGGATGTTCTGTACTTTCTACTCAACACGACGGGCTTATTAGGGGTATTCATAAGCTGCCTGCGTTGGTTTTGTGACTCGAAAGGCGCGGGGCTACCTCGTTAGTCGTGATGTCTCATGCGAAGGCCGACACGAAGACTCAGGTCATAGCAACCTATGAGGGACATCCAACGTTTCAGTGTTCCACATGCGCTGCAACGATTGTCAGTGTCCTTTGATTCGTTTGGTCATCTCGCATTCTGACCACTATCGTCCATTCCGTGCGCAGGCTCTACAAGACGAGCTGATTAGCAAGTCGTTTGCTGGTCGAGATGGTCGTGGATAGTGAGTACTCTGAAACGCTCTGCGGTTGCTCAAACTCACGATAATGCCGATAGCCTCATGCATTCTGCTACAAATCTGAGAATGGGAAAGAAGGAGGACCGATCGTTGCTGTGAGTCCCCTTCCCCAGCTCTGCGTGTTTACGATAGCTGACTGGATCTCGTAGTACGGGCACACATACGGTGTCTGATGTGTACTGCTTGGGCTGTAATGAGCGCATGGGATGGTATTATGTTAAGGCGCCGGATAACACGCAGAAATATAAAGAGGGTGAGATCTCTCAGCATCACGTTCGGCGCAGCAATTTGACACATGAAGCAGGAAAGTACCTCTTGGAAAGGGAGAAACTAATTAAAGACAACGCATGGAAGCTGGATGTTGAATAGCTTCGAGACAGGAGTAAGCCTGAATAGTGCCGTGACAGCCAGACAGCCAGCTTGTGCATTACCTAACTTCCTCTTTCTCCGCCACCTCGTTGCCTCCGCCTATTGTTGTATCACTATATCCTTGTAGATTACTAGCACTTCCCCCTATGCAGCCGTATCAGCCGAACTCGGGATCAGAAATATGGATGTTTAGACCTGAGAACTTTCCGTTTCTGGAAACACGTGGTCGGTGAGACTTGTAGTCTGCCTTGAGGATCGATTGCAGGTGCAGGCATTACACACCTTGACCACGGACCACGACCATCACCATGCACGCGATACAGGTGAGAAAATGAACTCCCATATGCGAGATAATGGAGTTATCGTAGCTGATAAACGATTCTAGCAACAATACTGGGCCGTGCGAGACTATCTGAGTCCAGTACGCAACCTCTCCTTTGGTTCTTGGTAGAGTACGACTCAGCTGAGAGACGTATCATAGGTTTTGAAGGAGAGCAAGTTTAAGGAACATGGAAGGATTACTCCGGGTATGTCTCATCGCGTGCCTCCCTCGAGATAACACTGATCTGTGGCTGTCACTGCGCGTAGAGGAATTCGTGGCGGCCGGCGACTTCCTGACGTATAAGTTCCCCGTATGGTCGTGGTACGCCCTTCTTCTTTGAATCAAGGCGTATATGGGCTCTGATCAACGATGGTTGTACCAGGGAAGCAGGTGAAGCGTCGCGGACGCGAGATTTCCTCCCAGCAGACAAGCAATACCTCATCACCCGCGGTGTACCGTGTCTACGTCGCGCGACCTCCTTGGCCTACAACGATGAAGAACGACTTCTCTCTATAGGTGGAGGCAAAGGCGAAGATGAGTGGGTCGAGACGCATACGGGACGTTCACACGCTGGAGAGGGTCCCGAGGAGCCAGGGGAGATCGACGATATTCCGGATGTCGATGACGAGAATGGTGTCACGAATGCTCTTGGAGGTCTATCACTGAATGGAGGCAAAGATGCTGAGCCGGCAGAGATACCTGATATCGACGAAATCCCGGATATGGAGGAGGAGGATTTGGAAGGGGAGGATGATGCTGCGGTTGCTGCACCTAAGAAACCAGCAGCTTCCAAGATAATCGATGCAAGGTACGAATGCGCAAAACTCAGTGTCCAAAGCCAGGCTGATCTGCCCGTGCAGCGAGATAGAACCTGCGAAGGGCAACTTGCTACAAGTGAGAACGTACGATGTACTCATCACATACGACAAGTACTACCAAACACCTCGTCTCTGGCTGCTCGGATACGATGAGGTACGTCTCGGTTCTATCCCAGATAACCCTACGCTCACCGTACTTCATAGAACCGGAATCCCCTAACTCCCGCACAAATCTTCCAGGATGTCTCCGCAGACCACGCCTTCAAGACAGTAACCATCGAACCCTTCCTCCACTCCGCCACCCTCCAAGCCGCCTCCGTCCACCCCTGCAAACACGCCAGCGTCATGAAGAAGGTCATCGAACGCATGAACGCCGGACTGCAGGAGGAGCAGGCCAAGAAGCTCGGTGCATCCGCGCCAAAGGACAAGAGCGGGAAGAAGTGGCTGTTCCGTCGACCGAGCGGTCCTAACGTCAAGGACCAGCCCGCAGGGGAGGACGAAGACGAGGGCGGCATGCGAGTCGATTTCTACCTCGTCGTGTTCCTCAAGTTCATTGCGTCCATCGTGCCAACCATCGAAATCGACTCTACCACGTCGTTCTGATTGTTCCTCCCCTGGTCATCGTTTCCGTCTAGAAGGATTGCTTATGTTTGGGCTACGTGTATTATGCTGGATCCGGGTCTGGATAACTACAATATATGGTTGACTCGTGCCGCATGCCTTCGTCCATAGACGTATACCATCCCATCCCCAATCTGCCCTTGAGGAATTCGGAATTCTTGCTTGTCGTCCCAACACCCCCTTGTACTGCTACGGCACAGTCAACCCACCAATGTATATGTAGAATACTCGATATCACACTGGAAACTCAGAAGATTTACGTTACATGGATAAATTCCCCAGGAAAGCGAATGCAGATGAAAGCAATGAGAGGGTAAATACAACAGATGTGCGAGGAGAGATATCGTGTAGTCCCGAAATATGGTCGAAATGAGCGAGTGAGCGAGCGAGGGCGAGAGGTGGTGTCGATTCACGGTCATGAGGCCTCGACAGCCTCAGACTTCGACTTTTTGTGTTTCTTGTCCTTCTTCTCCTTGGGTTTGCTCTCCGTAGCCTCCGCGGTCGACTCCTCCTTAGACTTCGACTTTTTCTTTTTCTTCTCTCCGTCCTCAGCGACCTCGGAAGACTCAACATCCGCGACACCCTCCTTGACCTTCTTGCTCTTCTTCTCTTTCTTATCGTTCGTCGTCGTGTCACCATTCGTCTCAGGAACTGCTTCACCCTCTACAGCGCTCGCTTCCTTCGACTTCTTCTCCTTTTTACTCTTGCTCTTCTTCTCCTTCCCCTCGACCTCGCTCGTAGTGGCTTGAACCTCCGCAGACACCTCAGCCTCCGCTACCTTCTCCTTTTTATCTTTCTTTTCCTTCTTGTCCTTCTTCGACTTTTTCTCGCTCTTCTCCAGTGAGGAGGTGGACGGTACTGGGGCCTCCTCGGGTGCAGGAGAAGACTTTGCCTTCTTCTTCGCTGGCTCGTCTGCAGAAGGCGCAGTCTGTGATAGCAGTAGCTTCGTCAGGGTCTGTGCATCAAGGCCCTAAGAAAGAACACGCACAGTTTCGACCTCAGCTTTCCTCTTCTTATCCTTCTTATCCTTCTTATCCTTACTCTTCTTGCCTGCCTCACCCGCCTTAGCTCCAGCGTCCCCGTTCACAGCTGCCGAAGCTTTCTCCTTCACAGAGACATCTTCAACTGCAGGAGGCGCAGTAAAAGGAGACATCCGCGTCGGCGTCCCCAAAGGAGTGTCGTTAGCACCAGTGCCCACATAACGCGGTTGATTGAAACCTCGGCCCCACTGCTGCTGAGAGTTTCGGGGGTTGCCCGTGGACCAGGACTGGTACTTACCCGTCTGAGCAGTAGGAGCAGCTGGTGTCTGGTATTGTTGTTGACGAGGCTGGGATTCCTTATTCTGACCGTTTTGTCGTTGGTTGCCATTCTGTCCGTTCTAACATCAAGAAGTGAGATAAATCAATGAGTTGGGTATTACAGAACATACCGCCTTTGGCCCTCTGTACAACCCTTTCTGATACTTCTCTGCCTCCGATATACAGGATGTGTGGCTCTTGAACTCAGCGGGTGTGTAGAACTCTGTGCTGCAGTCGATGCAAACGACCTTGGCACGACATGAGTTCCAGTGGTTTTGTAGCTTCGGCTTCTTTATCGTTTCATTGCAGGCTACGCACATTATGAGCTTCGGATATGAACTGGAGGTGAGAAGGGTTTACCATCGCATCTAGAGTTTGGATTAGCGATGTACTCAACCGTGGTGGCATTGAATACTTACTCAAAGGATACCATCTTGTGTATAGAATGAAGGCTTGAGCTATATGATAACGTTTAGAGTAAGCAGTAATCCGAGGAAGACGAGTGCAGAGGTCAAGTTCAATATTGTAGCAGACAAGTAGCCAGCCTGAGCCAATCAACATCTAAAACTTCAAAAATACGCATTAAATGATCGGACATAAGCGCCAGTGATCAAGACAGGCGCTCAGTGGATGAGATCCAATCGAGATCCCCCTCCGCTGCCACTGGCAAGTCTGTCGGCTGCTCTCTTTCCTGTCTACATCTTGAGTATCTGGTCTGTGTCTCCTGGAGCAACACGAAACTTATGAATAAACTGGTTTGTTGGGTCAAATTGTAAGACACCGACATTGATGCCATTGACAACTTTCCTCCCTGCAGATTCCATGGTTAACGCAGCCGATATCCCACCTGAGTTGTTCAACGACATCCTCGACTACGTTTGCGAAGATATGCGGAACATGGCAATGCTACCCCACCCATCTGGAGTAAAGCCAATCAATATCGAAAAACGGAAGAGAATCGCAGCATGCTCACCTGCTTTCATTGGGCTCGTATTTGTCGCAGAGCACTCTTCCGGTACATATGCATAAAGAACCGTGAGGACCTGCTCACATTCCAGTCGTTGATAGCTAAGACACCGGGGCGACTCACCTCGATTGCAGAGTTTGTCTGGGTAGCCACTCTGGCACAGCGCGCGGAAGACCGGCCGTGGCTTCACACTCTTCACATGCAACCGTCTCTCTTTCCACCTATGCCAGGAGCCATCATTGAGTTCTTCATCGTCGACGCTCCGGGAGGCTCTACGACTGTGTCCAATCATATACAGCCTTCCCCACTTCCTCGCCTCTTCTCTGGTCTCCCTAGAACCCTTCCCCCGTCCTGCTATCAATGCGACTACCTCACTATCCAGAGTCCGCGATTTCATCACACGAACGATATCATGACCTTGATCCGCAAATTTGTTTTCAGGTCCATAGATATCGACGGTGCCTGTCGTCTTACCTTAATCGACGTCGAATGGGAGCCTCAAATTCATTTCCACAGCGGATTGCTTGGAGGTGTGATGCTAACTCCAATCTCCCACTCTACTGTCGTATCCGTCGTAGGCCACTGGGTAGATCTTGTTGAAACAGGCTGGCTCGCCTACTCAATTATCTCGCACAACATGCATTTGTTCCTCGGTCCCTTCCCAATACCAAGTAGCGACAACATTGTCTGTCTGCGAGTCCACTCTTCAGTCCAAACAGCAATATTCTCTATTATGCAGTTTTGTTGCCTAACCCTGGACGAGGCTTCACTCAGCATACACTCGCCTCGAATGGGGACTATTGAGGCTGTCAGTGCCCGTGAGTAACTCGCCCGCTTGTAGTTGGAAGTTGATGCGAAGTAACTTACACGACTGGACATGGGAAGGCCTGCAGGAGATATGCTCCATCAGCCTCGACAGTCTTGGAGAACACAAAGACGGCGTACACCTTGCGTTCTACGCCAAACAGTCTTCCGCAGAGTCCGCTGGGGGAAATGGCTACATGACGATCGCCTCTGTCTCTGCACTCCGTGTGACAGTCACAGGCGATTATAGTCAAACACATCCTGGGACTGTATTGCCCGGGCAGTCTTACGATATTATATCTTACCCTTTGGAGAACATCGTAAGCCTGCTCCTTGGTATGGAAGGTTTCCTGCGGTTGCAGGTGGAGCTTCCTACCTATGAAGACCTTGTACGGTTTATGGGCGAACGACGAGCAGTGCTCGCCAAACTTGGGGGTGATAAAGTTGGTTTATATAACGGAACGAAAGGTTACGCAGCTCCTGGCACGGAAATTCGTGCGGTAGACTTCGAATCGTTGAAGGACATCGGAGGTATGTAAAATCGCAGATCTCTAGACAGAAATATGATTGAAATGATCTCATTCGAGTAGATGCTTGGTCGCACGGCTACTTCTCGCATTGATATTCTATTTGACATCTCTTTTAAACACATTCAGCTCGCTTTGGGTCTTTGGGTAGCATCGATCGGCACATCCGAGTATAGCACGGTGCCTCAGGATAGCCATCGAGCGGTGTTTCTCTTTTCAAGTTGATGTTGGACTTGTCCGAAATGGGTAGTAAGAAATCGCGAGCCTCCTTCTTCAGTGCCCTAGGCAGGGAACTATGAATTTTAGAACCATGATCTTACAACGTCCAGTCCTACTTGACGATTTTTAGTCGACACCTACTTACATTTTCCATGAATGTGCGGACAAGTGATTTAGACTCTAATCGTACGTCAGAGTCGCACATAACAAACGTGTCTGCACTATACTCGAGCTCGAGAAACTGCCCGTGGCAATCAAACGCCACCTTCAGCCCGTGCCAAGTCAGTCATTTCAGAACATGAGTTGAACTACAACGCAGAAGAAGAGGATTTCCATTGCCAGGCCCCATTGCACACATCGTGAAACTACTTTTAGTAAACTTCTATCGACGAACTTCGGTGTTGAATGACTCCTTATGCGTCTTCTAGCTCGAACATAATCTCCCAACGAGATCTTATACATGCGTAACCCCTCGATATGCACAGCGCGGAGACACAAACCACGCAAACGATTCTCTGCACTTCAAGGCAGCAAATCCTAGCATATTTGTTTAGATGGTTCAAAGTTGCACTTTGTCCTCCGTATGTGTAGCAGCGCCAGTCTTGTCCTCTTTCCCTCGGAAAACACGCCCAGGGTCAAGTTCCTGACTGTTGTCGAGAGAGCCAAGCTCCATAGCGGCTAGTTCGACATCCTCCGTCGCCGTGAACCGAAGCTGCCTCGATTGGAAACGGATTGGCAGAGACACTTGCCTAGAATCAGGCCCGTGCTTGTCCCCAAGAGCGACTCCACGCTTCATGCGTACAATTATAAGGTTGAACGAGATGCCGATCATGTGTATCATCTATCCCAACAAATAGTCAGTGTGAGTTATGGGAAAATTGCGCCCTATGTGCGAAAAGGACGTACGACATCTGCGAGGAAGTACGCTGCATTACTACCAGTGGCCTCGGTGATGAAGGTCGTAAGGACGAAAGCGGTGTAAAGAAATGCCGATTCAATGAATATGCGGATGATGTCGTTGAGGCTGATTCCCGTGGCCCCAGAGCCACCAGCTCTGTTAGTTTCTCGGCTGACGGTCCATATTCTCCACACGATCAGCCCTGCAGGACGTGATGACAGGTTACACCACGGTATAGCGAGTTTTGAATATCGGCGTGAACATACCTGTAGTGAGTAGATTGGTGACCAGTGTGATAACGAGGAAGGAGATGATGAAGGAGGCCAGTCGGTTGGCCGTGATAAGAGCATCGGTACGCAAGGTAACAGAGACGTAGATGATTGTTATGCCACAAGCCGCGTTTCCGAACCATAAGAGTATGGGGAAAGCTACCACCCTCCAATCGTAGAAAAATACGACGAAGCAACGATAAATCTGTTGCAACCCGGGTTAGATAATTAGACCGAGATTGATATTTCTCATACAGTAACCGATGCCCACCAGCATCCCATCGCCAACAAGAGCCATCATTTGCAGGCATCCAGTCTGTGTTACAGGAGCAGTAAGTATATGCACAGTTGATTAGAATGAACCGCTGTATATACCTTCATGACGTTGGGTGTGTACGAGATTTCATTGAAAATCGCGCTGGCACCACCAGGTCCCTTATAGCGTATGAACGCGTCATGATTGAGAGTGATACTGGAGGTGATGTTCATGGTCGCCAGAACGAACATAAGTGAGGCAACAGCGATCAAGGGCCAGTTGTATGCCTCTCGCACGAGGGTGCTGCTTCTTGACAGTAAGAGCTCTTTGATGCACATCCCAAATGTCACGAGGAAGACACCGTAGCTCATCGACTCTAGAGCGAGTGATATAAGCTGGGCTTCGTCTATAGGAAGCACAGTCATGACGAAAGCAAGGTGTAGCAAGGTGAATGTCGGGAGGTAAGAGCAACCCTTAAACCCATCATGACTCTGGCCAGGCTGTGTTGGAGTTCATCAGCGAGGATGTCAATATTAGGTCTGAAATGGAGACTGACCAGCTTCATCTGACACTGCAGCTAAGCGTGCGAATGACTAAAGTTCACCTGGCGCGATAGCACACGACTTTATCAGGCTTTCATACGGAGGAATATGTGGGATAGTGATTTGGAACGGCTCGCGGGAGTGGCGGTGATTGGCAGATGATGCGCCGCACTCTCGTCCGTATTCCTGCATCATACATAGTAGTACAGTTGTAGTACATTTGTAGTACAACACACGCGTCTAGCATAGTACGTGAGATCATGATACATTTGGTCGCTCTGCTGATACTGGACAGAGAGCAGTGTATCACGGGGAAAGATTATTTCACCATCTCGACTCTCGTCTGGGGAAGAGACCAACCTGCAGGAAGAAGGATGCTGAGATTTGCATGAGCACTAGATTGGATCTACGTAGTGCAGACTGTTGACTTACTACCGCGTCAGGACAATAAAGTGATTCATTCATTCACTCATACGCTCGGCGATATTGTAACCGAGGTCTGGCATCTCTAGCGTCGGTGTGTCCTGATCGCCGAAGCGCGGCGCCGTTTTAGCCACAGGACTACGCAAACTAATAGTATGATGAGCATCCCCAGGAGTGGCATGCCTATGTGTCATCATCGGATCCATTGTGACGTCCGGAGGGAAGCCGCTCATCATAGCTGAAAGCTATAAGTGATTGAGATCATTGGTCAATCTACGAATAAGTTGCTGTGAATTTGGTAGCAGATTACTGACCTTGACGTCTTCCAAAAGCCGCTGTGCAAGCCAATTATCTCTAACACTCGCTCCTGCTCGACGTAACCGTCCCACTAGATCGTACCAGCGCAGTGAAGACCGATTTATACTGTTTCGAATCCTGTTCATCACGAATACAGGTCAGTAGTAGACTTTCAAACTGCGGCTATAATGTACGTACTTCATATACCGTCTCTTGAACTCTTGACGTTTGTCACCAGGTATGCTCTTGTGTTCTGTCAAGCTTTTCTGTACGCTGAGCAGCGTATTGACGGTTGCAGCCAATTGGGCTCTAGTATTGAGCTTGGCGAAATTGAGCGCAAGTGAATAGAGGTATACTCCCAGGAGGGCGAGACCGAATATGATGTAGACCGGTTTCGGGATATTAAGGCCTGCGAGAGGTTGGGAAACTCCCGAGAGAGGCCCGGGGAAGGGAACTTCGGGTGGCTGGGTTCCGTTGACTGGGATGGCGCGATTAATGATCATCTCTTCCAGCAGCTCTTCCAGAGTATCTCGGTGAGACTTGCACTATCCAGTTGTCCAAGGAAGCCGCGAGAAGGGTACTCCCATGCTGCAGTTATATATACCCCGAGGTCGAAAGTTCACGGCTACACGGGGATGGAAGATTGGAAACGTTACTCGATGTCGATGATAAATGCGGCAATGCTAGTCGGCACATGCAATGTCCAATTCGGGCAGGTAAGGTTCTGTCAAAGACTGTCATTGGCACTCAGCAAAACTTCCTGGAAAAGAAGGGTTACTATGGAGCCAGTGACAGAGGACCGTCGAGGTCGTGCGAGTAGAGCGAGCGTCAGAGCACAGATAGACAAGAAGTTATGAGAAGTCAGAGCTCATCGCATTTATGGCCGCTTGACCTGTTCAATTTGGTTAGTCGCGCTTAGTCTCTACTACTTGTGAGCTACGCACCCTGAGCACCGCAGCATATGTGGGTGGTAAGCACTCTCACCGCGCCGGCGAGCGATGTCAATCGCGCGCGCACACTCTTCTTGACAAGCTTTGCATAATTTTCTGATTTCGAGATTCGCCCTGTCCTCCAGCTTCATTGATCAAGTCTATCATCACGTCGAAATTAGGAACGGGCACTCGAGTTGTCTTGTAGAAGATTGATCTGAGGGTTCCGCGCAAAGAACAACGTGCTGTGTCTTCCGGAGGCGAGATACGTAGTCCCCATCATCAAGGATACGGGTCTTCTAGGCTTCCCGAGCGAAGTTAGACAGATCTCACCTTCGTGGGCTCAGGATCTGGATCCTGTACAGGTAAGTAATTGCCCTTGAATATGAAGTGAGTTGCATCTCTGGGCTGCTTCTTCTGAACAAGGGCCATAGCCTCACTCTTCGGCGAAGGCTGTACAGTGACTCATCTAACCAATGATGTGCGACATGTATCAGCGGCGGGATTGCTCTTCCTGTATATCTTGTGGGCGACGGGCGTACCTCAGGAACCTTTAAAAAGTAATAAAAACATACTCTTCGAAATATGGTGGCCGATTTAATATTGTGGCATCCGGAGAGTGGTAGAATTTCATACGCAATAGTAGCCTTTGAAGAAGCTTTCAATAGACATAAACGGCCAAAGTTGAAAGTTCACGTCTGACGGACAAACATTCGTGGTCGTGGTACGAGACGACCGACAACCGCCGCGCACTGTCCGCATCCGGACCCCCGCCATGCTTACGTAACCCAGATAATCGCGAACCTCTCCTGACTGGCTATCCTCATTATGGGCGCCAAAGCCTAGCGAGATGAAGTAAAACGTACCATGCCTGCGAAGCGTGAAAGCGATTTACTCTCGTACCACGTCCTATTTACCGTCCCCGTCGAGTATAAAGCTCGACGCTGTTTACTCTGGTCCTGACACCAAAAGTCCCAGTGCCGCAGCAGGAAATTCACCCGTCATGGCTGTCTACCAGGCTACTACCTCCGCGCCCGTTAACATTGCTGTGATCAAGTGAGTGGTCTTGGGATTGGAAGGGAAGGAATTGCTAACGTGTGCGGGAAATAGGTACTGGGGAAAGAGAGACACCAAGCTGATCCTCCCTACGAACTCTTCGTTGTCTGTGACTCTTGACCAGGATCACCTCCGATCGACAACTACGTCCCGTGCGGACCCTTCGTTTGAGAAGGACCGGCTATGGTTGAATGGAGATGAGGAGGAGATCAAGGAGGGTGGACGTATGGCCACGTGCATTAAGGAGTTGAAGGCCCTCCGACGAGAGTTCGAGGAGAAGAACCCTAGCGAGCCCAAGGTATGTCTCATGGGTATAATCTGTGCAATCATATTCTCCTACTCACAAACACATAGATCTCTCCATACTTCGTTCACATTAGCTCCTACAACAACTTCCCCACAGCCGCAGGTCTGGCCTCATCTGCCGCCGGCTTTGCTGCCCTCGTCTCCTCCCTCGCCGCCCTCTACAAACTCCCCAACTCTGCCTCTGAACTCTCCCGCATTGCTCGTCAAGGCTCCGGCTCTGCTTGCCGATCCCTCTTCGGAGGATACGTAGCATGGGAACAGGGCTCCAAGCCCGACGGTAGCGACTCCCTTGCCATCGAAGTCGCGCCTCAGTCCCACTGGCCAGATATCCACGCCCTCATCTGCGTTGTCTCGGACGACAAGAAGGGTACCTCCTCTACGTCTGGTATGCAACGTACCGTCGAGACCTCCCCTCTTCTCCAACACCGTATCAAGGAAGTTGTCCCAGCAAGAATCGCCGCGATTAGCAAAGCCATCCTCGCCAAGGACTTTGACACCTTCGCCGAGATCACCATGCAAGACTCCAACCAGTTCCACGCCGTCGCTCTCGACACGTACCCTCCCATCTTCTACATGAACGACGTCTCGCGTGCCATCGTCGCCGTCATCACAGAGTACAACCGTGTCGCAAAGGAGAAGACGGGGCACCTTAAGGCTGCGTACACGTACGACGCTGGCCCGAACGCGGTCATCTACACGCCGAAGGAGAACGTGAAGGAGATCATCGAGTTGATCGTCAAGTACTTCCCCCAGGCGAACGCATTCAGCGATCCATTCGGTCTCTTCGCAGGCCAGGGCGTCGGTGCCGGTGCTGTTCCCGAAGGCTTCAACACTGCTGTTGCTAAGCCTTTCCCTGCTGGTTCCGTAAAGGGCCTGATCCACACGAAGGTCGGAGATGGTCCTCGGGTGCTTGATGAGTCTGAGGCCCTGCTTGGCCCCGATGGGCTGCCAAAGACGAAGGCGTAAACTAATGTATGGAATGTAAGCTCTGCAGGTCATCTAGAGATGTATAATATTATTAGGGATTATTGGATACATTCATTGTTTGGCCAGAACGAATGAAGCAGGTCACAGATGTTTGTCACGCATAGTGGCGGGCGAGCGCGATCTGACCCGCCATGCGTGCGTGACATCCGCTCTCATACGGACTTCGGTGACGTAACGCAGCGACGACCGACATATAAGAGCATCTGGTCGCTTTTTATCTGTTCAAGGCTCTCTTTCCTTCCCCTTCATATGATTCGCACCTTACGTCCATCTCGCACTTTTCTCCCTCTTCGTCCTACACACAACTTCACCAGACGAACCCTTCAGACGCAGAACTCCACTACAATGTTATCTTCTTTCAAGCCCAACACAGAGCCTCCCAAGGACATGACCGTTTTCAAGAACATCACAGCCGTTGCCTCTGGGAGCGGCAAATTTAGACGTGTTCTGTGGACTGGCCGCAACAGTCAAGTGGGTGTTCTACGAATCTTTTACATTATAGTCGTGCTGAGCAGCTCTATTCGTGTGACGTAGCTCGTTATCATGACCATCCCTGTTGGAGGGGAGATCGGCGAGGTATGCATACATCTACCTTTTGATGCCTCAGTCGGCGTGGGTTGATGGCGATGCTTTGGACAGGAAATCCACACGGTTGATCAGCACCTCTCGTTCTTATCTGGAAGCGCGGACGCCATTGTTAACGGCAAGACTGTAAGTGCCATACAAACCAATACAATCTCATTGAGTAATGTCCTTATGCGACAATCCTGATAGGAACGCGTCGGTCCTGGTGACATTGTCATCGTGCCCGCAGGTGCCAAGCACAACGTGAGTGAAGTTTTTGGGCGCATACAACCAGACAAATTAACTATTGACTCCTTTGTATATGCAGTTTGTGAACAAGGCGGATACGCCTCTGATTCTGTCCACGGTAGGACCGTCTCTCCTCCCCTAAGTTGTTTTTTACTCAGATGTCTTTTTGCTAGGTATATGCGCCTGCTGAGCATAAGGCAGACACCGTGCACGAGACCCTCGATGAAGGCGAGGAACTCGAGGATGCTGGGAAGGACGAGCCGCCTCAGTGGGCGCAAGAGCTTCATAAGAAGGAGTAGACTGCTAGCTTATAGAACAAAAAGAAATGTAACACTACCAAAACTCTGTAAATTGTACGACACGCCTTATGCCCAATTTTGTATCTGCCATCACGGGTGTGGCCAAGCGCGAAGTTGAATAAGCATAATTGCCCAATAAGGCAATAGTGCGTCATAGTTTCTCACGCAGCGAGCTCATCAGCCGGGTACGTTCAGCTTTCCGAGTCGGTCTTCTACTCCGACGTTCATCTCAACCCCAAATAATGTCTTCCACAAAGATTATCTACGGTACTGCATGGTTGGTATTTGTGATAAGTGCTCTGAAGTAGAGCGTCAGTATCAACAATGACCTTCACGCTAGGAAGAAAGAGCGGACAGCTGCTCTCGTCGTCAGCGCAGTTCTGAGCGGATTCCGCGCCATAGATACAGGTAAGAGAAGCCCACGCATCATAACCATGTTTAGCAACGACTTACACAGCCTCAAGCCGGACAGCCAAAGCACTATCGGTACGCTTGATGATATCGCATCATGCATCGCACCCTCGATAGCTTCATGTCGTTGACAGCGAAGAACTCGTGGGGGAGGCACTTGAAGTATTGCAAAATGAACATGGAATCAAACGGGAGGAGATATTTCTGCAGACCAAGTATGTTTCTCGTGGCTACTGCCTCTGTTACTGCAAACCATCTGACTGGGTACCAGGTTCACCTCGCCCGCCGGCCAAGACCTCACCAAGCCAATCCCCTACTCTACCTCCTCGCCTCTCCGAACCCAAATCCTAACATCCTTCTCTTCCTCCTTCTCCAACCTCCGCACCACCTACATCGACTCATACCTCCTCCACTCCCCTCTGCCCACCCACGCGCAGACCATAGAAGCATGGAAGACTCTGATTCGGCTGCAAGATGAGGGAAAGGTGAGACACATCGGCGTGAGCAACACTTATGACGTACGGGTACTCGAAGCTCTGGAGAAGGACGGCGGAAGACGGGTCCAGGTCGTACAGAATAGGTGGTTTGAGGGGAATGGGTGGGATAGTGAGGTGTTGGCGTGGTGTAAGCGGCATGGCGTGCAGTATCAGTGAGTCTTATCTCCTATTGAATCGTCTAGAAAAGAGATTTGATGTGTTTTAAGGTCGTTCTGGACGCTGTCGGGCTCGCCGTCTTTGCTTGCCAACCCAACTATCAAATCTTTCGCGCGAGCAAAAGGGTGCTCTCCTGCGCAGGCTGTTTACCGTCTCGCGCAGTTGGAAGGTATCACACCTCTCTCGGGTACGACAAGTGAGAAGCATATGCAGGATGACCTTGCGGTTGAGAGAATCGAGGTTGATGAGGAGAGTGAGAAGGGGCTGAAGGAGGTCGCTGGATGGATGGGGCTGCGATGAACTGGCCTTGCAATCCTGTATACTACTGGGATGTGTGGACAACTAGCGGTCAACGTACGTATGATCATGTTGCATATCATGCATATCTGCCGTGAATGCTCAAATTCAGGTCCAGATGCAGTCTATATTGAACACAAAAGACGATGTACGACACTCAGACGAGCTATGGGGCAACGAAGCGAGATAAGCAGAGCTAAAGTTTTGTACATTCGATTTCTATATAGTCCACATTGGGCATACATTATTCATTCAACGGGGGTAACAACGTTTGCTACCTTCTACTGCATCATTAAAGCAGCAACACAGCGGCTCCTAGGACCGCTGACAGCAAGCCCACCGTGACCATGATCACATTCCTTTCGGCACCGCTCCCCTGCACAGATGTAGCGATAGCAATCGCAGACCACGTTGCATTGCCTCGTGCCGTAGCAAAGAAACTATTCCACGCCGCAATTGTCGCAGACGGGTAAACGAACGTACTCTGCGTCGTTCCCGAGCCAACGTAAATCTCGTCTTGTCCGGGGAGGACGGTATCCGCAAGGGTGGCGTTCTCCCCGCCTACGACAGTGAGCGTGCCGCTCGAGTTCGTGACGAGGCCGGTAGTGTTTGAGCCGAAGACGAATTCGCGAACGAAAACTAAAGCCTAAGTGGTCGTTAGATGGTTCGGCATATTGAAGGGGTTAGAATTTGCTTTAACGTACCCTCTCGGGCTGCTGCTGGGGAATAAGATGGCCCGCGCCTTGGACGAGAACGTATGTCCAGTTGCGTTCCTGGTGGACGATACCTGCGAAGCTACCGCTGTCGTCGAACCAAGGTGTCGACGGAGGACGGGTGAAGCCTTGTATACCACCAAAAGTTGTGTTCTAGGTTATTTAAAATCAGCTGCTGGGTACGCATATTCAGGAGCCTATAAACATACTTGAATGACAACTACGGAGCAAATATTTACGTTAGCTCGTGATTGCATGGATCGAGATAGGCTGAGTGCATACCTTGGGACCCAAGGTGCGCGACCAAAGAGTCGTAATTCCCGGAGTAGATGACAACACCGACACCACGTTCCGTCGCGTTAGTGGCAAGGTCGTCTAGGAATTCCGTGGGCCTTTCAAAGAGATTGACGATGAGCATAAGACGAGTATACCCTGATGAACGAACTCACCCAACGCCTGTTAGTCACGAAGAGAAGTCAGTACACGCTCCTCACCAGGACAGATGAACGTATGGGAGTAACGGGGAAAACATACTAGGATCCTCTCCATCAGGAGTGTTAAAAATGCCAGGAACACTCAACTCCCAGTCTTGCGACGTAGGCGCATGAATCGCGGCCCTCGTACGGTTATCTGCAGTCAGGAATGGCGCATCAGTACTAAATACGACCAGACATCATGATCGTGAAAGCCGAACAAACCATTCAAGAAAACACTCGCATCCAGAGGGACTTCCGGGTCAAGTGCGTCGGGGATGTTGTAGTTCTAGGTAGCCCAAACGAAGAAAGAAATATTAGTATAGTCATCAGTAGGGTACTTCCTATGTAGAAGACGAATACTTACGTCGAACGCGTGACCCTCTGTTAGTGAGCGGAGCGGGTGTATTCAGCGTCCGCAAGAGAATAAACACAGTCGACTACTTACTCCACGGAATACTGAAGTTCAATGCATAGGCCGTAAGCTCGTCGTATATATTGCACCCATACCACGGGTCGATCGTCCCATTGGGACGTCCCTTCAGGTCACGCTTCCAGGCGTCTCTCTTTGCGAGCCTTCTTTTCGTGTCCGGGTCATTATCATCTCGCTTGGCCAGCTCTTCGAAACGCGGGAAGAGGCCAGCATCGAGAGACTGCTTTAACACACTAGCTTTAAGTTTCCTGTGGGCAGCGTTCGACGCGAATGTCTTGGTGGAAGCATCTATGTTGTAGTATGCAGGCTCGACGAGGAGTTCAAGTGTGGGGAATTTGCTTTGTTGCGGATACGTCAGGTTAAGGTCCAGTCCGCAGAGATGGTTCCTGCGCCATATATCCGTAGGTCAGTAAGAGAGGTTATGGTTTATGGGGTACCAATCTGGATGCTGTACAGTGATATAACGAGAATTGGAAAGAGTACATACTGCGTCTTGAAATACTCGTATACCTCTGGGTCGTAACCAATAAGCTGGGGGAACGTCTCGATGACCGTCAACTGCGCGTAGGCGGTCAGCATTGAGTACTACAGTTCCCATGGACTGTGGCTTACCGTTGGCAGGATTTCGAAAACGACACCATTCCCGATTGTCCCGTCCCCTATGGCGATCTTGGTAAGGTTAACGGGCGGGTCTTCCAAGCCGAAGTACGTTTTCGTAATATACGGCTGATATCGCGTGAAGGCAATGTATGGTGAGAAGGGTGGGTAGGGAACATGGTTGTAGACAAGACGTACAATGTACATTCCGGCATAACTCTCGCCTGTGAGGTGCAAGGGACGAGTCTTGAGTGCCGGAAAGACTTTGACCAGGTTCGCGAGGAAACCAAACTGTATGTCATGTTCGTTAGATCCACAAAGTAAGGACAGTGACTATGTAGTCTCACAAAGTCGACGCCTAACTGATCTTCATCAGAGACTACGTGTGAATAGAAACCGATTGAGTCAGATCAATTGATTCACGATGAGAAAACATGCCTAACGAAGGCACTTAGAAGCATACCGAATCCATCCTTTTGAACGGTGCTGAACCCGACGCCACTGTTGTTCCGATATCAGCGGCGCTTGGCCGTGAAACGTACGAAGAATTGCGAAAGTAACGCACACAGGCTGATCGATCCATATGTAATCCGCTACCTTGTTCCAGCTTTGATTATTCGGATGGAGAGAATAGTCGCCAGCGATGTGCAGAGGACCGTTCTGTACGATAATCAGCACGAGCACCTACGTGTAGTAGTATTAATGAGAAAAAACGTACCTCGAAGAACAATCCGTACAGACTTGACGAGCCTGGTCTACGTTGCAATTGTAAGTGTACACCCACTCATATCACGTTAGCGGAATATTTTACCCTCCGTTCAGCCAGATTCCCCATGGCTCAGTGCTGTTGGCGGTAAATGACCCGTTCTCCTTCTCAAACCCCCAAAAGAAGAGCGTGTCATTGGGCTGGTTTGGCCTTCCAACTGGAAGATTGCCAGCCCAGTTCCGCCCAAGGGGGAAGGAGACGTTTGGGAGGGGATGTTTCACTTGGAAATCTGTATTCTACGGTATGAGCACTCGAACATATAGCTTACATGATAGGCTGGAACACGTACAATCTTGCCACGCCGGACTAAAGTCACCGGTGGGTTGACCTGGATAGGCGTGAGGAAAGCTGCCTTCACTTTGAGCTTGTACTCCCATTGCTGCTAGTATAGCGCATCCGACGAGCGAGTGTAACATCTTGCACGTTCGCATTGCGCAATGAAAAAGACGAGGTTGGTCCTCGACTGTTTATATAGCCGGCTGGATGAGAGAAAGCAATAATTTGCATGTGTAAGGCACGTCCAAACTGGCGGTGAAACAATGATGCATACTTCAGAATAAATGACTAGAAGCCATGAAAGACTGTTGGGAAATGGAGGTTTGATTACAGATCGGGAGCTATAGTAGATCTGTTTAGATGGCACAGTCTTTGTAAGTCACCATTCAACTACTTGCCTGAGGTTCGAATGCGTTGGCCCGTTAGTCCAGGTGGTTTTGGCCGGTAGATTCTGACTACGAAGAGCACCGAGACGCGTCTTTCTGTCTCCGAGTCGCGCACCATGTCCTCCGCGACACGAGTTCTGCAAGGTTGAACACAGGACTCGCCACATATGAGCTGATTTGTCGTCATCCAGGGACAATCCTTTGAACATATGTCTTGGTGTCGTACTATGATATGTCACTGGCAGGAAGACCTAAACGTACCTGATGCTGCAAATTCGTTCCACCCCCGTTATATGTCCGATCATACTGGCAGAATGTGCTCACTTGCTGATTACATGATGATTCATTGATGAATCGTCGTTCTAATGCTGCTTGATATTCATGTACTGTAGCTGGACTTCCGGTGTCTCAGCTGCTGTCTTCTTCTTTATGCGGAAGAGCTCATGAACGTCTGCAGGTTCGAGACCAGAGTCCGAGATCGATCGCATCCTACTGTACTATTACGACCGTAACGGGGGTCACGGGACACAGTAAGGTCGAAAATGTTGTTATTTCGGCGCCTGTCACGGGTCACGGCGGGGGATGTTGTTAAATCCTGGCGGGTCGGCACATCACGCCTGTCACATTTTGTCACATAATTTCCGTGCCTGCGGCGCATTGAGTGACACAACCGTGACAAGTGTTGTTAAAATAGCGGATGTCACGGTCGCACCCCCCTGTTGGTTGTTAGAATCTAACAACCAACCGCGTCACAGTCACAACCCAGGCCCGTTACGATCGTAATAGTACAGTATTCTTGCTCCTCAGAGCAAGCTTCAATACCACACCGAACAGCGATACGCGTCTAAGCTGCAGGAATCACCTTTTTCGGCAGATTAGCTAATGCTTAGGCGCCTTAGGCTACTCGGAGTCGCTTCGAATCGTCACCGCCGCTGTACATAATATTAATATTGATTGCTATGAAAATGCATCAATACCAGCAATATCATTCACAAATTGCTAGTGGAGCTTGTATTCTGAGAGCAAGGTCCCTGCTACCAGCCCGCGGCAGCCCTTTCGAGTCGCATCTCAGCGTACTTAAAGGACCTGCCATTGGCGCTTCTTTCAAGTTTCGCCTCTATCCCATCCCCATCATCTTGTTACATTCGTGCATATTCGTGAACGAAGACCCAATCCAGTCGATACTGGAAGATATAGCAGAGAAAGCCTCCGAGGCATCATCCATATCGTATCCTGTAAATGTGTAAGTCAAACACCATCTACGCTGACCCTTCAAGCTTCAATTAGGAGCATCGCTCTACAGGTACTACTGTCTTTCGTGAATCGTGGTGCCAAAACTGTTCCGATCCCCTGCTACCTCAGTCTCTTCTACTTACTGCACAATGCAGCACATGCATCCCTGGAGCCAGTATACGGGTCGTCAATTCCCCGTCATACTGAATGTTCATTGCCAGCTGCCCGCAAAGTCTACCTGTGTGTTATGACGACGAGTGGCGAATCGTTCTAGGTCTGCAATAGCGGGTATCCTTGACTGGTAATCCGTGTGGTACGTGTTTGAAAGTTTGTCGATGGATACTGCCTCTCATTGCTAACTTTCTTACGGCCCTGGTCCGATATCCAGATATCCAGATATCTAAACACGAGCAAGCAACGTTCAAGAGTGTTGCGACCCATAACAAATCTTGAAGCTTGAAGGCTTGAAGGTATCGCATTACGTTTTTGACTCTAACTCTCCCTTTCAGCAACATTCTTGTTGAACAGCAGGTATGGAGAACAGGAGGGATGCTAGATTTCGGGATTATCTAGATCTCTCGGGACGTTCACGATAGGCACTGGCAATAGGAACATTCACTGGAGTGCCGCGACCTGAATGTATAGCGCAGAACTGTATATATGGTAAGTTGTAGTTGTGAATGAATGTATCACTCGCCCAAATGCCCAACATCAGCTCTCATCCATCGGTCAAGTCATTCGTAGACTCTGTCACCGCGGTACAATCGTCTCTTACTGATGCCGACCCTATACTATCCGATAATGCTACAATCGTATTAATTGAGCGGATCTTCATGGATGCTGCCAGCGTGCTCCTGGTGGTGAGCGCCCTCTACGCATCCGCAATGTTCGTTTTGCGTATGGCCTCGAATTCGCTGCAAGGAGCTCTGGATACGTTACTTAGCATACAGAAGATTTTGCTTGAGTTTAAGCATCATGATATACCAAAGGATACGTACCAACATTTATTGGACCAATATGAAGGGTACGGGGGCAGGCATCTTCAAGACGAGAGGAGACATCTGACACACATTTATGTATAGAATCTCGAAGAATATTAGGGACCTCTCTGACAGAATCAACAAGGACAGCAATTTATTCAACCTCATTGGGAGAATCAAACAAATGAGAGCAATTGCTGAGATGAATAAGGACGTGCAGCAGCTTTTACAAGTTGTCAAAGTGAGTGAGATTAAGTATCTTTACCTCATGATTCAGATGGTTGACCATGATCAATTGCGCAGCTATCGGTTATCGATTCAGGCATACTTAAACCTCAGAGAAACCGTATGCTTGCTATTAGTGAGTGCACGAATCATGCTTTTGATGAGACACATTTTCCTGACTAATATTGTAACAGCGGCTCATGACTCGGATCACGTAGACGATACAGAAAACGAATGGCCAAGCACGCCTGGACATCGGAAAGGGTCTGTGCCTGCTATTTGTAAGTGCATGAACGATGATGTCGGTAAGATTAAACAATATCTATCCAATATAGCAGCGGCTTATGATTATGCAGGCGATATAGAGAGCCAATGTACTCTAAGGGAAGCACAGATTCGCGACAGGGGACAACCGATGAAATGCCACCACCGTGTACGGCATACAGTGCGCCGCATAATACGGAATATTCTGTCGCTTCAACCTCAAACAAAAATACTCATGCCATAACCTTCCTCAAGCTGGTATGCCGCGAGTAGTGCTACAATGCATGGGAAGGGGTCTCGCGGACTCGGATTAGTAAAATTAGGGACTCTAGGCTTATTTATTATTGACGTCTCACCTTGCAACCAAGAGACCATGGCAGATTGAGATTGCGTACGAGTTTCTACTTAGATGTACTGTGCTAGATGGAACATTACTTTATCCCTATCGAAATGTTTGCCTGAATAACGTTTCTTTCCTTGTACACTTGTCTCAGGCGCTGACCTCAGAGCGACTATAACCGTGACTATAGACGCTTGTCAGTTCTCAGAAAACACCCATGTGCGATTACGAACCACCGAGCCTTCCTTGCTATCTTGCTATCGTACGCCCATGACCGGATGACCTACAGCCAAGATACCAGTGGCAAGCATACGCGTACATTTGCTGCATTGTATCCGTGTACGCGTCGCTTTGCTTTGCTTATCAAGCCTTTGTCAGCACACAAGCTGGTAGAAGCGACTTACGACACGACCATGACGCATCGACGCCAGTAACAAAGTTAAAGTTTCCTTGGCACATATAAAGGCGAAGCGTGTCGCTGCAATTGCCATGTTCTCTACCACTCTCCGACTCGTCTCTCGAACAACTTTACCCTCCACACGACGCTTCTCCGCAACCACATTAAAGGCAATGGCACACCAGTCTGACAAACCTATCGTGTTATACACAGCTGGCACTCCTAATGGCCACGCGACTAGCATCTTCCTCGAAGAACTGAAAGCGGCGTATGGAGCACCGGACTATGAGTATGTCAATCTTTCAACATTTCTTATTCTCTTCAATGACTGAGTTGCGGTTTTCTAGCGCAATTCGTATGTCGCTTAGCGACGCTGACATTGGCAAAGTACACAATCAAGTGAAGTCGCCTTGGTTCACGGAGAACGTAAACCCCAACGGACGTATTCCCGCCATCACACACGAAGGCCATCGCGTCTTCGAGACTTCCGCTATTCTTGTCTACCTCGCGCAAGTCTACGACAAGGACCGCAAGTTTTCCAAGGATCCCGTAACGGATACTGGAGCATGGGCAGAAGAGCAGAGCTGGCTGTTCTTTACGGTGTGTATCTGCAATTAATTCAACACGCACGCGTCGGCATCAGCTGATTATGGGCGTCTTTTCTTTGTTCAGCACGGTGGTCTTGGACCTATGGCAGGCCAAGCAGCCCATTTCGGCATGTATGCCAAGGAGAAGATGTGAGTGTACCATTCACATGTCTTCAAACAAAGCGCCACTAGATTCTGACTCGTACTATCAGTCCTTATGCCATCGACCGCTACATGAACGAGACCAAGCGTCTCTTATCTGTTATTGAGAAGAACCTCGGCACCCGCGAGTACCTCGCTGGGTCTACCTATGGAATTGCTGACATCAAGACCTTCCCCTGGGTCCGTGCTGCACCTCGCATAGGGCTCGATCTTGCCGAATATCCCAATATTAAAAAGTGGATCGAGAAGATTGAGGCTCGCCCGGCGGTTAAGGAAGGTCTTGCTGTCCCGAAGGATCAATAAACGTTACGACGTACAAGGGACCTCTACTTCCATGTGGCAGCGTGTATTGTAGACATTGTAATGGAAATTTGTGATTTTTGGAGTCTATTGGCCATATTTGCGAGCGGAGCGAGCATCCATTATCTTACACGTGAACCTGCCTTGGCCCGATGCATTGTCTCTTTCCCGCGCTTATTTAGACGCCATCGTCGTTCGAAGCGCTTAAATCCGTTTCTTCGTATCGCCCTAACTCCATATTGTACATCGTCCTTTCGTCACTTTTTGCATCTCAAGTTGTTTCCAGGTAGGTAATACATCGATGGCGCTTTTTTTGATTTTTTTCGCCAACATTCAATATGCTTTTCAGACACTGTAGTCGTCAGCCCAGGTGCAGGCCGCGCGTCCTGTCTGTCACGTCACGTCACCAGCTGTTGTCATGGTTGTCACAGAGAGTAACGTCACGGTTAACTGCCCAGTCATTGTGCTGGTGCGTACTGTCACGGTGCGAGGTACAAGACTTCAAGTCGACGGCCAATCTGAGGCACAAGGATAGAGGCTGGTTCACGCCGTTTTTGAGCCTACGATGGAGAACTAATCCAGCTGCAGCTACATGAGTACTGCATTCCGAGGCTACTACGAGCCGCTGGCTCTAAACAAGTCAAGCTCCCGATTTACAAGCTGGGATCATCTGTAGGTACATGTTTATAGTGTCCATTGCATTGAGACACTCATACTACTGGTGTACCTATAGATGAGAAACATGCTGTCAGGCCATGACTTATAGTAAGTAATAGGCCGGCACGTTGTGCCCGCCTAACTCGACGAGTCAGCCAGGGCTATAACATCGTTTCACTCTCGCTATCACAGTAAGTAACTGCACCATTGAAACTGCCTTCAGCCTTCAGCCCGCAGACGCACCTCGAAGTTTTGCCCTCGAGGCCGACATTGCCTCTCAGGCAAGTCTGCGCCACATAAGTACCTGGTATCATCTTCCATACTCTGCGATTTATCTTTGGGATATTAGACTACATTGCCATTCTTCACCAAAATAGATGTGTGTAGATTATGGTCTCTCAGATTTTGAAGTCGATCGGTTTCGACGAGGGCGCCGGAGAGACCGCCAGTACTACTAACTGTATTAGTCCTGCCATTCAAGCTGAAGGTCATAGGTTGGAAAGAATCTACTGGTACGATAGCCCGAGGGCCCTATTACTTAGTAGCGACAACTAGTAATCAAGTATGTCAATCATGTCACGTCTCACGGATGGACGCCATTTTCTCCACCACTTCACAATACACGTATATTCTGGCTCACACTTAGCCACGGATCCGGATATCCAACCTCGATAATGAGAGTGCTGAAATTTCGCACGCCCGACGCAGCTGAGACTCCTCGCTCCGCTCGCATACCCGGTACGTACCGGATCCATATTACGTAATTACCCAAAATGGTATGTGTATACTTTGTGGCGTTAGGTGTTGTCCCCTTGATCGTGGGAACGGAGGCCACCTCACGCCGATTACACAACAACATGCATCATAGTGTCTCGTAATTCCTCTGTCAGGTCTGTCAAGACATAAATCTCACCTATGCTGGCGACACTCATCTTGTCTGAAGTACCGGATTGTCACCATTATCTAACTTATCAAAAAACCATGATCCTTCCTCGTCGGACTCGGGATGTGCTGATATACAACTCAGTATGCCCTCTCTACGCGACAATTTACTGACACGTACAATAACGACAGCTGTAGACCGCCTGACGCCGATCATCCGACTCTCTTTGTCCTGGTCGCCACTCCTTGAGTCCTTGTTCTCATTACGGTCTACATTATTGTTTTGCTCCAAGGCTGTGCACGTCGTCGTAAGTCCTATGTCTTTTGGACCTTGTTGTCTTCTCTCACATCTGCGCCTGTATATTTTGTGGTATCCAGATATTATCTACTCCCGTTGCTGCTCGCCACATCGACGGTGGTGACAGTGCATGGGAATCAGCTCGGGCGGCAAGGGTCATGGTCCAGGTATTTGTCCGCAGGATAATGCACCACCGACGCGGTTGTAATGCATGATTCAGGACGTGCCAACGAGCCTCGTGTTGTGTCTCTGGAACCAGGTCTCCTAGAAACGCGAGCTTGCTCGTTGCGAATGCACACAAACCCACAGGCGTATAAGTATCCGGACACAGCTTACGGCGAGGCTTGCTACCCGCCACCTCACTGCCTCTCGCGTCACTGCAGTGCATACCGCCCCGCGCCCCATCCCTAACTGATTCATTACGTCGGCGAATCACTACTCAAATACCTCCTCCTCGAAGCTCACAAGAAATCAGGTCCTACTCAGAGTATCTGAAAGTTCCCACGATGATGGACTTGCAGAAATCTGTGTGGCGCGCACTCGATTTCGTGCAAGACCATCCCTCCGCGCTGTATACCAAAACTAACAAGCACAACATCTCTCAGTTGTTACCTCGTTGGTTGGCCAAGCGAGACATAGCTGCTGGGGATGATTATCGTCGACAGGGATTCTCAGATCTTTATGGACGATGCCACGGGCTACGGAAGGGCACGTTTGACGGGTTTGACCAGACTCATGAGAGGTACGCGTTCTTGGCAATAAATCATTGTGAGGACGTATACTCACCCATTCGTTTTGCTACAGTCTCGGAAAGGAACGTAGGGAGCTGTACGGACTCACCACCGACCCGGGATCGTCTCAGGAAGAGTTGGCTATAAAGTCGAAGACTTACAAGCGGAAGGCCAAGGAGTTCTACGGGATGGTCAAAGTAAGTACTAACCAGTACCTTTACTTTCATTGTGGCGTCATACTAAATTGCTACGTAGGGTCGTACCAAGGGAATCCCGCCTCGGCCCATTGACTTCAACAATCCCTACAGCTCCTTTCTGACTCCTCCATCCTCCCCTGCCTCCGATGTATCCTTCAGCCCTCCTCCGTCTAACGTCACCGTTAACGTTGCGTGTGGGTCGGTCAGCTCACATACTGGATGCACCAGTCCTACCAGTACAGATACCAATGTTGATCATGAGCACCCTCCGGCTGATAGTGCTAAGGTTGCCGTCAATGGCCATACGCGGACGGCATCGTATACGTACAGACGTGGACAGCCCTTCCTTACTGTTAACGTTACAGCGCCCCCTCCTGGTCTTAGCCCTGACCTGAGCGCGTCGTCTGTCCCGGATACTCCTGAGACTGGCTGCCAGTCCTGTCCTCCAACACCTATCACTAGCCAGTTCGACAAGGCGGAGATTCGACTGCCTGGATTCTCTCCTGTTGCTAGCGAATTGGACGAACCGGAGTTGGCCCAGGGAGGTGTGTTAACTGAAGACAAGCTCAAGAGTACCTTGCCAAGTCTGTGGTCGCACACAGGGTCCCAAGATGCTGGTTTGGATATGCCGATGCAATTGCCGGAGTTTGGTTTCCCGCCTGGTTTTGTACCTTTCAGTGAGTCTCGGTGGGAAGTATCACAACGTCTTCGCATGTTGCTGACCATTGCTATCACAGATACCGAGCAGCTTAATGCTGGTTCTCAGTTTCCTGATTTACCTCTTCCGAGTCACACCCACTCCTCAGTAATCCACGAGACGACTCAATCATGTTGGCCTCCTGCTCCTCCTACTCCGTCAGCTGTCTCTTGGGACGATGGCTTTGCACAAGGCAACCTACTGGGTCTGGTCAATGGTGACATACAGGGTTCGTAACTCTCGGGAGACGCTGTAATTCTCGTTGCTTACACAACCGCCTTAGTTCCTCATCCCGCGACCGTTTCACCAGCTGTGAACTCAAGGGATGTCCTGAGACAGCTTCCACCCCTCTCACCTCGGATGTCCTCAGGTGAAAGCCTTTACCGGGCCAACCTCGTCGATTGGATCATGCGTTGCCTCCCTGATGCTATCACGATCCACGAGTCACGCCAGACAATGTTGCACGGCCTCTCCACGGATGCGTTGACACAGATTATGACAGTCTTCCATGACGAAGGCGTGGATGCGGGCATGAGCTTGATCGAGCACCATTGGTCCGTCCTCGCCGGCCGACACCTCGAGAAGCTGTTCGAGGACATCAAGTATACTCAATTCGGTTCTCCTCCAGCTCAACGTCGCGCTTCTGGCGCTGAGGAAGCGCTATCTTGGCCACCAGCTCCCGTCCTCAGAGCCAGGTCCCTGGAGTCCGAGCCGCCTGTGCAACCCTTCAGACGGCTCACGAACGACTCAGACTTGAGTACGCTGCTGTTCAACAGGAACAACTCGCCAATTCCACGCAATGCCCTCGGTCCACTGACCACCTGGCAAGAAGCGGTCAATTTCATCCACACTTATCTGAACCCGATCCAAGGTACGTCTACAATACCCAGCTGAACCATTGGCAAAAGCTGATTACAATTTGTTTGGATCTATCAGAGGAACTGGCTGGTCCCCTGCTTAGCGCTCTCGATGTTGACAAAGTGGTGGATATCGCTGAAGTGTTCCGAGACCAGGGTCCCTTCCGCGGCATTACCTATCTCGATGTTGAGTGGAACAAGTGGATGGAAAAGTTCAGACAATTTGGCGATCCGAGACGTCCACCTAGCGCCGCCCCCGCTGCCAGCACTGTGACGATGGAGCCCTACCCTCTCTGGATGACCTACTCCGCTCCTACGTTTGGGTTGCCCCTCACATCGTCGCCGCAGCAAATCCCTGGGACTTTACCTAGCGTATACTCGGAAACTCCAGCGCAGATAGCCACTTTCTACCCCCACCACCTTGCGCAAGGTAATGCTCTTTTCACGGCCGAACCGGTCATCCCCAATTACACACGCCTCCTGGCAACGCATAGGGCCGAAGCCATAGCCCAGTGGGTAGAGTCTGTCACAGCCCCCAGGGTTCACAATGCTCCTATCTCGCAAGAGGATAATCGGCCTTCCTCTTGTATGCTTGATCATATCGAGAGAGGCGGCGAACGAGATCTGGATGCTACCTCCACCGCGTTCACGCCTGCTACCGTCGGTCACGGACGTGAGCAGGTGACAATGCCCATTTGGAGTATGCCAGGAATCCATGGGTTACCTGCCCATCTAGCTGCTCAGAATCACATCTGGGGCTTATAGCCTTCACCGTGGTTATTGCTTAGATCGTGCTCTCCTCCGCTCAACACGTCTCGGCCTCGGCATCCTCATCTCCATCGGACAGTCTCGTCTTTTCTTTTTATCTGATCTCCGTCTCCCTCATCGTACATCCAAATGACCTTCAGCTCCGGTAATGTGCGCCGTGCACAAGACACGCTATCGGAGCTGAAGGTCAAGAAAACCCACGTCATGATTTCTCTCTGGTCTGGTCTCGTTTGTCCTGTTTCGTCTTGAAATCCCTCCCAATTCCAATCTCCTCAGTTCCAATTTCCTGTTCTTACTATCTATACGACTCGCCCCGACTCTCAAACCCTTC
This sequence comes from Irpex lacteus, assembly GCA_001986395.2. Classification (NCBI taxonomy): domain Eukaryota; kingdom Fungi; phylum Basidiomycota; class Agaricomycetes; order Polyporales; family Irpicaceae; genus Irpex; species Irpex lacteus. The sequence goes on along the minus strand of MQVO02000015.1, from coordinate 624,809 downwards.
ATGATTCACAAACAACGACTTTTCATCTCCCCCTTGGCTTGCTCATGTCTCTTACTTCTAACGGACTTGCATACCGTACGACTCTTCACGCCTTACTTGTATCACTACTTACCACCATAACTCCTTCTCTGTGTTTGTTATTGCCAATCGTCTTCAATGCGAATCAAATTTCCATTGAATTTTAATTGTGGGGAGTTAAATGCTGCCACTCTTCCGTACCGCATTCTGCAGAGAGGTGCAGTACTGTTGCATGCCACTGTTATGATAATGCTGTGTGAAGGGGTACAGTACATATTACGCTTCTGCTGGAGAAGATGCAAGCAGGTCTTCTATGATCTTTGTATCCACGGGGATGTTCGCGCGGCGGAGGTATTCGTCGTTCCTGCAGACCTCAAGGTTAGCCCTTGATTCGTTTCACCTGTGGCAAAATGGGTATCGCTCACCAAAACTGATCCACAGCACGAAGAGTTCAGAAGGAAGTGAGAATGTAACAAATTGTCAAAAAACAAACCGCGACGTACCTTCGAATAATGTCTATTCCCCGAATCGCATCTACAAAAATAAATATCAGCCCCAAATCCTCAGTACAAGAATGAAAGACCATGACACGCTTACAAGATAGTAACGATCCTCTGCCCCTCCTTCCAACCCATCTTCTTCGCGAGCTTAATGGACGCGACGAGGTTGCACGCGCTGCTCGAGCCGAGGAAGAGTCCGTCGTTTTGGACGAGGTAGCGGGACATGGCTACTGCTTCTTCGTCAGAGATTCTAAAGGTGCAAAGGTATGGGGTAACAGAGTTGTGGCTGTATGAATGGTGTGGATAATATGAGGGGTGGAGGAGACGAAGCGTACCGGAACGCATCGCTGATGAGTGGAAGCCCGAATTGCATGTTCCTCGTTAGGCGGTTGATCCCACTACCACAATCATGTACATCTGTCAGCCAATACTTCATGCGGTATAAAGTAGAGAACGACTTACATTCCCTCGACGACAGTATCGACTTGATGTCTCCTCTTCGTGCCCTCGGCCTCTTTAGCGTCGAACATCACGCCATATTTAATCTAAACAAAGTGGTGAGTATTGAATGCTTGACTGAGATACTGATCGACTTAATGGTGAAGACTGAGAGCGATATGAACCTTGTTATATAGCCCACTCCCCTCTGGGTCACTGAGCACGACGAGGATGTCCTCGTTCATTGATTTCAGGTATTGGCCTGTACCAGAGATCGTACCACCAGTGCCTACAAAAACGCAGCATGTCAGAACAAGATGAGCCATACAGAAGTCCGCACGAAACACGAACCTGCTCCGGAAACAAACGCATCGACACGTCCGCTCGTCTGCTTCCAAATCTCGGGGCCAGTACCATCATAATGAGCATCATAATTGCTCTTATTCTACACACCCACACCAATCAGAACTCAGCGAATGATACTCATATCATAGCCGAAAGGAAGGAATGCAGCCCAAGATTAGTAGTGTACGAACCTCAAACTGGTCGGCAAAGAACCCACGAGGCTTACTACGCAATTCGTGCTCGTCGTCAGCAGTGACGGGACCATGATCGGGCGCGACGAGGTCCGCTGCGGTGGTGGTGACTACGACGGATGAGGAGGTGGTGCGGAGCTTGGCGGAGTGGTGGAGGTTGTCTTGGCCGAAGTGTTCTGCTCTGTGTTTTGCGAGGTTCTGTGATGGGATGGGATATTTGGTTTTCGTGGAATTCTGACAAGGTGGAAGATGCTTACGACAAACTAGGGATTAAGGTTTGCATGTGAGTACGTTGGTAAGAATGAAGGGGAAGAGATGTACCTGTTTTTTGTCGATGATGCTGGCGGGCCTGACGCGCTCGACTTCTGCACCTAGCGAGAGAAGTGCTTTGACTTTCTCTTCTGCGACGTCGTCCGGCATGATGATAGCTGAGAACATGCGCTCAGATTTCTACTCATAGCTCGTCAGAAAACTGTGGACTTACTGGCTTCATAACCTCTATCGTCACATATAGATTATAGTGAGACTAGACATCAGATTGAGGATAATCATCACAACTGACCTTGCTCGTGCGATAGTAGCTATCGAGATTCCTGTTGAACCAACGGTACCTTCGAATATACGCGAACCGGTATGCGGGTATAGAAGACCTTGTCGTTCAGCATCCTCAATCACTGGAAGTCAACTTAGAATCTATCATTTGGCCGCAGATTGAGAAACATACTTCGCAGGGCGACACGGTCTTTTACGCTGCCACCTGGATTCAGGAACTATAACATTTATCAGTCCCCTCAGCCTAAGCCGTAAGGATTTGGGCACACCAACCTCTGCCTTGCCGAGTATCTCGACACCGAGTGCATTGCTCAGTGAGTTTATCCTCACCAATGGAGTATTTCCTGTACTTGTGATCAGCACCGTGTTACAGGTTCGCAAATTTCTTTCGAGGCTCCTACCAATTAATCCGGTAACGCCGTCAACGACCTCGTCGCTGCGAAGCTCGATGGGCCGAGGTTCAAATTGTTCCTGTACCCTTTGTCTCTTGCGCTCTTGAAAGTACAGCGCCAGAGAAGTGGATGTCACTGAAAGAGAAAAACCTAACAGCACGCCATAGAGCAACTGTCTCGTTAGTAACGAATGTAACTTTGTAGAAGCAGCCTCAGTTCTCAGAGGCAGCCACTCGAGCATTCTCAGATCTTGCAGTCGAAGTTCAAGCTGCACGAAGTTTACGCACGAAAGCAGTTATGTCGGTGGCGTCATTGCTATTGATGCAGCACTATGATTGGTGGATGATGCAAATATACTGTATTTGGAAGGTATCTAGGGTTAGGGTTAGGAGAGCGCAGGAACCAAAAAAAAAATGGCCTGCCCAGCCCGAGGGCCGAAGCAGGACAGGAAAATATTGAGACGGTGCATGAGCCGAAGCCCATACAAACCGCGAGTTCCCTCTGTATGGACAAGGTCGCCGTGCTATGGAAGGACCCCGCGGCCCACAGACCCAGGTCCGTGAAGGGGCCTGTGCCATCAAGGTAAGTATGAGGTGTTCAGATGGGCGCACCCCTGCTTATATACTCCTAGGCGCGTGCGCACGGACCATCGGACTTTTGTCCAGCGCGCGGGTTAGAACAGAGTAAGTGCGGCGAGCTCTACTCGTCCTCGACGTTGGCAGTGTCAGCGATGACAACAGGCCAATAACAGACAAGGGTAGGCACTGCGTATAACAGACTTTCAAATTTTCTTACTGACACTTGGCCGCTTTTTTGCCAGGCGATAGACCACAGGCGCATGGATTGCACCATATGCCGTGCACTTCGTTACCTCTGATGTCGGGGACAATCAGGCCTTGGTTGTGCCCTACATGAGAGGTAACAAGAGTATAAGTACGAGCAGATGAAGAGAGCGGAGGGTATCAGGCTAGCCCTCCCCATCTCCTCATCCACATCTACCCACACTTAGATCAACTGTCGCACAATGTCTGGCTCTGAAGAACAGAAGAAGGCTTTCCTGTCTCAGCCTCACTTTGCCGTCGTCGGTGCGTCCAAGGACGAGACCAAGTTCGGCACCAAGGTTAGTGCTCCCTCGATGATCTACGATTATTCTGATCTGAACTGGTTCCTTGTGTGCAGGTGCTGAAGTTCTACCTCGAGAACAGCAAGGACGTGACGCCCGTGCACCCTGTCTGTAGCTTGCCTCTACCAACTCACGCTGCTACTCACCCAACCTACTATTGTAGAAAGAGACTGAGATCCAAGGCGTCGCTGCCATCCGCGCACTCGCCGATCTCCCCGACCCAACACACACCTCCGTGAGTGTGATCACAGGCCCCAAGGTAAACACCACCTACTCGCCATGCATAGAACGAATACTCAAAATACCCTCATAGATCACCCTCGGCCTGCTCGAACAAGCCAAAGCCCTAGGCATCCCCTCTCTCTGGCTCCAGCCAGGCGCAGACGACGAGACCATCATCAACTACATCAACGAGAACGGTCTCGCCGACAAGGTCATCTACGGCGGTCCCTGCGTCCTCCGCGAGGGCCCTGCACTGCTCTGAAGCTCGTAATCATATAACCGACTCGACACCTGCAGTCCATGTCTGTATAAATATTTATAGAAGAACCGCCATAGAACACCCCACTACTTATCATGTAGTAATGTAATTAGAGATCAATACATCCCCAGCAGCAAAGAGGACAGGGTCATCGTCGAATCCGCCTGACCAACCGACCAAGTAAAGAGAACAAATCATGTGTCCGCGCCGTGATCCACGTCCACGACTGCTCGATGATACCCTCGAACTGCTCAGCATCGTAAGACGCGTGTTTCTCTCCTGTCTCCGTTAGTGTGTATTTGAGTACGTCTTTGACTGTGACGAGGCCGCAGAGGGCGCCTTGGTCTTCTACTAGAATGACTCGCGGGCTGTGAGGGATGTTATTGTCAGTGACACTACTTACTGGCAGAAGCACATGTGGAGACGAGAGAGAAAACGCACCCCATACGTCGGAACAGTTGCATGACGATCTCCAAAGGCAGCTGTGGCGACACCGTCAAAGGAGTCTACAACGTTCATCAACTTTCATCGCATATTTGCAAACGTGACTGAGACAAGTACCTGATTCACCCACGGCCACAACTTGAGCACGTCTGACGACGCCGTCGTCTCCAGCATCTCCATGGAGAGGTCGTCGTCCACGCCTACACCCGGCCCAGTCGCGATCCCGGAGAACTCGATCTCGTCGCGTTCGTGTTCTTCGGCTGCGAAGGAGCATAGGGTGTCTGGGCGTGTGTTTTGTACTTTCTTTGCTTTGTCTATGTGTAGAGTGATGTGGCGTGATGGGTGTGGTGAGAAGAGCGTGTGAGCAAGGTATGGATGGTAGGTAGGAGAGACGACGCACCGAGGACGTAGCGCAGCTCTGTTCGCCCGATGTATCCCATGAGTATGTTTGCCTCGTTGACGATCGGGAAGCCCTGGACGCTAGTATTCTCAAGCACCTCCTCTACACCGCACTCAGTATACACCTTCACCTACCAAGACGAACTCACGTACCTATCTGACGAACAGTCAAACCAGTCACGGTCAACACGTGCAACTCTGCCTTCATCGCCCTCGACACTGGAAACCACCTCCGTTATCTCTGCAGCAGCTCGTAGAAGCATGGTCTAACGTACCTGGGACGTTGTATGCATGGTCGTCCTTGTCCAGGAATGGGTAGCCGTTAAATCGGATTGCTTCGTCGGCGATACCGTTCGTACCAAGGAAATCGCCAACTGCTTTCGTTACTAGGAGCACGATCTTTGTTATAATAGGTGGTTAGAATCCTAGTGGGTTTGTTGGCGGATTGACTGACCATGGTTGGTAGGATGTACGTCAAGGCACCTGTGAGCTCGAACATGATGACAACCACAGTCACTGTCATCCTCATCACCCCGCTGTAGTCACGTCGTGTAAGGCGAGTTTCATAAGATAGTAGGATGAAGCATACCTGAGGGCTGCAGCTGCACCCAAGAAGGCATATGTCCCGGGTGTGATACATGGCACATCGGGTGCGCACACTGCAAAGATACCAGCATCTGGATAAGCCCTGCAACACCCCACACCTTATTAGTACCTGTTGGTCTTGCATGCAGACATGAAAATGAGTGCCTTACCGGTTGATGGCCTTCACCATGATACCAATCATGCGACCAAAGGTCGCTCCAATGGCCATTGAAGGAACGAAGATACCAGCGGGGACTTTGCATCCATAGGAAATCATAACGAAGAAAATACGGAAGATCGTGGCCAAGAGCAGGGACCATGCGACAGACCACTGGACAGAAGTTCTGTCAAACACACTACTGTCAAATAACTCCCGATTGACGAGAGAACACTACATACTGGCAGAGGTTATCGTAGTCTCCTCCTCCCTCACATTCACGGAAGAGAATGGACATCATTTCGGTCATGTCGATGCGCAAGAATCGGTTGGAGTACCCGATGACGGCGGTTAGCGTAGCTAGGGCCATAGCTTCGAGGACTGGGTAGTCTGCTAAGTGTTTACGCCTGAAGGCCATCCATTGGAGGTTGAATTTGACCATGAAGGCACCGTAGAGTCCCTGCCAGTATAATAATGAGGGGAATGATCGAAGGATGGGTAGGTGAAAGGACTTACCCCGAATATCCCTAGTATGACGAAGAACATTATCTCAAAGAAGTGCCAGTCCCTGTCGTATGTGACCTGGAACAGCACAAGCTTGCCGCTGCGATACGGGTTCATAGCCTACGCGCGCCCTCAGTTTCGATAAAACGTCGCGTGACTTTTGAACGGGACGACTCACAGACAGTGTGACTGTGGCTATGAGAGCACAAAAGAAGCTCCTCCACATAGTCTTGATACTGAAGTTACTCGTCATCTCCTCAATAGAGAACATGACGCCTCCGATCGGAGAACCAAACGCCACGGCTACACCAGCCGCACTCGACGCAGTGAGTATCTCTCGCATTTTCCCTATGAACGTGAATGTGATTCAAGTCATCCATCATATTGCTGTTAGAGCGAGGGTTCAGCGACCCACCATGACTTTGCGAGAAGCGAGCGAACCAACCGGCAACCACGCTCCCGATGGAGCATGCGACGTGAACGGAGGGACCTTCCTTGCCGACTGAGAGCCCGGACGCGATGACCAAGGGCTACATTGAACGATGGATGGGTTATTTCGGGAGCCTTAGAGAGGATGTTACTTACGAGAGTCAAACTCTTCACTAGAAGTGTCGAGAATCCGAGAAAGCCCTTCATGATGAATCCGGCCAGGATGCATTTTATCTCGGAGATACCTGAACCAGCTGCGTATTTGGCCAAGTTCTTGACCAGGTGAGCTGCCACAAACGAGAACGTTGCCTATCACACGTCAACCCCTCGCAAGCAATAGTGCATATACGACATTACTCACCGCGAAGATGATATACACTACGTACTGCGCCGGCCACGCGGTACTCCATGGATGCCAGGAATCGCACCCATTCTCGTCCTCATACTCGATCTCCCAGCAACAAAACTGTTGGTTCAGCCACCACCCATCATAGCAATACCCTGTCTTCAGGTCCGACAACCACTCGGTGACTATTGAGATAAGTGCAGCGTTCACGCCAATAGCCACACCTGCACATCCGTTCAGTATAACGCGCAATGTTCACGACTTGAGAATGAACTCACCAACGAGCGTGACAACAAACCAGCTCTGCCCTGCGTCCAGCAACTTCCTAAACTTTGACCATAGCCACCGGAATGTCTCCTCTCCACGTATGCCGTGAGTACGATGTGTTGCATGGTGTAATTGCCTAGCCTTTCGGATTCGTCGGTTGCGCTCGATGACTGAGTCTTGTATCCAATCTATACGCGTCCGGGATTAGGATTCGAGCTGTTGCTGCTTTGGTGCGACCACACGAATATATTTGTAGCGTACCGATAGTAGTGAAGTCCTCGTATCGTCTGTAATTGCGTGAGCTCTGTACCGTTCGGAGGCAATAAGTCATGGACTACCGAACCTAATGTCCTCGATCTCCTCGACCTCATCGTAGCTCCCACCTTGCATGTTTTACAGCCAAAGAGTATTTTCAAGTGTGCATTTGACAAGTAAGAAGAAGGGTAATGAGGAGTTGCAATCCAAGTAGCCTTGTCACGGCTATTGGTCAAGACGAAGTTGAATAGCATCAATCGAAAGTCACTTTAAGCTGGAATTATCAAGCGCCCTAGTATGATGGGTCCCTATAGCTAGCTATAGCTCGTGGCTGTTTATTCAAGTCGTGACCATGAATTCCATACTTAATATTGGAATACTAGCCAAGATACTTCACAAATTCTTCTCATATCCAACCACCACCTCAGCCCCATCATGCCGCTCCTCCCACGCCATCTCTCCTCTCAAATCCTCATAGAACTCTCTCGTCATTCCTGCCTTCTCCCTATCCTCCACGTTAAACGGTCCCTTAACGTCCCCCCTAAAGTTCGCCCTTACTTCCTCCCTGAACGTCTTCACAGCATCCACACCCTCCCTCTCACACATCCACGTAAACCACCGATGTCCAGCTGTCACATGCGTCACTTCGTCCGCATGTATGATATTCAACACATCCACGCTCTCGTCGTCCTTTGCGCGTCGGAATTTCTCGATCGTCGCGGGATTGACATCCAATCCTCGGGCTTCATGTACGAGGTGGATGATGGCGAGACGTGAACGGAGAGATTGTGAGGTCGCTCGGGCGGATTCCCAAAGGGCGGCATGTACAGGCATTGAGCCATACGGTGTTGTAGGTGAGAGGGCCACGAGGCGAGCGGTGAGGAGAGTGAAGTGTTTCGACTCGTCTAGCGCCATCTTTGTAAAGTCAGAGAAGAAGGCGTGAGGGAGGGAGGGATGCATCGGTCCAAAACGAGCTATAATATCCCAGCTAATCACACTGTAAGGTCAAAGTATACACAGGCGTATCGGTGAGACTTACGCCAGGTCAATTCTAAGCCGTACAGATATGAGTGTTCGGCTCAACGTGAGACGAGTGACAGTACTTACGCCCATTGCTCGATATTTGCCAACGCATGCAGCATCTTTGGCCGATTACTTCGTTTTCCCATTTTCCCTGGATTCAGTGTATTTCGTAAGAAAGACTCTTCCCGTGGCGGTTCGTCTGGCGGCTTCGGTGCATTTGACGAACGGTGGCCTACAGACTTAAGTTCACCAGTACGGAAGGCGTTGACAGCATATCTCGTCCTTTGCACCTGCGGCCCTGTCAGAGCAATAAATAGACAATGTCGATTGTTTTCATACCTTGAGAGTAGGATCCGCGGTGTTCAGTATTAGCACCGCCCATTCTATCAGCGTCTTTGGCGGATTCTCCAGAGGTACTACTGGCTCTGGGGGCGCATCAATGGGCTTTTCTGATGAGAGCGAAAGGTGAGATAAATCCAGAGGTGGCGGTGGAGGGTCAGCAAATGCTATGATGGCAGAGTAAGTTGATGTCCACGGCAAAAGTAGTAACCTAGTCATACCTTCTGAAACCGGACGAAGTTCAACGAGCCTCCAATTCGTCCCTCCTTCTGGTGCCTCAACATATACAATCTCGCCTTCACCCTCGGCGCGAACATCAAGTGCGTACGTGCACGCCTTCAGCCCGGTATCGCTGTGCCCTGTCTTCAAATCAAAGTCATATCTATTCCAATCCAGTTCTACGATCATGACGCTCCCGATCAAACCGTCAAACGGAGATGTACTCACCTATGCCAAGGGCACACCAGTACTAAATTGTCTTCACATTCCTCTATATCTGCGTGGGATAGCTCGGCACCGAGGTGAGGGCATTGTGCTTCCATGGCGTACATCTGCTGCTTGATCTCATTTATGGCTGCTTCTTCACTGCTGGAGCCATTGGATTGGAGAAACTCGGCCTGAGCAGGTTCGAGGCGGAAGAGGATGAGTTGGTGGTATTTCCCTTCTTGAGAGCGGAGTGTGAGCAAGAAACGGAAGTGGGATAGCAGAGACTTGAGTGGTGCGACCCTTCTAGGTGTTAGGCAAATAGAGACGTAGAGACCTTTGAGACTTACCGTAAGAATCCCTCTGACATCCTAGTACTTGTATGGTGGTAATGACCCCGTATATTGTTTGTTCTTAGATATGATACAAGCGGGAATACCCTCGGCTTAGATCGAGGGTTCGGAAACCTGCTGATCGCACAGGATGTGACAGACGGTGTAGTCTGCCAACATATAAGTTCAAGATCATATATATGTATTCCAAGAAATACTCACATAAAATTTAATGTGCCGGTGCAATTGTCGACTGGTATTAGTCTGTACAGCCCATGAAGATGGCGGTCGCAGAGTGAGGCGGAACATGAGCAGGATGAGGCAGAGCCCGCGCCACCGATCAATTATTTTCTTGAACTCGATCTCTCATTTCGAGTAGCCTGTGTTCATCCATCCCTGAAATAAGTCTCGCACCTGTTCTTGTCACTACCATCTAGGAGGATACACAAACTACAAAATGACGCGGTACACGAATGTTGCATTGAAGAAGCGCACCTATGTCGAGGCGGGTTTCAACTACAGAGAGCCTGAAGACGACTCTAACGAAGCCGGGCCTTCCAACTCAAATGATCACGAGAAGGTCACGAACCCAGGCTCTACAGTAGAGGGGGGAGATGCACCTGCGGCAGCACCGAAACGAAAGCGCAGCAGAAAAAAGGCAAAGAAGAGTGTCGAGGGTGGCGGAGAAGAGAATACAGCCGAGGGAGCAGGAGCTGCTGGGAAGGAAGCTTCAGCGGATGGTGCTGAAGGTGACACTGCTGAAGGGAAAGGCCCGGTGAAAGTCAAGAGTGCTAACAAGGCCGCTCAAGGAAAGAAAAAGCTAATGAGGCTCAAGCAGAAACTGGCGAAAGGTAAGAGCATGTCTACAAAGGCCGAAACTTCTCACCAAAACCCCAACGCAGGCAAGAACACAGGCAAGGAAGCCCGTCAATCTGCATCAGAGCAACGTCGACTACGCAGGATAGACGAACGTAACGCAGATACGACATGTTTTGCCTGCAGAGAAAAAGGTCACGCCGCGAGAGACTGTCCGAAGGCAATAGCTTCGGATGCGTTAGAAGGCGAAGGCGGCCGACGCAAGTTGGGGAAGCAGACCGTCGGTATATGCTACAGGTATTATGCCTCTGTGTCCCGCTACTTCGTGAGCGGCCACTGACCCCGTGCATCCATAGATGCGGCTCACGGAGACACAATCTCTCGAAGTGCAGGGAAGTAGTCGATCCGGAGAACCCTCTGCCTTTCTCATCGTGTTTCGTCTGCTCGAAGCAAGGACACCTTGCATCCCAATGCCCGGAGAACAGGTCCAAAGGCGTGTATCCGAACGGTGGGTGCTGCAAGTTGTGCCAAGAGACGACGCATCTGGCGAAAGACTGTCCTATGCGGAAGCCTGGTACGTGCCATAATAACACTTCAGCGTTCAGTCACTCACTACAATTCCATGTATTGTAATGTTTCTACAGAGGTTATTGCCACCACGACTCTCGTTGGAACTGGTGCAGAGGCCGGGGCAGACGAGGACGATTTCCATACCTTCCGACGCAAAAACTTAGAGCTTACCAAGGAGGAGAAGGCAGAAGAGAGATTGAAGAAGCAACAGGCTCTGAAAGTTGGTGCTCACTCGGGGGTTGTGAAGGCTTTCGGTCGCCCCATCCAAAAGTCGCAGAAGGTGGTGACATTCTAGGTCGGTATCTCGGGCTGTCTTTTTGTTGTAATGATTTCACTGCTGTATCAGTCGGTTTCATGATATCCTGTGCTTCAAGTCTGCGTGTCAACCCCTGCAGAGAATGCATATGTTGGATCGCAAACTTAAAGCTACAGTCTGTCATACCTCTTGGGCCTTTTCACCAGGTCTGACCATCTGCTACTCAAAACACGCGGATGACTTTATACATGTTCATCTTAGCCATCACCCTTCGTGAGCTCGCGTCGCGGAATACTTACTGACCCCGACGATCGACTCGAAACCTCAGCACACAAGTTGCGTCTTTTCGTACCATTGACATGAAAAATTTCTTACCAACCCCGTGGATGCTACCTGGCCGACAGCTATAAAACCCCCAGGGCCCAGGGCGCGGACATGTTCGATGTCTCACTGCATGCAAGTATGTTGTCACGCACTGTGCGTGACATGAGGTCACGTCACACAAGCCGGCCTGGCGGCTGGCGCCTATGCTTATATGTCGGAATTTCTCCTTAATTAACCCAGCTGTCCCGATGACTCGCTTGTTTGCCCTTCTTTGCGCTGCTTGTCTAGTAACACATAAATACGCACTGAGTGGCTGATTTTCTGCGCTCGCATCCCCCGCAACTTCTGTCGCTCTTCCTCTGTCCGAGTCGTGTGCGTCTGCGAGAATGTCTCTCCGTTAGGTCCGAGATCACTGTGACGCTCAGGCTCATCAATATGGACCGTCACGCCATGTGGTGCAGGCGCGGGTGGCTGCGCTCTGTGTTCCTCTTGGAGGTTTGTCTGCTCGGGAACGTCTCAGTTTAGCTAGCTTACGCTCAGTTACAGGGCAGCACAAGCACGAAGCTCAGGAACGTTGATTGACATGTGGATTCGCGAGGGCACACCACTCGTACAGCACCAAGGACAACGCCATCATACCTGGTGTCTTGGGAGGAGTCTCAGCCTCTCCGGGTAAATCGAGACCAGTCATCATCTATGTCGAAATTTTCGCGAGGAATAACGCAACGCTCAATTTGCACTCTGTATATAACGTTTTCCTCGCCTGCACAGATGGGAAAGAAACAGGCCTCATTGTACCCATCTAACCAAAAATGTCTTTGGACGAGAAGACATCCATCGCCTCCGAGAAGGACCTGAGGAGGAGGTCTGAAGAGCACGTGGGCATCATCGTCGATACTGCCGGAGATGTGTACGAGACTTCAGAGGAGAGGAAGACGATCGGGCTTACCAGCGCTGTCTTTCTGTGAGTGATATACGCATATCTTATCTCTCCGTCACTCAGCCCAACTCCTGGGATTAGGATTCTCAACCGTATGATCGGCACCGGTATCTTTGCCACCCCCTCCTCGATATTCGCGTTATCTGGATCGGTCGGCTTATCACTCTTCATGTGGGTGGCAGGCACTGTGATCGCCGCAGCCGGTCTACTTGTCTACATGGAGTTCGGCACAGCTATTCCTCGTAATGGAGGCGAGAAGAACTATCTCGAGTTTGTGTATCGCAAACCTCGGTTCTTGGCGACTGGCATGTATACGGGCTACGTCATCCTGCTAGGCTGGGCAGGAAGTAACTCGGTCGTCTTTGGCGAGTACATCCTCACAGCAGCGAGGGTCGAAGTCAACCGATTCAACCAACGAGCGGTCGGTATTGCCTGCATCACCTCTGCTTTCCTGATCCACGGCCTCGCGCTCAAATGGGGCCTGAGGCTGCAGAACTTCCTCGGAGGTATCAAGCTCATTATTCTCGTCATCATTATCATTGGAGGCTTCGTCGCGCTGGGTGGTCACGTCAAACTCGACGAGAAGCCTGACAATTTCACGAACGCCTTCTCCGGGACGACGGGATCAGCGTACGGAGTCGTCACTGCTCTGTACAACGTTATCTGGAGTTACATCGGCTACAGCAACGCCAACTACGCCCTTGCCGAGACTCGGGACCCTGTGCGAACACTCAAACGCGCCGGTCCCCTTGCCCTCATCCTCGTCGCCATCCTATACATGCTGGCCAACATCGCGTACTTCGCTGCAGTCCCCAAAGACGAAATCATATCCTCCGGTCGAATTCTCGCCGCGAGCTTCTTCCGCAACGTCATGGGCGAGAAGGCGGAAAGAGCCCTGAGCGTGTTCGTTGCGCTGTCGGCCTTCGGCAACGTGCTCTCGGTGATCTTCAGCCAAGGTCGAATCGTACAGGAGCTCGGACGCGAGGGTATTTTACCATGGAGCAGCTTCTGGGCCAGTAATCGGCCGTTTAACGCGCCCTTCACTGGTCTGTTCGAGCACTGGGTAGTGTCGATGATCATCATGTTGGCACCACCTCCGGGAGACGCTTATAACCTAAGTGAGTTTTTCTTCTGATCGCGTTACTTGTATTCTCAATTGCTTACCTCTCCACACAATTCCAGTCCTGAACGTCATTTCGTACCCACTTGCGGTAGTCAATGTTTTCGTCGGCGCCGGTCTAGTCTGGCTATACCTCAATCGTGCGGCCTACGAATGGGATCCACCCTTCCGAGCCACCCTCCCCGTCGCCATGTTTTTCGCCCTCTCCAACCTCTACCTCGTCATTGCACCCTTCGTCCCGCCTGATAGCCCTGACCAGAACGTCTACGAGCACCTGCCCTATTGGCTGCATTGTGTTATTGGGCTGGGAATCATCGCTGCGGGAGGTTTGTACTGGCTAATATGGGCCATTATACTCCCCAAAATTGGAGGTTATCGATTGGAGAGACATGCGATTGTGGGCGACGACGGGTGGTCACGGAATAAGTTTGTCAGGATCAAAAATGAGTAGGCAGAAGGGGTAGGAAGGATAATGAATGTATACTTAATATCTGGATTATTCTCTCGTGTATGGCAGTTACTACTATAATACGCACATCTTCTCTTGAATGAAGGAGAGCACATCCCCGTCGCGTTGAGTATCAATACTCTTGTAGACATCGACAGCGTTGTCAGGTATATGTGTGTCACGCGTACGCGGCATGACCGGCGCCAGTACGTGCACGTTCATTCATTTCACACCGGGATCCGGAAAGTTGATCTTCGTCTTTTCGAACTTCCATGGCCAGTCCTGTAATTAGGCCTGTAAGCTTCACGCTTCAAGTCTCAGAGAATAGTGCTGCTACATATATGCATGTATCTCTTTGCAAAGCTCCCACGAGATCTTCAGAGAGAGACGTGCACTCAGTCGCAGCACTGTATCCAGGATGAAGCTGGCTTCTTGCCGCACATCAATTGGTCTGTAGTCATTAAAATTTTATTATTCCTGGCTATACACTTGCTTCTGAAACTGCGTCTATCATGATCACGTTGACTTGGATCAAGGGCACTCTCCCAGGACATGGCACAGACTCTCTCTAGTAGGATTACCTGATCCACCCTCCCTTTCCTTATCTCCTGCCAACCTATACTCCTGGAGGCGTCCTCTGTTCCCTATCACACTCCCCCTTCTCATTTTTGACTATCTCTGCAGCCATGGGCGCGTGGATATCCTCAAGCCCGATTAAAGTCGCAGAAAAGGATATGAAGCTACACAGGGAAGCAGAGAGGCAGCTGAAGGAGGTACGTTTATCCATCTGACAATGTTACCTACGCGAACCCACTTCTGCGCCTGTAGGCCAAGGCAAAGATGGCATCTCAAGTCAAGGTGAGAGCCATCGCCAGCTGGAAGCGAAGTGACGCGTACTTATGCTTGCCCAACAGGTTCTGGTACTTGGCTCCGGCGATTCTGGAAAGTCGACGATTTTGAAGAAGATGCGCCTTCTCTATGGGGCATCATTTTCCGCACAAGAAGTAGAGTCGTATCGACAGCTCATCTTTAGCAACCTCATACATGGACTCAAGCGCCTGCTTGATGCAATGATAGACATGGAACTCGAGGTTTCGGACGACAATCAGCACTACATCTGGTTAATCCATGACGTGAAAGGCGTTCGGGATGGTCAGCCATACCCCCAAGAGTATCTTGAGCCTCTACGAAAACTGTGGAACGACCGAAATGTACAGCAGTGCTATGAGCGAGGCAACGAGGCTGTAATGCCTGATAGGTGCGTCTACTCGTTATGCATCACGTATGACTTATGGGTCCTAATACTACTTCATTCAGCTTAAATTACTTCTTCGCAGACCTGGACCGGCTGTTTGACCCGTCGTACACACCCAATGAGCAGGACATCGTTACAGCAAATAGCATCACCGAGACCGTGTTACGCCTACGGGAGGCAGAAGTACTTATGGTCGATGTCGGTGCTCAGAAGGGCGAACGAAGAAAGTGGATTCATTGCTTTCAGGACGTACTATGTATCCTGTTTGTAGTCAACTTGGCCGGATATGATCAATGCTTGGCTGAAGACAAAGATACGGTAACACTCGAATTTACCTTTCAATTCAACTTCTTGTCAGATGACTCACGCAATATGTGCGCAGAACCAATTACTAGACGCAATGATCATTTGGGATTCAATATGTCATTCGCAATGGTTCGCACGGACGACGCTGGTCAGCTTCCGTTTGTCTTACCTCCCATATAGTTCTTCTGATAGCCATGAGTATTGCGATAGATCCTCCTCTTGAACAATGATGATCTCTTCCAGGAGAAGATTGAGCGATCAGATATCAAGATTTTTGTCCGAGTAAGTGTTGAACAGACATCACGGTGTGAAGAGGTTCTCAGTTTCGAAATGTCGACCTATGCGTATCTGATCCAGGACTTCGATGGCGAACCGCGCGACGCTCCCGCGGGTCGCGACTACTTTAGGAAACGTTTCGCAAGGCTAGCGCAGAATTCAAATCAAAAAGGACGTGAGATATACATATAGTGCGTCTATCTCAGCTCACTCTGAATGATGCTCTGAGATCATCGTTATCACCCCAATCGACGACGGTGTACTAACGTGTCTCGTACCGCATCAAGCACCGTGAGCACAACAGACACTGCAATGCTTCGAGTAGTTATGGCTGCAGTTGAAGGTACGTCAAAATCAAAGAGTGTATTCAAGGTGACTGATGCCATTATTTTGCAGAGTGAGTTCGTCATCATATCTTATGATGCACATCGCTTTGACGATGCCACTCTTTAACAAGTTGCGTATTAAATTCGACGATAAAACCAGTCGCAAAAAGGCTCCCCTGCCTTTAGCCTTTTAGTTTCGGTACGTTGTCTAATGAGTTTTAGGAAACTAAATCCTCGACTTATGCTGTAGCTCCCTTGTACTCCATCACTATAAGTACTGCTATATCGTAGACTCTGGATCCGCGGTCCGATTGGATGGAAAGTTGTAAGTAGTTCGTTAGGATGACCGCCGTGTATGATATACAGTAGCAGTACTACAGTACGATTTACCCTTGAGATTGCGCTCCGTAGCTAACGCTCTGAGTGTAGTACTATCCGTGGACAACTTTAGGCAACATTTCTCATGTGACGCTGTAAATACACATTCGGAGTTACTTATGGGTTGCCATTTCGGCTTACAGTCTGCTGACGTAAGCAAGATTGCCTTTACAGGCAGAAGCTGGGCCTCGTGTGTTCGCTGCCTTCAGTCGCGGCGTCCTGCCAATTGTCGAGATCTTCATCCGCCATCCTGACCAAAGGCGTGGACGATTCGCGAGGCACCTTCTCCCATCTCGTCTTCGTGAATTGTTCAGCATGTCGAATGAAGGTCCCACGAACGCACCGCCATCTTACGAAGACCTCCAGGCCGAGCGAGACTTGAAGGGGTCCTTTGCGCAGCTGCTCAACGATCACGAAGAGATACAGAGGCTGTTCAAGTCCGTCGCTGCGCAGCTGGATACAACGCCGAAGATTGGCGAGGATCATGACTTGAGTAGAGAGTGGCATCAACTACAGAAGGTGAGTAGCGCACCGCAGTTTCCTAGAGCATAACTTCATTGGAGAACACCGCACAGAGGCACAGGAAGCTCTACCGGGACTCACAATTGAACTCCAGTCAATGCGCGAGCTTTCTTAGCAGTGAGTTGTCGCTGTTTATCACATCTAGAGGGATAACATTCACATATGGGGTTTCTAGACTATGGGACGGTCTTGGTTCCATTATCTGAGGGTCCGATGCCTGTAAATGAGAAGAAGCTTATGATCAACAAGTTCATCGAGGTGATAATAGATGACATGCTTGACAAGACGTATGCTCATTTGCAATAGACCATTCCAATCCACCAAGAAGCCGCTCGCAAGACCTCGAAACGATTTCATGAACTTGCCAAGCAAGTCGAAATCTTCCCGACGAAAGTTGCAAGTTACCTAAGACAGCAAGCGGAGAAGGGTGGATTCTGGGAGAGTTTGTGGACGGGTGTAGAAGAGTGAGTAATCGACGCCTTTCCGAGAGCTACGTATACCGTGACTAAACATGTCTCAGGCTGTGCATGTCTATCTGGAATGTAAGACAAGGGCATTGCCGAAGCTCGATACAGCCACTGAACAAATTCCACAGGCGTTGCAGAAACTCTTGAATGCTATCATTTCCGTATTTCACAAGATGCTCTCGCAAGTCGCAAGCATCAGGTTCTCTTGTGGTAAGCTTGTAATATCAGTTTCACTAGTCATTCTCCAAAACTGAAATGCGCAGGTCCATTTGTGCATATTGATATTCAATTTGCATCCGATGGTGAGTTATCCTTGCGTATCGTACGCTTGGCCGCCTTCTCACACAAATGTAGCCCAGCCCCTTCTTGATCCACCGTCCACTCAGTCGACGTTGCAGGCAGTCAAGCAGGACGCCAAAGAAATTGGCGATAAGCTCGTCGGATTCGAAGACGCGTGGCATATGATTCGTCTCGCGAGTTGTAATCTTCTACAGAACGTAGAACTTGCCAGCACTGTCATCGTACGTCGCAGTTACCGAAACTAACTCTACTCGTCATCTAACTAGTATTTCTTGCTATGATTAGAACGTTCCTGCGGCTGCAGATGGTCACCTCATAGCCGCCGGTGTGGTCTACCAGCCACTCGTGCATTGCCTGCGTTCGTATTCTCAGGGTGTATCCCCACTTTAGGTTATTGTCTTCATGGTAGTGTACTGTACTTATACCCCTCGTTGTCTTTCGCATGCTTCTCGCTGGCGGATTATGCTGTTATTATTGGATTTTTGTATCAGCCATTTCAGGATTCAAGACTACAACTACGTGATGAACTTTTTCTGGATACTTAAAGTTGTCATCCACTCATCCACGCAAAAAATAGCCTCACTAGCAAGTGCCACTCGATCAAACCCTAATAAGGTAAGGCGGGACATGGTGGCGTAATTGATGCGCCCTTTACTACGGCGTCTGCCGAGCGCCCCACGCACAGTGACACAACCAGACTGTTGCCGGCACGCTTTCGTCTTCAACCACGACCACTGCCTTTCGCTCTCGCCGCTGTCAAGATGAGGGCCACAGGCTCATTTCTGCTTCTCTGTGCTCTTCTGCAATTAGCAAATGCGGTGACTGTGTACCTTCAACCCGCGCCCTCCAATCTTGTCGTACCTGCGCAGTTGGACTCTCGGAGGGCGAATTTTGCTATTTCGAGACATCTCAATCTGGAGAGGTTCGAGGAATTAGGAAACAACGTTCTCTTGGAGAATGAGGATGTAGGACTTGTTGGAAGTGGAGCGAGGGATGGTTTGTTGGTAGCGTTAAGCGAGGAGGATGCTGAAAGTGCGTTTCACGTTCTATGTTTGCTCGGCCATGTATATGACTGTTATTCATGGGTTATCTTGTTGACACTGCGAACAGGTGTCTTGCCGTATGATCTCAAACCAACATTCGAGCTCCCCAGTCCATCGGTAGACTCCCTTGCACCATTAATTCGGGCATATGTCCATCGCGCCGCACAGGTGTACACGACGGTATCATCAGTTGAAACCTCATCCATTATCAACTCGCACAAAGCAGCCAGACTTTTGGATATCTTTTCTGCTCCTACCGAGGCGAACCAGGCGTTCCTGACGTCGGCGTCCGCTTTGGTCGATTACCTCGACAGCCTCTCCTCGCATTCAGAGGGCGTCACCGAGAACTTTGGCGCGTTCGAGCTTACGGGTCTCAAAGCGTTGGGTGAGCAGTATGGAGTGGGCTCCGAGAGCTACCAAACTGCCCTCTCTCTTCTCCGGTCCATTCTCCAGAGCGCGCTCGCGCGCCCAGACCTCCACGTCGCAGTCGTTACCTACCCTTCCTCCTCCTCGAATGTCCCCTTCTATAAGAGGCAAGAAGACCAACCACAAAGTCCTCTTCCCATACCACATCCCGCTGAACCCATCGGCTCCGTCTCAACCTGCTTCCAAACCGCCGAGGTATGTGGGAACCAGACGGACAGCTGCTCCGGGCACGGGGAGTGCGTTAGTGCAACCAAGGCTGGACGCACTTGCTTTGTATGCGCCTGCGCTGCGAGTACTAACGACCAGGGGTTGAAGGAGGAGTGGGCAGGAGAGGCGTGTGAGAGGAAGGATGTATCTGGGTGCGTGTTTTGCCTTATTCCATTCTACTCAATGGAGATTTACACAGCACACTTCATTACAGGCCTTTTGTTCTGTTGACAGGGACCACGATTGGTCTCATTCTTCTCGTCGCGGGATCGGTTGCGCTTCTGTCTGCAGCGGGTTCGACGCCACTACCGAGTACGTTAACCGGAGGTGTAGCGGGTTCGAAGAGAGAGTAAAAGGGGTGAAGCTTGCACAAGTATTGTATGACGAACCGACGTGGACAATATTAGTAATTCGGTTACCCTTACAGAGTGTCCTTAGCATGATATCTTGCATGAAGTTCGCGTCGCCTAAACAAGATGGTTGGCCATAATAAGTATGGGCCAATGGACCCTTCATTACAAGGCATGTATGAACTGTCACCTACGTGTATCTATCGCTGACTATCCTTTCGCAGGTAGGTTTAGACAAGTGAGCAACCGTATGAGCTCCGCCTCTTGCGCCTTGCAGCATGAACTAGGGTCCTCGCCTTTACTTGCAAATAGTTGTTCAGGGTCATCGCATCTGCCGCTTACTCTAGACGGAACTGTTGCGGTGTATAATTCATGATCAAGACATGATCCAACTGAGATGCCCTGAGTCGTCCTGTATGTCGAACAACGACCACGGGGTCTTCGCTGCCCATGAACTTCAGAAATACAAGGGACCGGGGTCCAAATTCGATACTTCAAGGCTTTCGGAGCCTTAACGACCTTTATTCTTTTACTCCAGGCGAATAAGGCAAGTCTTGTCTATTGTGCCCCTACTGCGTTCCTGGCTGATGACGCCCATCAATGTTATGTACCAGCTCAACATCTTTCTCGCCACGAGGTCATGTCGTACGCGTGAACATGCAAAGTGTCAATGGGTTTCTGCAGCTGGACGTTAGCGATGCTGTTACTATAGTCCCGTATTCAGAGACCATACAGCATTGAGGTGCTCATTGTTGTTCATAACGTCCAGTTTCGGGTGTCGCAAAGGTTTCTAGTTGACATAAGACCTCATTGTGCACGCTTTTCTGGTGTCTTGTCTGGCGGTACGTTTGGCCCACCTACCGATGTGATGCTCTTTCCCAACGCTGATGGCGGTTTCTAGGTCCTGCTCGTCAAGTGCCGCATCCCTTGTTTTGGTTTTACCGAGAGCGATGCGAGAGTACGTACAGCGGTTGAATCGGAAGGGGGCGTGCTCATCGGTAGTAGACTCGGACAATTAGTCTGTGGAGTGCCTCGTATGTGTCTTCGCGCATATATAAGGTGATAAGTTTCAGCCCTTGCTACCTCTGTGTCTCAAATTAATTCTGTTACGCAGGGCGTACGTTCACTCTGGACCCGTTCATTTAACTTCTCCTGCCATATTCCTATACTACGCGCGCTCTATTCTTTCCCATGGACCAGTCCGTATCTCAATTCGTCGAGGACCTTACCCACGCACACGAAGAACTCGCCGAAGCACACTCGAACCTCAACTCATTATCCATCACGGCCATTAATGGCGATGATTCCCAGCTAGTCTGGGAACGTATCTTTCAACGCACTATGGAACGAGCAGACGTCTATCAGCAATCCGCCTTCGACACGTTATGCCACGTCTCCCGCAGATTAGGTGCTAAGGAGCGTCAGGACGGTGCTGTGGGGTGCCTTATGACGGTACACGACAGGCAAGCAACCTCTATCACATGTATTTATCGCTCTTGACTAAATATTTTCTTCTCCATTCATGTAGTCTCATCGAGGAACGTGGCAGGTTAATACACCTCTTCGATGACACACCACGGAAACGATCGACGCACGAACTTGTTGAACAGGCTAATGGCTTCAAAGCCAAAGTCAAAATGTTCTACTGTAATGTTCAGGTATGCACCTGTACGAATACTACTGTATTGCTCTAACCCAGCATACCGCGTGCATAGCAAGCCTTAGAGGACTGCGATATTGCTCACTCGCCATCTTTGGAGGTCTCACCTCTGTCGCACTATAAATTCCCTGAATCGTTGGTTGAGGGATCAAAGGCACACGAGGAGGCATCTTATGAGCTTCACGCGGGTGAGAGCACTTTTGGTTTTGTTGAGGGGCTCGCGGGGGCTTGACTGACATGGGGATGAATTAGCACAGGATAGTTTTGCATACTCCGCTTTAGGCCTTTACAACCTTGAGCCTCCGTCACAGCGTTTCGGAGGATCCGTGTCTCAAATTCGTACGTCTCAGATTCCTTGTGCTTGTTCACAGCCCATTGTGCCCATACTAACTTGTGGATGATAGAGGACGAGCCGACGGAGCTTGCGTGTGGATTACTGTCGCAATTTGACATAGACAGCGATGTTCCGATGTCTAATGGTATGCAGTCGTCCCGTATCTCGAGATTGAACATTGACACTTGAATGAATAGGTCCCTTTTACGACGAGCCGCAGGAGCTGAGGGGAATGTCATTGAATGGTAATGCGCGGTTCGAGTAACCGTAATCTGTAACCAGCTTACTTCCGTGTTTCCGTATTTTTCATCCATCAGAACCTGACCAAGCAAGGTGGCGATCGCAAACGACAGGCAGCTCTCAGCCTGTGGACGGGGTAACAAGTCGCTCGGGGAGCACGCCACAGTCGTCGTTAGGCGCCTCTTGTACAGCTGCCGGAATTGCTCCTCTCAAGCTGAGAACCTTCTGTCTTCGTACGCGGGATACTCTCAATGACGAGTAACAAGGTCAAGTGTGTATCGTATGGACTTGGGGGCACGGCATGGACTAAGAAGAACACTTGGACAATGTAGAGTACGTCGTGGAACATTTATGTAGCTTCATGTGTAGTGAGCTTGATCTTCCTCCATGCATTTTCCTCAGCTGAATATTTATCATGAACAGTTCGTGTGTAATAATCGACATCATGCAGAAACTTATCCGGTTACGAAGACGACCTATCCACCTTGAAATCCAGGAATCCAGCATCATCATCCAAGCGCTCAATACGCCTAGGGATATTGTCGGAGCTCTCTTTGTACTATTGTCCAAGACCCTAGTGACGTTTAGACAATACCTCGGGCAGAAATGCAGTAATCTCGCAATACTACCTGCCGGTAATCCGGCCTTTGTCACGCATATAAGATGTAGGGCTGTGCTTGACACTATATACACTATATAAACCATTGATGGTCCCAGTTGTGCTTTAGGGTGTCAGAAAAGGATGGCTCCATTCTCCATAACTCACACCGCCAAATCGGTCGAAAACGCGGCACAGGCTGTCTCGGACGTCGCCTCTCGAGGCAGTGATGCCGCGACCACAGCTGAACGCATCATTGTGGACGTAGCGAGCGTCATCATCATAATGAGTGCTGTCTACGGCCTCAGGCAGAAGATATCTTCCTATACGAACCAATTGCCAGAGGTTGTGGACACACTGCTGAAGATAAAGGCATTTTTGATGGGGCAGCAAGAACATGCAAATGACGATGGTTATCTTGACAAATACAAGAAGTATACATCGCTGCTCTTACGATGAAGAGGGTGTTCAAGTTACTCACAAGCTTTACCTTTAGTATTCAGGAACACGTCCATGGGATTGCCAGGCCTACTGATGGCGAATCTGGTACTTTTAATATTCGAGGGAAATGGAATCGATTCAAGGCATTTAGAAAAGCAAATAAAGATGTGCGCCGCCTATTGGAGGAGGTTAAGGTTAGTTAAACTAATACACAATAATGCACGGCTAATACTATGGACTACAGCTTCAGGTCACGGTAGTGACTGGACGCGAGCCAAGGAAAAATGAACAAAGATATCAGGAAGGTTAGTCAGAAGGCAAACCATTCGGTAGCATGATCCGATAAAGCATTCATTGCGAAGATGAATTCGAAGGAACCTGCGCGGACTACACAAACAGGCCTCTCACCGACATCGAGCTTTTGAACTTGGGCCGTACCTATCACTGTGACAACATCCATTCAGTGAGTTATTGTGGGGCTAAATAATAGCGATCCGATACTGATGTATCATACGACATACAGGTACTAACGGCGATCTACAATTCCATGCGCTTTGTCGTTCTTGAAGCCAGACACGAGTGCTCGGGATAAGCTGGATTATGTAGAGAGGCGTTTTTATCAGATATCTGATCGTAGTTAACTCGTACAAGTAGTTGTATGCATTCTCTTTGCTGAACTTGTTACAGGGGAGGCGTAGCTATGTCGCAAAAAATAAGGGCGCATCTAGAGACGCTTGTCTCTAGCCAATCTCCGACGCGTCTCTAGCGTCTATCTGGATGGTACCTGGATATTGCCGACATCATCTTGATGCCCGTCGGACTCTCTAGATACACCGCACCTTCTCGATATAGTATCTAGTCGGCATCAACGCCTCTAGAGCGCCTCCAGATGTGCTCAATAACATCTAGATGAGCTCGTATTATGCTATAAGAACACGCGGACTTTACGCACAGGTGATAAAACATTTTTAAATAGTATGTGATATTCCTACAGCGTGAAATCTGGCCCTATTAAGTGCTCGGTATCTGAGAACCAAGTGCGTTTAAGCTACTACATGCTATTACTTAGTAGTATTACTTTAATCAGACTTTTTTTTGGCTTAAGAGTGAGATATAAATTACTAACACATGCTAACAGAGCCTTGAGATGAATCCTGGTCGGGGGCGCCAAGTATGCGGCGGCGTACATATTCGCGATCAACTTCCTTTTTAGTCCATCAAGTCACCGTTCCGTCTCCCCTCATACAATAAATCGACTGTGAGTTCACAATATTAAATTTTATGCAAACACGGAGCTCCGATGTTTATAAATGCCTTCTGCGCGCTGCCCATATTTACTAAGTAGGCACGCCGCACAGTGCATGCGGCGGCGGCGCTTATATCCCTCGGATTGGCCAAACCGAGTTGATTGAGATAGTGTCGTTGAAGTAGATATACTTAAATGAGCAGCATGCATAGCTATCGCATCAAGGCTCAACGTGCTTATAACACGTTGTTCGATAGCAGTAGGCAGGTGCCAAATAAACCATCTATACTTAGCATTAGAATTGGCCGCGTAAGCCACGCAACATCCCAAGATCAGTCTCCTATTTTTGTCTATACTGTACAATTGCCGTCGAGTGCCTAATGGATATACTTACTTATACTACTAGTAGGCCGTCAA